>JAHHUK010000007.1:1800000-2281127 GCA_018703695.1 Prunus fruticosa
TAAATGAGGTTGTGTTGAGTTTGTTTGGAGTAACAACTACAAAAAGGGAAAGCAAATAGCAAGTGACTGAAAACTACTAAAAGGGAATGCAAAATAGCAAGTGATCAGCAAGTAGATGTTTAGAAATTTGTAGAGACAAAGGAGACAAGCACTAGGGTTTCAACTTCACCATGACAATCCAATTTCAAGCAACAAGTTAACAATCACCTAAGTTGATTACAATTTCTGGAGTTCGTTCTTTCTTATGTATGATTATCCATATGGTGTTTGGTTTTAATCAAGTACTCAGAAACACAACTTAGCTATGGTGTTTAGTCTAGGCTATGAATTTGAATCCATTAAGCTTAAGAAGAACACAAAAGAACCAAGTAAACATTTAAACATGGTGTTTGTCCTAAATGCATTACCCACTCATTCACTAATCGGTTCAAGAGTCATATGGTGTTTATGTAAACTTCAACTAGATAACCAACATGCATGTGTTCATAGTGGCCAGTTATTTAAACATGCATAAAGATTCAATTAAGATCAAGTGAATGAGACCAGAAAATTAGGAGTAATCAACAAAGGATAAAACTAACTTGAAACATGAAATTGTCTTGTCAGGTTACATTGAAACCCTAGCTATGGATTTAGCTGCTCATAATGAGAAAGAAATTAAGACAGAAATGAGAAAACATAATGAATGCAATAAGAGTAGAAAAACCCCTTTTTCTGAAGTTCTTGTGGTGTCCAAGGCTTCTCCAAGTGCTTCTCCATGTCTAATGCTTCTCCAAATGCTTTCCCATATCTAGAAGGATGTATGACAGCCAAGGAGATGATTGGGGATGAATTTGGGTGAGTTGTGATGGTAGAGAAAGAGGAAATTCGTAGGGAAATGGAAGGAAGGTTTTCTGGAGCTGTTTTGGTGATTTGAGGCAGTTTGGAGTGTTGGGTTGATTTCTGGAGTGTTTGGGATTGTGAGAGTGTTTGAGGATAATTTCTGAATGTGTTTGGGAAAATGATGGAAGTGTTTGAGGGAGGATGGAGTGAAGGATGGCTGAATTGTGGGGTTGTGAATCCCAGACTTGCACCTAGAGTGTATGGGAGTGTTTAAGGATGGATGGAGAGGGTTTTGTGGGGTTGTGAATCCCAGGCTTGCACACTTTGAATCTGGAATGGAAGTTGTATTTATAGGGAGAGGGAAGTAAGAAATCAGAATTAATTATGGCAATCACCTAACACACTTGCAATTGAAAATCAGAATGTGGTTGCTGCACTTCACCAACTAATCCCACCAGCAGCCATAGCTCATCAATATGTCAGCATGACCAAGCATCCATCCAGAAACCAATACCTCATGCCTAGCTCACCATGACCAAGCATCCATCAGCTCATCCTTATGTCAGCATGATGTGTATTTCCATGGGCTCACGAATTGGGCTTGGATCAATCAAATGTCGACTTTGAGCTATCACTCTTCAAGTTCAGAATGTCATCGATCCAACCACACAAGTATTGGCCCAATCCAAGCTCGGATAAAGAAGATAAGTCCAAAATGAACTTGTAACTCAGTCACCAGTTTTTACACATTATTTTTCACCATTTTACTTCAAATGCCTCAAGTGATACCTAAAGCTCAATAAACTGAATAACAAACACAAAAGAGGTTAAAAGCACAAGGTTAACTCAAAAACATAACTAAATCATAAGCAATAAGGGTACAAAATGATATACAATTGTGAACCGAACAGAAAGTGATTGTGACTGTGAAAGGAAGTGAGCAAACTGAAATTTCAAATGAAAGCAAATAACAAGTGTAACAAAGAGTGATTTTGAAGGGCTGGAAAATAGATTTGGAGACTAGGGCATTCGATTCACCATAACAATTCAATTCTGGGTTATAAGGAGTCAAGTAACAAGTCTAATTCAGATTCAAAGATTGATTCTAGCTATAGTATGATTAGGCCATGGTGTCTGGTCCTAACCTTGTGTTCCTAATTCAATAATTTGATCATTTGTTGTCTAACCTAAAATTAAGCATTAGGAACCCATTAAGCATAGAAGAACAATTTAAACAACCAAGCATGTATCTAATCCCTGTTGTCGAATGTCCATACATACTCTTCCTATTCATAGTTCAATTCGAATTAAAGCATGGTGTCTACTCTTAATTCAAACCAAGATAGTTAACAAACAAGTTCTAATGGTGATCAATCATTCAAACAAGCATGTTAACTTATAAGCATAATGAATAAGAACATGAATCATGAATCAAACTTGAAACTCCAACTTCAAACTTATAAACCCAGAATATTCATGTTAGGTTACATCGAAGCCCTAGTTATGGATTTAGCTACTCATAATGGAAAAGAGACTTGAATAGAAATGAGAAAACATAATGAATGCAATAAGAGTAGAAAAACCCCTTTTTCTGAAGTTCTTGTGGTGTCCAAGGCTTCTCCAAGTGCTTCTCCACTTCTAATGCTTCTCCAAGAGCTTCCCCACTTCTAGAAAGATGTATGAAGGATATGGAGGTGATTTGGGATGATTTTGAGTGAGTGGTGATGGTTGAGACAGATGAAATTCGTAGGGAAAATGGAAGAGAGGTTTGCTGGAGTTGTTTTGGTGATTTGAGGCTGTTTAGAGCTTTGGGTTGATTTCTAGAGTGTTTGGGAAAATGATGGAAGTGTTTGAGGGTAGATGGCTGAATTGTGGTGTTGTGAATCCCAGGATTTTGCTTGATGAAAGTGTTTGGAATGGAAGTGGTATTTATAGGGAGAGGGAAGTGAGAAATCAGAATTGAATATGGCTAATGGACTCAACACTTGCATTTGAAAATCAGAATGTGGTTGATGCACTTGCATTAGATAATCAGAAATGGCTACTCCACTAAATCCCACTAGCAGCCCTAGCTCATCCTCATGTCAGCATGACCAAGCTTCCATTCAGAAACCAATAGCTCATGCCTAGCTCACCATGACCAAGCATGCAATGAGCTCATCTTCCCGTCAGCATGATGAACAACTTCTTGGGCTCACGGATTGGGCTTGGATCACACAAATGTCGACTTTAAAATGTCCATCTTGAAGTTCAGAATTTCATTGATCCAACCACACACGTATTGGCCTAATCCAAGTTCAGATGAAGACGATAAGTCCGAAATGAATTTGTAACTCAGTCTCCAGCTTTTACACATTATTTTCACCATTTTACTTCACATGCCTCAAGTGATACCTAGAGCTTAATGAACTGAATGACAAACACAAAAGAGGTTAAAAGCACAAGGTTAACTCAAAAACATAACTAAATCATAAGCTATAAGGGTATAAAATGATATACAACTGTGAACCGAACAGTGGTTGGTGTATTGCATAGTTCTAGCGCTTGGATTTCACTCAAAACTCTCAAATGACTCCTCCCACCATATCATGATGTTGCACAAGTTCTGGGATCGCAATCCGAAATCCATAGGTGTAAGAAATTGGACAATTCAAGTTCGTACTAAGTTTGTGCCTTAAATGGAGTGGTTGGTGTATTGCATAGTTCTAGCGCTTGGATTTCACTCAAAACTCACCGAATGACTCCTCCCACCTTATTATGATGTTGCACTAGTTTTGGGCTGCAATCCGAAATCCATAGGTGTAAGAAATTGGACAATTCAAGTTCATACTCAGTTTGTGCCTTAAATGGAGTGGTTGGTGTATTGCATAGTTCTAGCGCTTGGATTTCACTCAAAACTCTCCGAATGACTCCTCCCACCATATCATGATGTTGCACAAGTTCTGGGATCGATCCGAAATCCATAGGTGTAAGAAATTGGACAATTCAAGTTCGTACTAAGTTTGTGCCTTAAATGGAGTGGTTGGTGTATTGCATAGTTCTAGCGCTTGGATTTCACTCAAAACTCACCGAATGACTCCTCCCACCTTATTATGATGTTGCACGAGTTTTGGGCTCCATCGGAAATCCATAGGTGTAAGAAATTGGACAATTCAAGTTCATACTCAGTTTGTGCCTTAAATGGAGTGGTTGGTGTATTGCATAGTTCTAGCGCTTGGATTTCACTCAAAACTCTCCGAATGACTCCTCCCACCATATCATGATGTTGCACAAGTTCTGGATCGAATCCGAAATCCATAGGTGTAAGAAATTGGACAATTCAAGTTCGTACTAAGTTTGTGCCTTAAATGGAGTGGTTGGTGTATTGCATAGTTCTAGCGCTTGGATTTCACTCAAAACTCACCGAATGACTCCTCCCACCTTATTATGATGTTGCACTAGTTTTGGGCTCGAATCCGAAATCCATAGGTGTAAGAAATTGGACAATTCAAGTTCATACTCAGTTTGTGCCTTAAATGGAGTGGTTGGTGTATTGCATAGTTCTAGCGCTTGGATTTCACTCAAAACTCACCGAATGACTCCTCCCACCATATCATGATGTTGCACAAGTTTTGGGCTTGATCCGAAATCCTTAGGCCACACAAATTGGACAATTCAAGTTCGTACTCAGTTTGTGCATTAAATGGAGTGGTTGGTGTATTGCATAGTTCTAGCGCTTGGATTTCACTCAAAACTCACCGAATGACTCCTCCCACCTTATTATGATGTTGCACTAGTTTTGGGCTCGAATCGAAATCCATAGGCCATACAAATTGGACAATTCAAGTTCGTACACAATTTGTGCTTGAAATGGAGTGGTTGGTGTATTGCATAGTTCTAGCGCTTGGATTTTACTCAAAACTCACCGAATGACTCCTCCCACCTTATTATGATGTTACACGAGTTTTGGGCTCGATCCGAAATCCATAGGTGTAAGAAATTGGACAATTCAAGTTCGTACTCAGTTTGTGCCTTAAATGGAGTGGTTGGTGTATTGCATAGTTCTAGTGCTTGGATTTCACTCAAAACTCTCCGAATGACTCCTCTCACCATATCATGATGTTGCACAAGTTCTAGGATTCGATCCGAAATCCATAGGTGTAAGAAATTGGACAATTCAAGTTCGTACTAAGTTTGTGCCTTAAATGGAGTGGTTGGTGTATTGCATAGTTCTAGCGCTTGGATTTCTCTCAAAACTCACCGAATGACTCCTCCCACCATATCATGATGTTGCACAAGTTTTGGGCTTGATCCGAAATCCTTAGGCCACACAAATTGGACAATTCAAGTTCGTACTCAGTTTGTGCATTAAATGGAGTGGTTGGTGTATTGCATAGTTCTAGCGCTTGGATTTCACTCAAAACTCACCGAATGACTCCTCCCACCTTATTATGATGTTGCACTAGTTTTGGGCTCGAACCGAAATCCATAGGCCATACAAATTGGACAATTCAAGTTCGTACACAATTTGTGCTTGAAATGGAGTGGTTGGTGTATTGCATAGTTCTAGCGCTTGGATTTCACTCAAAACTCACCGAATGACTCCTCCCACCTTATTATGATGTCGCACGAGTTTTGGCTCCATCGGAAATCCATAGGTGTAAGAAATTGGACAATTCAAGTTCATACTCAGTTTGTTCCTTAAATGGAGTGGTTGGTGTATTGCATAGTTCTAGCGCTTGGATTTCACTTAAAACTCTCCGAATGACTCCTCCCACCATATCATGATGTTGCACAAGTTCTGGGATCGAATCGAAATCCATAGGTGTAAAAAATTGGACAATTCAAGTTCGTACTAAGTTTGTGCCTTAAATGGAGTGGTTGGTGTATTGCATAGTTCTAGCGCTTGGATTTCACTCAAAACTCACCGAATGACTCCTCCCACCATATCATGATGTTGCACAAGTTTTGGGCTTGATCCGAAATCCTTAGGCCACACAAATTGGACAATTCAAGTTCGTACTCAGTTTGTGCATTAAATGGAGTGGTTGGTGTATTGCATAGTTCTAATCTAAAATGGTTGATGCACTTGTAATAGAAAATCTGAAATGGGTGATGCACTTCACCAATTAATCCCACTAGCAGCCCTAGGTCATCTTCATGTCACCATGACCAAGCTTCCAACCAGAAATGATAGCTCATGTGTTGAGCCTATTCTTAACAACTAAAATGAGTTATTAAAAACAGCAACTTTAATTCTCGCAAGTGCACGAACCATTTATAGTACAGCTTATGTAAATACGAGGTTCGATCCCACGGAGAATGGTAACTTGGTTGCAAGTTAAATTACTTAGAATGATGGAAAAACAGAAAACAAGAAACAAACAAACTAACAAATGGCAAGGTCTAGGACAGAATCCTAGCACCACACACGCACTCGAAATGGGGGGTTTTGTTGTTGAAATGGAAACAAGATAATGAAATGGAAGTGCTGGAAAGTAAACAATAGCAGCAATCAACAAGTTGTGAAACAATGATTGAGAAGTGTTAGAGCCTTGGAATCTACCACTAGCCTTCCTATCCAAGTTATGAATGCATAGAAATTGACTCAAGCTTCATTAACAATAGATTATCGCATACAAGCCTATGGTATCTAGGTGCAGGATGCATGATTCTCCTAAGGCATGTAATTGTGCATGGTATCTACACAACACGTGATCTCTAATATGCAACCTAAGCATGGTATCTACTTAGAATAAAGCATACAAGAGTCATTAAGTTCCCTGAGAATATGATAATCACACAAGTCCTAGAACATGGTATCTGTCCTAGTCAACCTATGGTTATTAACCCCTTGAATGATTCTTAGGCCATTCATGTGT
The DNA here is from genome assembly GCA_018703695.1 of Prunus fruticosa. Classification (NCBI taxonomy): domain Eukaryota; kingdom Viridiplantae; phylum Streptophyta; class Magnoliopsida; order Rosales; family Rosaceae; genus Prunus; species Prunus fruticosa. The sequence goes on from JAHHUK010000007.1 coordinate 1,806,684, forward strand.
TGCTTGTGAAAGGAGAGTAGAATTGGTGAATCTAAACCCCTTCCCAACCTGTGCTAGATGCATAAAATCCTAGTTAGCTACTCCAAGAAAACATACATCAAGCACATAATAAGCTGGAGATTAACAACTTGATAATGAAAGCAAGGAAATCAATTAACTATGAAATCATCCATAACATTGAATATTCATGACTAGGGCTTCATCCTAAGCCCTAACTAGATGGATTAGTTAAACATAATTATGAATACAGAAAATAAGAAATACATAGATAGAGTAAAGAGAATAGAAGAACTAGCTGGTGGCAGCAAGGTAGTTTCCAGGACAGCTCCTAGCTCTTCCTCCTTTGCAACTAGCTCTCTTCTCTCTTTGTGGTGAATGTGTGTATGGGAGTAATGGATGAGTGAATGTGTCTCTGAATCTGAATGTGGATGTGAATGAATTGAATGTGGAATGGAAGTGGTATTTATAGGGAGTTGGGAGTGAGAAATCTGAATTGAATATAGCAAATGCATACAACACTTGCAATTGAAAATCAGAATGTGGTTGATGCACTTGCATTAGATAATCAGAAATGGTTACTCCACTAAATCCCACCAGCAGCCCACCAGCAGCCCTAGGTCATCAACATGTCAGCATGACCAAGCTTCCATCCAGAAACCAATAGCTCATGCCTAGCTCACCATGACCAAGCATGCAATGAGCTCATCTTCCCTGTCAGCATGATGAACAACTTCTTGGGCTTACGAATTGGGCTTGGCTGAATCAAATGATGACTTTAAGATGTCCATTTTGAAGATCAGAATGTTATTGATCCAACCACACAAACATTTGCCCAATCCAAGCTCGGATGAAGAAGAAACGTCTGAAATGAACTTCTAACTCAGGCTCCAGTTTTTGCACGTTTTTGCACCATTTTGCTTCAAATGCCTCAAGTGTATTCCTCTCATCCCAATCAGCCCTTAATATGCATGGATTGTAGCAAATGTGATCTCTTGCTCCCATAACCTACAGAACACACAAACATATATAAGTGACTCGAAATAAAGAGAAACTAGACAAAATTACTAAGTAATGAAGGCAAGCAAATGTGTGAAATTATGAACTTATCATCATGCCTAGCTCACCATGACCAAGCATCCAACCAGCACATGCTGAGGTCAGCATGACCAGCAACTTCAAGGGCTTACAACTTGGGCTTATCTTAATCAAATTAGGACTTTAAGCACTTGAAATTGAAGTTCAGAATGTCTTCTTTCCCGCCATATGTTATTTGGGCCAATCCAAGGTCGGAGGAAGAAGTTAAGGCCGAAACAAATTACTAACTCATTTTCCGCGCTGATAAGATCCATCCTGAGCATGGTTCTGTGTTTGCTAGGTAACGGACTCCAGATTTATCCAATGGGGCTGAATTTTGGATATGTTATAGTACACACCCATTGGAACAACTTTCATGAAGAATGTGGCCTCATTAGAGCTATGTAGGTTGCTGAAACAAAGCTTGTAATATGACCTACGAAACTGGACTGGCAGGGGGCTGTAGCAAAAAATGAGTTTGTCTTTAAGCTCTTCTTCCCTTCATCCAAATCAGGCCTTCACATGCTTGGATTGCATCATTTCCTATCCAAAGCCATAATTATTACCTAAATCTCAATTAACTGAAAGATAAACACAAAAAGAATTAAAAGCACAAGTTTAACTCAAAAACATAACCAAATCATAAGCTAGAAGGGTACAAAATGATATGTAAATATGTACTGATCAAAAACAAAGTTAAAAACAAAAACAAAAACAAAAATAATTACAAAAAAAAAAAAAGAATAAAAATAAAACTCAAAACAATCTTTCCGAACATTTTCTGAAGAGAAATGACTTATGCACATGACTCAAAAGTTTTAACAATAAAAACTCAATTTAGACATTATTTACAAGGCGGCAAAGTTCAAAACATAATATGCTCAAAGTGTAGTAGTGTGATTGCCAAATGCAACAAATTCTCCAGTCTTAGTTTTCACACAATTTCAAAAATCATACCAAGCACAAATGCAACTTCAAATCTCACCAAAGTTGTCCTCTCACAAATGAATCACTCAGAAGAGGGCTACAATGCATCACTCAGTTATAAACATAAGATTAGAGTTAAACCATAAGGGACTTAACTCAAAATAGGAAGATGAAAAACTTGCATTAATATGATCTCAAGAAGGATGTCAAACACTTAAAAAGTAGAAACATGAATGCAATTCAACCACATGACATTTAAGATCAATTTAGGTCTTTAACATAGGTTGTAATGGGGCCAAGGGTGTAAGGTGAGTAAGAAATGAAAGGTATGGATAATACAAAGTCCAAGGAACTCAAAAATGTAAGAGCATAAAATAATTATTTACAAGACTTCGAATCATCACGATTAGATATTTTCTTTACATGATCAAAACTCCTTATACCTTCATTTACAATGATTTAAACTCCTTTCCAAACACCAATGAAACCCAAAAATGAAATTTCAATCAACTACCATTTAATCAGAACTTTTCTCTTTTCTTTCACCAATTGTGTGAAGTTCTATAATTTTTTTTTTAATGTAATATCCATTCCCAAACTTAGCATGAAAAACACATCCGAATTAGAGCTCATGAGTTCCTTAGAAAGGTAAATTCTTGTTTTTCGGGCTAAAGCTAGGAATTGCAATTGGTAAAATGAAAAAAAAAAAAGTTTACATGTAGGCTCAAAATGGTTAACAATGGAAAATCATGCTTAAGCATGCATAAGGTTAGCTTGAAAGGCACAAACGATCCAAAGGTGGCCTTAATATCATTTCTTAAATGTCATGAAATCAAATTGCAAAAGAATGAATGACTTTTAAGTGTTCAACCAAATCAATGAATAATGAGATCAAACAACAACTTTGATGACAAGAAAATAAGAGTATGTGTATAACACTCATGAAATGAAGCACAAGGCTCAAAAGCTCACATTATATGGTTATATAAGTCTAATTTATGCTTCATACGATTCTTTAGATCATGCAAATCCTTTTAATTGGAAAATTGTGAAACAAATGGCAAGTGCAAAGAAGGTTTCGAACATATCATGCTAGAACAATGCCAAATTTATTTATTTTATTTTATTTTTTTAAGTTTTTTTTTTTACAATAAAAAGTTACAAAAAGAAAAATAATAAATAATAAATAAATAAAATTCAATTTTTATTTAAGTCATGCAACATTTATCTCAATCTCATCATATGTGTTCGGAAAGTGACTCAAAAACAAAACAAAACAAAACAAGACTCAAAATAAAAGAAAAGAAAGCAATAAATTTTTTTTTTTTTTTAAGACAAACCAAATTTACTTGCTAAACTCCAATACCCCCAAACCTAGAAATGAACATTGTCCTCAATATTTTAAAAATTAGTCACAAGCAATGTCATAACAAGAAATGAAAAGTACTAAAGTAAATATAAATCACAAATAAAATAAAATAATTACAAAAATAAAAATTACAAAACAAACAAACAAATAAAAAGAAACGAAACAGGTAAAACACTCGAAACAGAAAGCCCTAAACAGACAGTCTTACGCAAACCAAAACCCAAACGATTGAAAATCCAACCCACAAGAAAGTTAACCCACTTTGAAACCTAAACAACGGTGAAACCCGAAGCCCACAATGAAGTCCAAAGCCCACATGTTCAATTTTTATTTTATTTTATTTTTATTTTTTTAAATGAAACGTGAATTGGGAGCGCGAAGGCGGGATTTCTAAAAAGAAAGAGTGTGGTCCCTAATGCCTTGGTTCCTGGGAAGTCACGGGTAAAAGGGGTGAGGGACGTGTCGGCGCACTGAGGCAGCTCTGCCACATCCCCCAAGCCAGAATTATTGGCCTCGTAGGAAGGCGCGACGACTTTTTCATGTGAAGGTGGTGAAAGGTGAAAATGCAATTAAGGGAGGTTGGGAAATGGGTGCGGCGACATATAGAGATAAGTCGTAAGGGCCGCACAGAACTTAGAACCGCATCGGCTAGGGTTTAGCAGACTAAGTCTATAAAAAGCTAAAAAGAAATGGTGAAAAACACAAACTCAGAAACACACAAAAGAGAAACGAAAGAAAGAAGAAAAGCGAGTGAGAAATCAAATGGCCTCTAACTACCCATTTTCGTTGGATCTCAACCTAGCTCCACCGACTAGACACGGGGCCAAGCAGCGGCACCAGGATGGATGCCTACTTTGCCTCCGCAAGGGGGCCTGAGGAGGTAGCTGACTCAATACTCCTGGACAACGATGTTGCCATTGGAGTGGGCAGAAATCTAGTGACTCCTAAAGATATACGTGTGTTTGGGACAAGGGATGACAACCGAGTCACGAGTGATGCCCTGGCACTGAGCGTGCAGAGTACTGCATGTGTTGCAAGTTTGGGGCATCGCCTACTTGCGAAATCCCATGAGGTAGAGATTCTGAAAGGTCAGTTAGCGGTGGAGCGAAGTATGGTTGAAGAGTGTCAGACTGCTATAAAAAGCTTGAAAAGGGAGAGGGCAAGGATAGTGGAGGTGAATCGACACCAGCTAGAAGTATTGCGGGATGAGAATAAAAGCCTATCAAAGATGGTAGAGTTGTATTCTCGCGACATGCGAAAGCAGCTGGAGGACCTAGACCGACCGGGTAAACGCAAGAAACCAGATCGCGAGAAAAGTTATACTGAAGCTAAGATTGCGATCTTTGGGAGCTCAAGTGATGAGCCCCAAGAGGCTGTGCGTGAAGCCCCGGAAGAGGATAGCCAGAGGGCCAAACTCAAAGCTCCTATGGTCGAGACACCTAGTGCTATGAAGAAATGATTTCTACTGCATTTTTTATTTTATGTTGCTGTTTTTGTATTTTCGTTATTTTGTTTCGGAAATAAAAGAGGAAGGTTGCAGAAAGAAAAAGAAAACACACTTCCTAACTAAAATAAAACAAAGACGACAAACGGGAAAAGAAAGCACACTTCCCAAACTGAAATAAGACAAAGATAGCCGAAAGTAACGGGCAAAAACATAAAACACCAGAAAAACACGGAAAAAAAAGTAAAGCAAAGTGAAAGTTAATGTGCTCCCCCTTGAAGCGATTAGGTCGAGCATGCCCGGGAAATCCGAAATGGTGTTGGCTCTCTCTCATCAGCATATGCCTATTTAAACCACACCTCTGCAAGCGGATGATACCCAGCATTTCTTCCTGCAAACTCAAGGAAAAACATCAAAAAATTCAGAAGCAAAACAAATGGCATCTTCATGCACTCACCTTGATGATCTCAACCTTGAGCTATCCCTTGCACCACCAAATGCCCAGATAAGGGCTCCTCCAACCTCTGTCTTCCCAAACTCTTCATATCATCACGGCACTGCCTCAAACTTTGCTGAGGCAATACCGAACCTTTCTGAGGGAATGCCGAACAGGTCAGTGCTGCCTGGGAACATTGATTGGCAGGAGCTAACTCCAGGCAGATCATCTGCATGTGGCACGTAGGTCTCAACAAGATGGCGGTGGATGAGTCCCACGATTTAACTGTGCTCCAAGCGGTCTCGGCTACCAATTTGGGCATGCGACTACTAGCGAGGACACGGGAGTGTGCCGCTCTGAGCGAGGAAGTGGCTTCCTTGAAGGCTATGGTGGCGGACCTGCAAAAGCGGCTCTATTGTGCCACTTAGCATGTGGAAGCACTGGAGAGGAAAAATGAGGACCATGTAGAACCTTGGAGATCCTACAAGTACGAGACAATAGAGGTAAGCCATGATGATGATGAAGACGAAGAAGAAGAAGAAGAAGAAGAAGAAGAAGAAGAAGAAGTTTGTTTTTTTTGTTTTTTTTAATTTACTTGAATGTTTTTTTTTTTTTTTTTTTTTGTTTTTGTTTTTTTTTGTTTTTAATGCAGTGTTTGAAATAAAGTAAAAATGTGTTTCTAACACTCAGAAATAAACTAACTAATCATACCATAAAAACAAAAACAAAATAAAAAACAAAATAAAAACCACGACTAAACAAAATAAATACAAAAACTAACTTAACAAAACAAAAACAAAAACAAAATAAAAACAAAGACTAAATAGAAAATAAAACAAAGAAAATAAAAAAAACTTAGTTTAAAAAACACACGAATATACAAGCAACTCACGGATGACCAGTTTAGGGCCTCAGAAAAACACAGCCAGGGGATCCGGGAAGGTTGGAGGGGTCACAATGGTCCCGCTTAAAACCCAAACTTCTTAGACACCGAAGGTGTCGCCTAAAGAACTCCTAGACACTGTATTGACGGAAGTGCTTATCCTGGAGTTACCATAAGTCAGCTCATATGAAAAATCTTTTTGAATTTTTGAATTTTGAATTTTTAGTTTTTAAGATAAGAGAAAAAAAATTAAGATAACAAACCATAAATGAAAATGAACTAAGTACTCTAAACAAACTCAAACAAATGATATAAATTATTGTACTAAAAGAAACAAACCAAGAAATAAACTGAATTTAAAGAAGAGAAAGGATTGAAATGCTCCCCCTTGAAGCGATTAGGTCGAGTATGGATGCATTTGGAGGTCGCGACTTCTCCCGCTGCTCCACACTTCCCATTCGTATGATTGAGGTTGCCATCTCTCTCCATTTTTATTAAGCTGTCATAAATTGCTAAAACAAACACACAAACTTGAAATGGAATCAAAAGGGTTAGGAAATAAAAGGAAAAACACACATCCAATTCCATGCTTCAAAGTAAGCAGCAAGGTAAATTAAACTAGTTTATGGAGTTCGTTCTTTCTCAAATATGATTATCCATATGGTGTGTGGTTTTAATCAAGTATTCAGAAAAAGTATTTAGCTATGGTGTTTAGTCTAAACACAAATTCCGAACCCATTAAGAACAAGAAGAACAATAAAGAACCAAGTAGAATTTAAACATGGTGTTTGTCTTCAATATCTACCTATTCATTCACTAATCAGTCCAAGAGTCATATGGTGTTTATGTAAACTTGAACAAGATATTTAATTAAGAACAAGTGAATGAAACCATAAACAAGAAATAACCAACATGCTACTTGAACCTCTTTTGTGTTGTGTAAGCTGGGACTCAAACCCAGTTCTCTTGCTTGTCAGGCAATTGTCCTTGTCCGTTAGACTACAAACACAACTTGTCAATTAACGCCATTAACTTTAAAACATAAAACTGTCCAGTTATATACAAAAAATAAAAATAAAAAGTAGGAAAACCAAATAGAATCAAACAATGTTACCGATCCCGGCAACGGCGCCAAAAACTTGTTGTTTAATTATGTTAACTCGCAAGTGTACGTGCCAATCAGTAGTATAGCAAAGACAAGAACGAGGTCGTACCCACTGTTGCGTAGATTCAGCTGCACCAAAATGGATTCAGCTGCATCCTCAACTTGTGATACTCGCAAGTGCACGAACGGTTGGTAGTTTAGCGTATGTAAGTGCGAGGTCGATTCCACAGGGATTGGTGATTGAATGATCCAATTCAATTTTCCTACACAAAACAAAAATGAAAACAAAAGAAACAAAACAAGAAGAAAGAATGTACATTACAAGAAAAATAAAATGATTTTGTACAACACTTGAGAACATGGAGAGTTTTTGGAGAGAAAGAGAGAGATGATTGAGAACTTGAGAATTTGGAAGAGAAAGGAAGATGTTTGGGAAGCTTGCGCAAGAAACCAGATCGCGAGAAAAGTTATACTGAAGCTAAGATTGCGATCTTTGGGAGCTCAAGTGATGAGCCCAAGAGGCTGTGCGTGAAGCCCCGGAAAAGGACAGCCAGAGGGCCAAACTAAAAGCTCCTATGGTCGAGACACCGAGCGCCAAGAAGAAATGATTTCAGTTTTTATTTATTATTTATTTTAAAAGTGTATGCGTTTTTTTTCTTTTTAAATGGGAAATAAAAACGTTATGTTATCTCAAGGAGACGATTTACCCTAATTTTAAAGAACGACAACCAAACAAAAACACGAAGACCCAAACATAAATTTTTATTTTTTAGTTAAGTAAACACACAAGTAACTACTTTTTCTTTTAAGAGAAAAACTTAAGGATGACCAGTTAAGGGCCTCAGAAAACACAGCCAGGGGATCCGGGAAGGTTGGAGGGGTCACAATGGTCCCGCTTAAAACCCTAACTTCTTAGACACCGAAGGTGTCGCCTTAAAGAACTCCTAGACACTGTATAGACTGCGGTTGCTCACTGGAGTTACCAAAAGTTTAGCTCCTTCAAAGAATATCCTATGAGTTTTAAATTATACTACATAATTAAAAATAAATAAATAAATAAATACTGAAATAAACACGGAATTCAAACAAGAATTTAAAAGAAGAGTTTGGATTCTTGCACCAGGTGTCCAAGACGCATCTTTATTTTTGTCTCTTCTTCCAACTAAATTCTTGAGAAACCTGACAAACAAGAAGAAAACAATTGAAAAAAAACAAAATAAAATAAAATAACAACTAACAAAGCAAAAACACAAACATCAGAAAAACAGGGAGGCAAAAGTAAGTGAAAGTGTAGACATGCTCCCTTTTTTAAAAACCGCGCTCGCAATTTGCGGGAGAAATGAAGGGATCCGGAGAAAAGAGCACAGGATAGCACCCTCGAGATCCGAAGTGCTTTCGGCTCCCTTGTTTGTATAAGTCTATTTAAACTCATCTCGGTGAAGTAGAAGAGCACCCCCGCATTTCTTCCTGCAAATTAAAGAAAACATCAAAAAATCCAAAAACAAAACAATGGCATCTTCATGCACTCACCTTGATGATCTTAGCCTTGAATTGTCCCTTGCGCCACCGAATGCGCAGAGAAGGGCTCCTCAAAATCCTGTTTTCCCAAACTCCACATATCATCACGGTACGGCCTCAAACTTTGCTGAGGTAATACCAAACTTTTCTGAGGCAGTGCCGAACGAGAGAGCGCTCCTGGAAGGCATGATTGGCAGCAAGCTCACATCGACAGATCATCTCCATGTGGCAAAGAGGTCTGACAAGGCAGCAGTGGAGGAGTCCCATAATTTAACTGTGCTCCACGCAGTCTCGCTACCAATTTGGGCATGCGATTACTGGCAAGAACACGGGAGTGTGCCGCGCTGAGTGATGAAGTAGCTTCCTTGAAAGCTATGGTGGCGGACTCCAGAAGCGGCTCTATTGTGCCAATCAGCACGTGGAAGCACTGAGAGAAAGAATGAGGACCATGTGGAGCTGCTGGAGATTCTGCAAGTAAGAGAGAATAGAGGCATGCCATGAAGATGAAGATGAAGATGAAGAAGTTGTTTTTATTTTTAATTTACTTGAATGTTTTTTTTTTTTTTTTTTTTACTTTTTTTTACTTTTTTTTTTGTTTGTAATGCACTGTTTGAGTGAAATAAAAATGTGTTTTTAACACTCAGAAATAAACTAACTAACCACACCACGTAAATAAATACATAAATTAACTTAACAAAACAAAAAAAAAGAAAACAAAGAAGTTCCAAACTGATTTTTTTTTATTTTTAATTTATTATTATTTACAAGTAACTGACCACACAAAGAAAGAAAAAAACAAAGAAGTTCCAAATTGCAATTTACAAGGAAAAAGAAATAAAAACCCAAATTTCAAATTTTTTTTTTTTTAAATTTTTTTAAATTTTAAAATTTTGTTTTGTTTTGTTTTTTTTAAAACACACAAATATACAAGCAACTCATGGATGACCAGTTAAGGGCCTCAGAAAAACACAGCCAGGGGATCGGGAAGGTTGGAGGGGTCACAAAGGTCCCACTTAAAACCCAAACTTCTTAGACACCGAAGGTGTCGCCTAAAGAACTCCTAGACACTGTATTGACGGAGACGCTCACTGGAGTTACCACGAGTCAGCTCATATTAAAAATCTTTTTTTTAAAATTTTTTTAATAAAAGAAATAGAAAATTAAAATTACTGAAATAATAACAAAACAACTAAAGAGAAATGATTGGAATACTCCCCCTTGAAGCGATTAGGTCGAGCGTGATGCATTTGGAGGCTCGCGACTTCTCCCACTACTCCACACTCTCCATTCTTATGATTGAGGTTACCATCTCTCTCCATTTTTATTAAGCTGACATTACTTGCTAAAACAAACACAGAAAACTTGAAACAAAATTAAAGGATTAGGAAATTAAAACTAAATGGAAAGGAAAATCAACACACATCCAATTTCATGCTTCAAAGTAATAAGCAGCAAAGCAAATCAAACTAGCTTATGAAGTTCGTTCTTTCTCAAATATGATTATCCATATGGTGTGTGGTTTTAATCAAGTATTCAGAAAAAGCATTTAGCTATGGTGTTTAGTCTAAACACAAATTCCGAACCCATTAAGAACAAGAAGAACAATAAAGAACCAAGTAGAATTTAAACATGGTGTTTGTCTTCAATATCTACCCATTCATTCACTAATCAGTCCAAGAGTCATATGGTGTTTATGTAAACTTGAACAAGATATTTAATTAAGAGCAAGTGAATGAAACCATAAACTAGCAATAATCAACATGCCACTTGAACCTTTTTGTTTTTGGGTGTTGTGTAAGCTGGGACTCAAACCCAGTTCTCTTGCTTGTCAGGCAATTGTCCTTGTCAGTTGGACTACAAACACAACTTATCAATTAACCTCATTAACTTTAAAACATGAAACTGTCCAGTTATACAAAAGATAAAAATAAATAAAAAGTAGAAAAACCAAATAGAATTAAACAATGTTACCGATCCCCGGCAACGGCGCCAAAAACTTGTTGCGTAGATTCAGCTGCACCAAAATGGATTCAGCTGCATCCTCAACTTGTGATACTCGCAAGTGCACGAACGGTTGGTAGTTTAGCGTATGTAAGTGCGAGGTCGATTCCACAGGGATTGGTGATTGAATGATCCAATTCAATTTTCCTACACAAAACAAAAATGAAAACAAAAGAAACAAAACAAGAAGAAAGAATGTACATTACAAGAAAAATAAAATGATTTTGTACAACACTTGAGAACATGGAGAGTTTTTGGAGAGAAAGAGAGAGATGATTGAGAACTTGAGAATTTGGAAGAGAAAGGAAGATGTTTGGGAAGCTTGAGGATTTTGGAAGGGAAGAGAAAGGTGTTTGAGAACTTGGAGAATGTTTGTGAACTTGGAGAATTTTGGAAGAGAAGGGAAATGTGTTTGGGAAATTTGGAGAAGGGAGGAGAAAGTGTTTGAGAACTTTGAGAATTTGATTGGAAGAGAGTGGTTGAGAACTTGGAGGATTTGGAAGAGAGTGTGTTTAAGAACTTGGAGGATGTTTGTGAACTTGGAGAATTTGAGAACTTAAGGAAGGGAGAGAAAGGTGTTTGTGAAGTGTTTGAGACATGGAGACTTTTGGAAGAGAAGGAGAGATGTGTTTGAGAAAGAGAAGGGAGGAGTGTTTGGGAAGTGTTTGAGAATATGGAAACTTTTGGAGAAGAAAGGAAAGTGGTGTTTGAGAACTTTGTGGATTTTGGAAGAGCATGTGTTTGAGAGCTTTGAGAAGGGAGAAGAAAGTGTTTGGAAAGTGTTTGAGAATTTGATGAAGGAATGGGAGAAGTGTTTGGGAACTTTGAGAATCTTGGAAGCGAAAGTGTTTGGAGAACATGGGGAATTTGGAAGGGAAGAGACATGTGTTTAGGGTTTGGAGAGTGTTTGGAAGAGAATAGAGAAGTGCTTGAGATTTAATAAAAAGAAAATTGAGTAGAATGATCTTAATACAACAATTGAGAACTACAAAGGGAAACTAAGAGAATTTAAGGGAGAGAAGGGAAGGGAGCTCTAGAGAGGTGCTTGAGAGCTCCCCCCTTGGGGTGTATTTACAAGCTTAGAGAACTTCCCTATTTATAGGCCTAGGGGAAGGGAAAATCTGAATTGTACAATAGGTTTACCTACCACACTCACTTCACCAACTTACAACACTTAATTCACCTAACACACTATTACATTTGAAAACAATTCCTCTTGTCTTTAGGCTTAGTGTTGCAACTCCCACTTCATCATCTTTTGGCTCATTGGGCTGCTGCAAAATTCCACTCAAAAATAGGAATTGAATATGCTTCACCAAACTTTCCCACAATCAACAACAATTCATCATGCATATGTCATGCATGACAATGCATTGCAGCCAGCTTGTGGGCTCGTTTTGGGCTTGTTCATCCATTCTGAAAAATCTGGAAAAATATGGATCTTGAAGCTCTTTGTCTTATCTTTCCAAGCATATGCAGCCCAACTCAAGGAAAAATCGGAAAGGCCTTCAAATGTGATTTTTGGCCCAGTAACGCAGATGCTGCCGAATTTGACCTTAAGTTGCCAAAACATGTATAACTTTCTCTAGAAGACTCGGAATCATGAACCGTAAAATTCTACAGAAAATAGACTTCCGTATCTTTCCAATGATGTATGGCTCATCATCTGGTTCTTCTTGAGAAAGTACAGTCCAATCCGTGAAGTTGACTGATCTGCAGACACCGTTTTGAGCTAACTTGTCTCCAAAATGCAATTAGTGAGTCTCAAACTTATAACACTGAAACAAGCACAAAACTTATTAAAAGCACAAGTTTAACTCAAAAACATAACCAAATCATAAGTTAGAAGGGTACAAAATGATATGTAAATATGCACCGATCACCCACGAGGACTGAGAAGTTCAAATTAGTTATGTACTTAGATTACCGAATTCAAGAAGTTAGGAAGTTAAGTCTAAAACAGAAATTAAAGTGAGAGTGATTGTGATTGTGAAAGGAAGTGAGCAAACTGAGATTTCAAACGAAACAAGTAAACGAGTGCAGCAAGGGTGGTTTTGAAGATTGAAAAACAGATTTGGAGACTAGGGCATTCGATTCACCATAACAATTCAATTCTGGGTTATAAGGATTTAAGTGACAAGTCTAATTCAGATTCAAAGATTGATTCTAGCTAAAGTATGATTAAGCCATGGTGTTTGGTCCTAACCTTGTGTTCCTAATTCCCTAATTTGATCATTTGTTGTCTAACCTAAAATTAAGCATTAGGAACCCATTAAGCATAGAAGAACATTTTAAACAACCAAGTATGTATCTAATCCCTGTTGTCGAATGTCCATACATACTCTTCCTATTCATAGTTCAATTCGAATTAAAGTAGGGTGTATACTCTTAATTCAAACCAAGATACACAAATCAAAATGGTAGCTAGGCATTCTGATCAGCATATAGGCAGGTATGCAAAATGAATAAGAACATGAATCATGAATCAAACTTGAAACTTGAACTTTATAAACCCAGAATATTCATGTTAGGTTACATCGAAGCCCTAGTGATGGATTTAGCTACCCATAATGGGAAGGAGACTTGAACAGAAATGAGAAAACATAATGAAAGCAATAAGAGTAGAAAAACCCCTTTTCTGAAGTTCTTGTGGTGTCCAAGGCTTCTCCAAGTGCTTCTCCACTTCTAATGCTTATCCAAGAGCTTCCCCACTTCTAGAAAGATGTATGAAGGATATGGAGGTGATTTGGGATGAATTTGAGTGAGTGGTGATGGCTAAGAAAGATGAAATTCGTAGGGAAATGGAAGAGAGGTTTTCTGGAGTTGTTTTGGTGGTTTGAGGCGTTTAGAGCTTTGGATTGATTGCTGGAGTGTTTGGGGTTGTGAGAGTGTTTGAGGAAGATTTCTGAATGTATTTGGGAAAATGATGGAAGTGTTTGAGGGAGGATGGAGTGAAGGATGGCTGAATTGTGGGGTTGTGAATCCCAGGCTTGCACACCTTGAATCTGGAATTGAAGAGGTATTTATAGGGGGAGGGAAGTGAGAAATTAGAATTGAATATAGCAATTACCTAACACACTTGCATTAGATAATCAGAAATGGTTGGTGAACTTCACCAACAAATCCCACCAGCAGCCATAGCTCATCATCATGTCAGCATGACCAAGCTTCCATCCAGAAACCAATAGCTCATCCTCATGTCAGGCATGACCAAGCAAGCAATGAGCTCATCTGCAAGTCAGCATGATGTGTAATTTGATGGGCTCACGGATTGGGCTTGGATTAATCAATTGATGAGCTAGAGCTATCCATCTTCAAGTTCAAAATGTCTTCTTTCCATGCACACGTGAATTGGCCCAATCCAAGCAGAGATGAAAAAGATATGTCCAAAATGAATTTGTAACTCAGTCTTCAGTTTTTACACATTGTTTTCACCATTTTACTTCAAATGCCTCAAGTGATACCTAGAGCTCAATGAACTGAATGACAAACACAAAAGAGGTTAAAAGCACAAGGTTAACTCAAAAACATTACGAAATCATAAGCTAGAAGGGTACAAAATGATATACAATTGTGAACCAACAGCGACTTGAACTAGCTGATCATTCTATAAAATATCCAAAAGGTATTGTAGAAGATATTCTAGTTCAAGTTAATACACTAATTCTCCCTGCTGATTTTGTAGTGATGGACATGGAAGACAATCCAAATGGAGATCGTGTTGATCCCATTCTCCTAGGCAGGCCATTCATGGCCACTGGAGACACAATCATCAAAGTGAAAGATAGCACCCTTTCCATGACTGTTTTGGGTGAAACTGTTCAATTTAAAATGCTTAATGCTCTATCTCAACCTTCTATCTCTCTTGATTCTTGCTTTTCAATTGATGTTGTGGATCATGAGGTTTCTTCCAAAATTTTGCAGAGAAAGTCTAATGATGCTCTAGAAGCGTCTTAACACAAGAAGAGGGAGATCTTTGTGAACCGGAGTTCCAAGAAGTGGTGGCTGCCTTAGAAGTGTTTCTGCCATACCCACCATCCTTTAGGCCACCAATTGTTGGATAGATTTAACTCTATCTATTTCTCGCAAGTGCACGGACCAATTATAGTATAGGAATGCAAGCACGAGGTCGTTCCAGAGAGACTTGGATGAAAGACACTTATTACTACTACTTAGACTCACAAGTAATCCTAAGACTAAACAGAATTTAAATGAGGTTGTGTTGAGTTTGTTTTGAGTAACAACTACAAAAAGGAAAAGCATATAGCAAGTGATTGAAAACTTCTAAAGGGAATGCAAAATAGCAAGTAACCAGCAAGTAGATGTTTAGAAAATGTAGAGACAAAGGAGACAAGCACTAGGGTTTCAACTTCACCATGACAATCCAATTTCAAGCAACAAGTTAACAATCACCTAAGTTGATTACAATTTCTGGAGTTCGTTCTTTCTTATGTATGATTATCCATATGGTGTTTGGTTTTAATCAAGTACTCAGAAACACAACTTAGCTATGGTGTTTAGTCTAGGCTATGAATCTGAATCCATTAAGCTTAAGAAGAACACAAAAGAACCAAGTAAACATTTAAACATGGTGTTTGTCCTAAATGCATTACCCACTCATTCACTAATCGGTTCAAGAGTCATATGGTGTTTATGTAAACTTGAACTAGATAACCAACATGCATGTGTTCATAGTGGCCAGTTATTTAAACATGCATAAAGATTCAACTAAGAACAAGTGAATGAAACCAGAAAATTAGGAGTAATCAACAAAGGATAAAGTTAACTTGAAACATGAAATTGTCTTGTTAGGTTACATTGAAACCCTAGCTATGGAAATTAGCTGCTCATAATGGGAAATAAACTAAGACAGAAATGAGAAAACATAATGAATGCAATAAGAGTAGAAAAACCCTTTTCTGAAGTTCTTCTCCAAGTGCTTCTCCACGTCTAATGCTTCTCCAAATGCTTCCCCATATCTAGAAGGATGTATGACAGCCAAGGAGATGATTTGGGATGAGTTTGGGTGAGTTGTGATGGTAGAGAAAGAGGAAATTCGTAGGGAAATGGAAGGAAGGTTTGCTGGAGCGTTTTGGTGATTTGAGGCAATTTGGAGTGTTGGGTTGATTTCTGGAGTGTTTAAGGATGGCTGGAGTGAATTGTGGGGTTGTGAATCCCAGGAATTGTTGTGATGAAAGTGTTTGGAATGGAAGTGGTATTTATAGGGAGAGGGAAGTGAGAAATCTGAATTGAATATGGCTAATGGACTCAACACTTGCATTAGATAATCAGAAATGGTTGCTCCACTTCTCCACTAACTCCCACTAGCAGCCCTAGCTCATCCTCATGTCAGCATGACCAAGCTTCCATTCAGCAGCCCTAGCTCATGCCTAGCTCACCATGACCAAGCTTCCATTCAGCAGCCCTAGCTCATGCCTAGCTCACCATGACCAAGCATGCAATGAGCTCATCTTCCTGTTAGCATGATGAACAACTTCTTGGGCTTACGAATTGGGCTTGGCTGAATCAAATGTCGACTTTAAGATGTCCATTTTGAAGTTCAGAATGTCATTGATCCAACCACACAGGTATTGGCCCAATCCAAGTTCAGATGAAGAAATTAGGTCCGAAATGAATTTCTAACTCAGTCTCCAGTTTTTGCACGTTTTTGCACCATTTTGCTTCATTTTGCTTCAAATGCCTCAAGTGGTACCTAGAGCTCAATGAACTGAATAACAAACACAAAATGGATTAAAAGCACAAGTTTTATTTAAAAACATAACCAAACAATAGGGTAGAGTGTTACAAAATGATACATAAATATGCATTGATCAATACCCCAAACCTATATTTTGCTGGTCCTCAAGCAAAACTTAAACTTAAACTCCACAACAAAACACACAAAACAAAACTTATTACACCATTTTCGTAGATGACACGATTGCATTGAGCATATGCAATAAGCCTTTAAACCTCTAGGTGTCCCTAGTAGGAGGAGTTGTGTCTCCTGAGGGTTTACAGTGATGACTCCCACAAACATCTACAAATTCTGCAAGACAACTAATAGTTAAAGAATCACTTTTAAACAAACTAAGGAAAACCAATGAATGCACAATCACACTTTCAAAACTAATGGTATGCCACTTCATATCTTCACACCAGGGTGTATAGTGTATTGCCACTGCAAAAAGAATTTCAGCATTGAAGTCACCATACTCAAATACTTAGATAGAAATCGCCTCAACTCTAGGTCTCACGGGTATCGCTCAAATCTTCACAAAGAAAAGAACCTAGGGTTTAGTTTCTCAACAAGCATATGTGAGTGACGTTATGTAAAGGGAAACAAGATTTCACATATGAACTAATCATAAAACAAAAGCACGATTTCTGGAAATAAGATCTCAAGAAAGGAAATCAAATGCTAAGAACCAAGAAAGCATACATTGCATACCAGCACCCATGAACCGGACTTCCCCAAAGATCAGTTAGGTCTTAATCAAGCTTGTAATTTCAGGCTGAGGGTAGGGGTTATGAAAAGAAGGGAAATGAAAACTAAGAACTCAAGAACATGCCAAGAGTGCTTCTTCTTGCTGCAAGGTAAATGGCTACACTTGTGAATCTTCAAGGCAATGACTTGTGCTTCTTTGAACTGAATTTGAACTAAGAACATGTTTTGTTTTGTTTTTTTTTTTTTTTTTTTTTTTCTAAACGAATTTGGCCCTCTTTTGCTTTTCTCCTTGAATTGCACTAGCACACTGATTCTCTCCATTTGTTTGGTATAACGCCCATCCTTGCTTCTTCATTTTGTTGAGATCTTGACATGTTCTCCAGTTATAGGGTATGGCTAAACATGGGAGGGCATCTTAGATTAAGATACAAGGGTAGGAGTAATGTGGGTGATGAAAGAAAGGCTTAAGTGTTTGGATGCAAAATTGGGTAAAGGAAGCACACAACAGGGAGGGATATCAAAGCCTTTTAGTGACTTAAACACACATAGCCTACATCATATCAATGGGTACATCCTTTCCACAAATGTCAGTAAGCAACATAGCATCTGCAAAAGATCAAATAGTTCTTAGTATTCGATGAATATAATGAGATCAACATAAAAGGAATCTGGGAAGTTGTAAGAGTAGAAACAAATAAAACCCTCTCAACGAATGGAATAGGCTCAAATTAGCTCACTAGGGTAGTCTCCACAATTCTTCTAAAGATATCTGAGTATGGCACCTTTTGGACTCGAAATTCCAATTGCATGACAGTGTGTATGGTAGAAATTCAGATGCAAACACTTCCATGGCAACACACTAGCAAAGAATTAGTGACAATGACATTGCATATACATCTTCATTAGTAAGCAAAAAGAAATCTTTCACTAAGACTCAGAAATTCAACAACAGACTCAAAAATTCAACAAGTTTCATCCCACACCCCAAACCTGAATGAAACATTGTCCTCAATGTTTAAAAGAAAGGAAACAAAATGCAAAAACCAAACTAAACATAAAACGAAGGAAAAGAATCAACTCTAAACAAAAACAAAAACAAAAACAACAAAACCTGGTTGGGTTTCCAATAGTTAGGGTGTGGTGAACTCAAGAGAGTCCACAGCTCGTGTTTCCACTTCATCATCCAAGTATTGTTTCAATCGCTGCCCATTCACCTTGAAAGTTGTCATGTCCCTTAGGTTCTCAATCTCAACAGCTCCATGAGGAAAAACTTGAAGCACTTTGAATGGCCCCAGCCATCTAGATCTCAATTTACCTGGAAAGAGACGCAAACGTGAGTCATACAACAAAACTTTCATACCTGGCTTGAATTCTTTCCTGAGGATGGCCTTGTCATGATAGCGTTTGGTCCTCTCTTTGTAAATTTTTGCATTCTCATAAGCTTCGTTCCTTAGCTCCTCCAATTCATTGAGCTGCAATTTTCTGACATTCCCAGCTTCTTTGAGATCAAAATTGAACTTTTTAATTGCCCAATATGCTCGGTGCTCAAGCTCCATTGGTAGGTGACAAGCCTTCCCAAACACAAGTCTATAAGGGCTCATCCCAATGGGAGTCTTATAAGCTGTCCTATATGCCCAAAGTGCATCATTGAGTCGTAGTGCCCAATCTTTTCGAGTCGGATTAACAGTTTTCTCCAAAATATTCTTGATCTCTCTATTGCTGATCTCGACTTGTCCGGAAGTTTGAGGATGATATGGAGTTGACACTCTATGTGTGATATTGTACTTTCTCATTAAGGCCTCAAATGATTTGTTACAGAAGTGGCTGCCACCATCATTAATGACAGCCCTAGGAGTTCCAAACCTAGTGAAAATCACATCTTTCAGGAATTTCAGAACAACTCTATGATCATTAGTCCTTGTAGCTAACGCCTCCACCCATTTGGATACATAATCTACAGCAACAAGAATGTAAGTATAACCCAAAGAGGAAGGAAAAGGTCCCATGAAATCTATACCCCATATGTCAAACAGCTCCACCACCAAAATGTTGTTCAATGGCATCATATTCCTCCGGCTTATGTTTCCCATTCTTTGACACCTATCACATTTAGAACAGAAATAAAATGCATCTTTAAAAAGAGAGGGCCAAAAGAAACCAGATTGAAGAACCTTAGCTGCTGTTTTCTTGGCACCAAAATGACCTCCACATGCAAATTCATGACTAAACTTGAGTATGCTTTGCTGCTCATTCTCTGGGATACACCTCCTTATGATTTGGTCGGGGCCATGTTTGAACAGATATGGATCATCCCAGAAGTAATGTTTGGCTGTGGCAAGGAACTTTTTCCTTTCCTGAAAAGTTAGATCATCTCTCAAAACACCACTAGCAAGATAATTGACAAGATCAGCATACCATGGTTCTTGGTCATCAATGGCAAATAGTTGTTCATCTGGAAAAGATTCATTGAGGGGCAAGACATCCTCAAACTTGTGGTTACCATCGATGAGACGAGAGAGATGATCAGCAACAACATTCTCACACCCTTTCTTATCTCGGATTTCTAAATCAAATTCTTGCAACAACAATACCCATCGAAGCAAGCGTGGCTTAGCATCCTTCTTGGTTAACAAGTACCTAAGTGCTGCATGGTCAGAATATACAATCACTTTAGAACCAACAAGATATGAACGAAACTTCTCTAAAGCAAAAATTACAGCAAGTAACTCCTTCTCAGTTGTTGAGTAATTGAGCTGAGCATCATTTAATGTCCGGCTCGCATAATAGATTACATGAGGGAGCTTATTCACTCTTTGACCTAGAACTGCACCAAGAGCATAATCAGAAGCATCACACATTAATTCAAAAGGTAATGACCAATCTGGTGCCTTGATAATTGGAGTCGATGTTAGTTCAAGCTTCAGAGTGTTAAATGCATTCAAACAATCTTTATCAAAGTTGAAAACAGAATCTTTAGCCAAAAGATTGCATAGAGGACGAGTGATTTTGGAGAAATCTTTAATAAAACGACGATAAAAACCTGCATGTCCTAGAAAACTCCTCACACCCTTCATCTGAAGTAGGGGTTGGCAAATTAGAAATCAAATGAATCTTTGCTTTGTCTACCTCAATACCTTTGCTGGAAATAGCATGGCCTAACACAATACCTTGCTTCACCATGAAGTGACACTTCTCCCAATTCAGAATTAGGTTAGTTTCCTGGCATCTTTTTAGCACTAATGACAAATGGTTAAGACAATCATCAAAAGAGGATCCAAAAACTGAAAAGTCATCCATAAATACCTCAATGAACCTCTCTATCATGTCTGAAAAGATAGCCATCATGCATCGTTGGAAGGTAGCTGGGGCATTGCATAACCCAAATGGCATTCGTCTATACGCAAAGGTTCCAAAGGGGCATGTGAATGTTGTCTTCTCTTGATCCTCCGGGGCTATTGCAATTTGATTGTAACCTGAAAAACCATCAAGGAAACAATAATGTGAGTGACCAGCTAGCCTTTCAAGCATTTGATCAATAAAAGGCAAAGGGAAGTGATCCTTTCTAGTGGCAGTGTTTAGCTTCCAGATAATCAATGCAAACTCTCCATCCCGTGATGGGTCTTGTTGGCACCAGCTCATTGTCCTCATTCTTGACCACTGTGATGCCTGACTTCTTTGGCACAACTTGGATAGGACTCACCCATTTGCTATTAAAAATAGGATAAATGATTCCTACATCAAGTAATTTGAGTATTTCAGTTCTTACAACATCCTTCATATGTGGGTTGAGTCTCCTTTGGGGCTCACGAGTTGGCTTGGCATCCTCCATCAAAATTCGATGCATGCACATTGTAGGGCTTATTCCCTTGATATCTGCAATGGTCCATCCGATGGCATTCTTGTGCTCTCTCAAAACTGTAATCAACTTGTCCTCCTCTAATGGTGAAAGGTCAGAAGCTATAATGATGGGAAGGGTTTCTGTCTCACCAAGATAAACATATTTAAGGTGTTGTGGAAGAGGTTTTAGCTCAAGTTTAGGTGGCTTGACAATGGAGGGAACCAGTTTAGTGGTGGCAGGTGTAAGAGGTTCAACAATAGGTGAAATGAAAGAATCAAATGGTTTCAAAACCTCAAGAGCAGCCGCCACTTCAATGAACTCAGATTCATCATCAAGGTCACCTAAAGGTTGTGTCAAAACAATTTCTAAAGCATCATCAGATTGTGCCTGCACAAACTTAGACAAAACCAAGGAATCCAAACAATCAATTGAAAAACAATCAAGTGAATTAGAAGGATGAGTTAACGATTCAAACACTTTGAATTCTATGGTTTGGCCAAGGACTGTCATTTTCAGAATGCCATTTTTCACATCAATAAGAGTGTTTGCTGTGGCCATGAATGGTCTTCCAAGCAAGATAGGCAGCTCACGATCATGAATGGGTGCATCTTCCATGTCTAACACTACAAAATCAGCAGGCAATATTAGCTTATCAACTTGAACTAAAATATCTTCAACTATACCTCTAGGATATTTCACTGAACGATCAGCAAGTTGTAAGCTGAAAGTGTGGTGGATTTTAATTTTCCCAAACCAAGTTGCAAGTACACTGAATAAGGCATTAGATTGATACTTGCACCTAAATCCAACATGGCTTTCTCAGCTCGTTTATCTCCAATGGTTATGCCGATGGTAAAACTACCTGGATCCTTGAGCTTAGGAGGAAGTTTTCTTTGAAGGACAGCACTCACATTTTCAGACACCAACACCTTCTCATGAGGGCTATACCTTCTCTTGTGTGAGTTCAACTCCTTAAAAAACTTAGCATAAGTTGGCATGTTCCTGATCACAACAAGCAAAGGCAAGTTAACATTGACTTTACTAAGTATATCATAGATTTCATTAAAAGACTTATCATGTTTGCTTTTAGCAAGACGTCCAGGAAAAGGAATTGGTGGCACATAAGGGGTCTCCGCCTTGTGCAATGTAGGTGAAATTGTTGACTTGCCAATGGGAATTGCTTCTTTTGGTGTCGTCTCTTCTTTGTGTTCATCACCTGCATTCACAACATCATGATTAGTAACTTCTTTGCCAACTTTATTATCAATAACCTTACCACTTCTGAGAACTGAGATTGCTTTGGCTTGCTCATGATGATTGGGATTCACATTTGGTTGGCTAGGGAATTTTCCAGGTTCTCTTTGGTTCAAAGCATCCGCAATTTGTCCCAATTGAATCTCCATCTTGGTAAGGGCAGCAGAATGTTGTTGAAGAGCACCATTAGTAGTTTGCTGGAATTGCAAAGTATTTTGGGCCAACATCTTCACTTGTGTCCTCCAATGAACTTGGTTTAGGCTGAAATGATGAACTTGCTTGATTTTGATTTTGATTGTTGCTCCAAGAGAAATTTGGGTGATTCCTCCAACCTGGATTATAAGTGTTTGAGAATGGATCATTTCTTGGTCTTTGGTTGTAAGAATTCATCATGTGGGCTTGTTCTTGAACAAACTCAGGATAAGCATTACTAGCTGAACACATGTGAGTTGAGTGTCCTTGAGCATTGCAAATAGAACAAACTTCAACTTGAGGAGCTTTAGGTCCCATATTGAGCACAGCATCAAGCTTCCTTTGTAAACTAGCCACCTGCGAAGCAAGCTCATTGTTAGGACTAATCTCATAAATACCAGCCTTACCTCTTGTATCTTTGTGTTGAGCATTGGATCCCAACATCTCAAATATGTCATATGACTCTTGAGCATTCTTTTTCTTTAAAGCTCCACCTGCAGCATTATTGACAGTAGATTGACAAGTTTCGGTTAGTCCATCATAAAAAATTTGCATTTGCAAGTATAGAGGTAACCCGTGATGTGGACATTGCATTAGAGTTCCTTTGAAACGCTCCCAACATTCATTGAATGGTTCGCCATCATGTTGTGAGAAGTTGAAAATCTTGGACCTCAAGGTGGCTGTCTTTTGGGCGGAGAAAAACTTCTCCAAGAACTTCTTAGCAACAGCATCCCAAGTGGTTAGTGATCCAGGGGCTAACGACATCAACCAAGTCTTTGCTCTATCTTTCAAAGTGTAAGGGAAGACCCTCATCCTCAGATTTGCTTCAGACACATCCTTCAAAGGCAAAGTACAAACAACAGTATAAAATTCTTTAATGTGAGCCAAAGGATCTTCGTTAGGTAAACCATAAAAAGAAGGAAGCATTTGAAAGTGAGAAGATTTAAGCTCATAATTTCTAGCTTCTCTGGACAGCAAGATGCATGAAGGTGAATTTGGTATGATTGGTTGAGCAAGATCCTCCAAAGCAAGTTGGTCATTAGCTGCCATCTTTTCTTCTTCCTCCTCTTCTTCTTGATCTGAGTTAAAGATGTTGAACAAAGAGTATTCTTCTGAGCTTGTTGATTTGGAGGTTTCGGCTTCTAAGGGATTGAGAATAGATTCAATGGCTGCCTCCCTTGCTTGATCAAGCCTTCGTTCAAATTCAGCCAGTGATGGTTGTTGTGTACCACGGATTGGTTGGATCCTAATGGTTCCGGATTGAGAGTGTTTCTTGACCGCTGATACAACTTGTTCAAGAAATGGTTTGTTTGACATGCAAATACCTGAAAACAAAAAAAAACTAAAGAAAGTAAGCAATAGAAATAAGACTCTTAATCAAGTCCCCGGAGCGGCGCCATTTTCTTGTTGGATAGATTTAACTCTATCTATTTCTCGCAAGTGCACGGACCAATTATAGTATAGGAATGCAAGCACGAGGTCGTTCCACAGAGACTTGGATGAAAGACACTTATTACTACTACTTAGACTCACAAGTAATCCTAAGACTAAACAGAATTTAAATGAGGTTGTGTTGAGTTTGTTTTGAGTAACAACTACAAAAAGGAAAAGCATATAGCAAGTGATTGAAAACTTCTAAAGGGAATGCAAAATAGCAAGTAACCAGCAAGTAGATGTTTAGAAAATGTAGAGACAAAGGAGACAAGCACTAGGGTTTCAACTTCACCATGACAATCCAATTTCAAGCAACAAGTTAACAATCACCTAAGTTGATTACAATTTCTGGAGTTCGTTCTTTCTTATGTATGATTATCCATATGGTGTTTGGTTTTAATCAAGTACTCAGAAACACAACTTAGCTATGGTGTTTAGTCTAGGCTATGAATCTGAATCCATTAAGCTTAAGAAGAACACAAAAGAACCAAGTAAACATTTAAACATGGTGTTTGTCCTAAATGCATTACCCACTCATTCACTAATCGGTTCAAGAGTCATATGGTGTTTATGTAAACTTGAACTAGATAACCAACATGCATGTGTTCATAGTGGCCAGTTATTTAAACATGCATAAAGATTCAACTAAGAACAAGTGAATGAAACCAGAAAATTAGGAGTAATCAACAAAGGATAAAGTTAACTTGAAACATGAAATTGTCTTGTTAGGTTACATTGAAACCCTAGCTATGGAAATTAGCTGCTCATAATGGGAAATAAACTAAGACAGAAATGAGAAAACATAATGAATGCAATAAGAGTAGAAAAACCCTTTTCTGAAGTTCTTCTCCAAGTGCTTCTCCACGTCTAATGCTTCTCCAAATGCTTCCCCATATCTAGAAGGATGTATGACAGCCAAGGAGATGATTTGGGATGAGTTTGGGTGAGTTGTGATGGTAGAGAAAGAGGAAATTCGTAGGGAAATGGAAGGAAGGTTTGCTTGGAGCTGTTTTGGTGATTTGAGGCAATTTGGAGTGTTGGGTTGATTTCTGGAGTGTTTAAGGATGGCTGGAGTGAATTGTGGGGTTGTGAATCCCAGGAATTGTTGTGATGAAAGTGTTTGGAATGGAAGTGGTATTTATAGGGAGAGGGAAGTGAGAAATCTGAATTGAATATGGCTAATGGACTCAACACTTGCATTAGATAATCAGAAATGGTTGCTCCACTTCTCCACTAACTCCCACTAGCAGCCCTAGCTCATCCTCATGTCAGCATGACCAAGCTTCCATTCAGCAGCCCTAGCTCATGCCTAGCTCACCATGACCAAGCTTCCATTCAGCAGCCCTAGCTCATGCCTAGCTCACCATGACCAAGCATGCAATGAGCTCATCTTCCTGTCAGCATGATGAACAACTTCTTGGGCTTACGAATTGGGCTTGGCTGAATCCAATGTCGACTTTAAGATGTCCATTTTGAAGTTCAGAATGTCATTGATCCAACCACACAGGTATTGGCCCAATCCAAGTTCAGATGAAGAAATTAGGTCCGAAATGAATTTCTAACTCAGTTCTCCAGTTTTTGCACGTTTTTGCACCATTTTGCTTCATTTTGCTTCAAATGCCTCAAGTGGTACCTAGAGCTCAATGAACTGAATAACAAACACAAAATGGATTAAAAGCACAAGTTTTATTTAAAAACATAACCAAACAATAGGGTAGAGTGTTACAAAATGATACATAAATATGCATTGATCACCAATCGAGCCTCTTGGACCATCATCCACGAAATTGGAGCCATCCATTGTCATCCCACCAAAGCTAGAACTTAAACCTCTTCCCGATCATCTTAAATATACATATTTGGGTGCTAACGAAACTCTCCCTGTTATAATTGCTGCAGGTCTCCCCTCACATGAAGAAGAGAGCTTAATTAAAGTTCTAAAAGAGCATAAAACAGCCATTGGGTGGACCATAGCAGACATCAAAGGAATTAGTCCAAGCATGTGCATGCACCGGATTTTAATGGAAGAAGACAGCAAACCATCTCGTGATGCCCAAAGGAGGCTAAATCCCAACATGAAAGAGGTGGTTAGAGCTGAAGTTTTAAAGCTACTTGATGTAGGAATCATCTATCCAATTTCAGATTCTAAGTGGGTGAGCCCTGTGCAAGTTGTTCCAAAGAAGTCCGGAATCACCGTTGTGAAGAATGAGAAGAATGAGCTAGTTCCTACACGAACTGTCACTGGTTGGAGAGTTTGCATTGATTACAGGAAGTTGAACACATCCACTAGAAAAGATCATTTCCCCTTGCCTTTTATTGATCAAATGCTTGAACGTTTATCTGGCCATGCTTACTATTGTTTTCTTGATGGTTTTTCAGGTTATAATCAAATTCCCATTGCTCCGGAGGACCAAGAGAAAACCACATTCACATGCCCATTCGGTACGTTTGCTTATAGAAGGATGCCATTTGGTTTGTGCAATGCTCCAGCAACCTTCCAAAGATGCATGATGTCAATCTTTTCAGATATGGTGGAATCGATTCATTGAGGTATTTATGGATGATTTTTCAGTTTTTGGTTCCTCTTTTGATGATTGTCTTCACCACTTGTCTCTAGTGCTTAAAAGATGCCAGGAAACAAATTTGATTTTGAATTGGGAGAAGTGTCACTTCATGGTGAGACAAGGCATTGTGCTGGGCCATGTGATTTCAAGCAAGGGAATTGAAGTGGATAGAGCCAAGATTGATCTCATCTCAAATCTTCCACCCCCTACCTCTGTTAAAGGAGTTAGAAGCTTTCTAGGTCATGCTGGATTCTATAGAAGGTTCATCAAAAATTTCTCAAGCATTACAAGGCCATTGTGTAATCTCCTTGCTAAGGATGCTGTTTTTGAGTTTAATGAAGCTTGTCTAGAAGCTTTTACTACCTTGAAGAGGGAGCTAACTTCAGCCCCTATTATCATAGCTCCGGATTGGTCTTTACCATTTGAAATAATGTGTGATGCCTCTGACTTTGCTATTGGTGCAGTTTTAGGTCAAAAGAAGAACAAGCTACCCCATGTGATTCATTATGCTAGCCGGACCTTGAATGATGCTCAAATCAACTACTCCACAACAGAGAAGGAGTTGCTTGCTGTGGTTTTTGCTTTAGAAAAATTTCGTTCTTACCTTGTTGGTTCTAAAGTAATTGTTTATTCTGACCATGCAGCTCTTAGATACTTGCTCACTAAGAAGGATGCCAAACCACGCTTGATTAGATGGATTCTCTTGCTGCAAGAATTCGATTTGGAGATTCAAGATAAGAAGGGATGTGAAAATGTGGTAGCTGATCATTTGAGCAGAATTGTGGTTGATGAAAAAGGAGCAGCTGTGGTACCCTTGAATGAGACTTTCCCTGATGAACAACTATATGCTGCCCAATTCAAAGAGCCATGGTATGCTGATTTTGTTAATTATCTTGCTTGTGATGTTCTTAGAAATGATCTAACTTCTCAGGACAAGAAGAAGTTCCTTTCCATGGTGAAACATTATGTCTGGGATGAACCTTTCTTATTCAAGCATTGCCCGGATCAACTCATCAGAAGATGTGTTCCAAGAAGAAGAGCAAGAAAGCATACTTAGGCATAGCCACGAATTGGCTTGTGGAGGTCACTTTGGAGCTAAGAAAACAGCACTTAAAATTCTGCAATCTGGTTTCTTTTGGCCCACTCTATTCAAAGATGCGTTTAATTTTTGTGTTAAGTGTGATAGGTGCCAAAGGATGGGGAACATAAGTCGCAGGAACGAAATGCCATTGAATAACATACTTGTTGTGGAGCTCTTCGATGTGTGGGGTATTGATTTCATGGGACCATTCCCATCCTCCTTTGGTTATACTTACATACTTGTTGCTGTTGATTATGTGTCTAAATGGGTGGAAGCCATAGCCACCAAAACCAATGATCATAAGGTGGTTCTAAAGTTCTTGAAGGATAATATTTTCACAAGGTTTGGTACTCCAAGGGCTGTCATTAGTGATGGAGGCAGCCACTTCTGTAACAAGCCATTTGAAGCACTCATGAGAAAGTACAACATCACCCATCGAGTCTCTACACCATATCATCCTCAAACTTCTGGCCAAGTGGAAATAAGCAATAGGGAAATTAAGCACATCCTGGAGAAGGTTGTAAACAGTACAAGGAAGGATTGGGCTGCCAAGCTCAATGACTCATTATGGGCTTATAGAACTGCATATAAGACTCCCATCGGAATGAGCCCTTATCGTCTTGTGTTTGGGAAAGCATGCCACCTACCAATGGAGCTTGAACACAATGCTTTTTGGGCCATCAAGAAGTTAAATTTTGATATGGACAAGGCTGGCCATGTTAGAAAGTTTCAGCTCAATGAATTGGAAGAAATTAGACATGAGTCTTATGAGAATGCAAAGCTTTACAAAGAACGAACCAAGAGTTACCATGACAGAAACATTCAACGGAAAGAGTTCTCCAAAGGTATGTCAGTTCTTTTGTTTAACTCACGTTTGCGTCTCTTTCCAGGAAAATTGAAGTCTAGGTGGCTTGGGCCATTCACCGTGGTCAATGTTTCTCCCTATGGGGCTGTGGAAATTCAAAACCCTAAAGATGGCTCAACTTTCAAAGTAAATGGACAACGTTTAAAGCCATTCTATGAGGGAATTTCAGAAGGCATTCAAGCAGGCCATGTGGTGGATCAACTTCCCTTTGTACCATCAAATTAGCTGATTACATAATGTCTTGCCAAGACATTAACTAAGGCGCTTCTTGGGAGGCAACCCATGTGTTCAAGAAGAGAGGTGCTTGGTAGCGGTCGACCTAATTGCATCAAGGGGGAGTTTCTCTTAACCTTCTTCTTATCTTTTCCCCTTTTCTTTTGCATGTTCTAAATCATCTTCACTTTGCTTTAACATTGAGGACAATGCTCAATTCAGGTTGGGGGGGGGGAGGTTTTAAATTTTCAATTTCAATTTTCTCATCCATTTGTGTTTTCAATTTTCATTCTCTTGTCACTTTTTTTTTATATTTTTTTTTATATTTTTATATTTTTTAGAATGTCATACAATCAATACTATGGAGTTGCTATTTGAGGTTTTCATATCAGAATTGTGCACTTCACAAAGCTTTTGCTCTTAGAATTCTGGTGGCTAAAGTACCATGCTCAAATTCTTGAAGGAGAATAGTGGAGACTACCCTAGTGAGCTATATCGAGCCTAATTGCTTTCTTGAGAGGGTTTAAAGTGTTTCTACTTCTCATCTCTACTCATTTTCTTCATTTCACTCTAAATGATCTCATTATTCCATTTTGATTGAATACTAAGGATGATTTATCTCTTTTGTAGATATCATGTGCTTGCTCTCACCCATGAATGAACTCATTGAAGTGATGCTAGGCTATGTGTGCATAACCATTCTTTGTGCTTTCTTTTCACTCTACCCCTTTGTGTGTTCCATTAGCTCTCTTGTAGCCAAACACTTCAAGCCTTCTTCTTCTATCACCCTCATCATTTTCCCTACGTTTGTATCTCAATCTGAGATATTTAACCATTGCAGCCATACCCTAGCTTATAAATATACCAAGGTGTGCCAAGATCAAGTTTGAGGCAAGGAAGTTGCTGCCATGTACCTAAATAAAAATTGGTATGCATCTGTGCAATGAAGTTAAAGAAGAAGCGATCAAATCAGCAAATAAGAAAGATAAAGAGAAAGTGTTTCGATTTGATCTAAGTGTGAAAAATAAAGTCTATGCCAGGTGATACCATGAAGTTTGCAGCCATGCCATTCTAAACCAATGATACCTAGCAGATCAAAGAAGAATGCAACCTTGGTATGTTCTTAAGTTACTTGTTTTTCCTTCCTTCCATTTCCCCTAACCTTAGCCTTTCATTACAACCTTGTAAAAGACCTAGCTGATCTTTGAGGATGTATTCATGGTTGCTGTAAGTATGTGTGTATCTCTATTCTTAGTATTTGATTCCTTTCTTGAGATCTAACCTAAACTTGTGCTTCTATTTCTTACACTCACTTATGCTTTCTTGAGAGAATTAAACCATAGGTTCTGAGTGATTGAGTGTTATCTGGAAGAATTAGTGTCGAAGCATGTTCTCTGTTCAAGGTTTGAGTGTGCTTGCTTTGAAGCCGTGTGCCTTTGAGCTATAGCTTCCACTTTACACACTGATTGATCACCTATCTTGGCAACTCAATGTATTGGAGGTATGACAAAAGTTTTCTTTCATTTTCATTAGTTGATTTCAAAGTTTTACTAATCACTTTGTTTTGTAGAGTAATAAAGCGTTTGTGGGTATCGTTTCTGTTAAACCCTCAGGAGACACAACTCCTCCTACTAGGGATGCCTAGAGGTTTAAAGGCTTGTTGCATATGCTCAATGCAATCGAGTTACCTGCGGAAGTGGTTTAGTTAACTTATTATTATTATTTTTTTTTTAACTTTGTTTTGTATTGTTTTGCTCGAGGACTAGCAAAATCTAGGTCTGGGGTATTTGATCAATTCATAATTGTATATCATTTTGTACCTCTCTAGCTTATGATTTGGTTATGTTATTGAGTTAAACGTGTGCTTTTAATCCCTTTTTCTGTTTGTCATTCAGTTTATTGGGCCTTAGGTAGCAAGAGATCACATTTCATGCAATCCATGCATGTTTTGGGCTGTTTGGCACAAGAGGAATGTAAGCTTAAAGACAGACCCAATTTGGGTCACACTCCTTATCAGTCCAATTTCGTGGGTCATCTTGCAGGCCTCATTTCAGCAACCTACACAGCTGTGATGAAGAGACATCCTTCATAGAAGTTGTTCCAATTGGTGTCTGTTATAACATATCAAAATTTCAGCCCAATTGGATAAAACTGGAGCCCTTAGCACGTGAAACACTCAACCAGGTTCACAGAAAGTCATTGTTGGCTGCTGTCACATTTATTATGGCCACATCCCTGGAGCCATGTGCTACACTTAACAACAGCCACACATGGGAGACAAATCAGCTTGGGCAGCTGGAGCAGCTAGCATGTATTGGGCAGTCAACTAGCATTTATTGGGCAGACTTGGCAGTTGGGCAGCAGTTGAGTGAGTTGTGCTTCACCAGCCTAGGGGATGACGAATTTCCACTCTATAAATAGAGAACTCCAAGACATTCATCAAACACACACAGAATTCACTCCAGCCATCCTCCACACTTCCATCATTCCATCATTCCATCAACACATCCAGAAATCATCCCCAATACTCTAAACTGCCCCAAATCACCAAAATAGCTCCAGAAAGCCTCCTTTCCATTTCCCTACGAATTTCCTCTTTCTCAGCCATCATCACTCACCCAATCTCATCCCAAATCACCTCCATATCCTTCATACATCCTTCTAGACGTGGAGAAACTCTTGGAGAAGCATTGGACACCACAAGAACTTCAGAAAAGGGTTTCCTTTACTCTTATGGCTTTCATTATGTTTTCCCATTTCTGTTTTAGTTTCTCTTCCATTATGAGTAGCTAAATCCATAACTAGGGCTTCGATGTAACCTAACATGAATATTCTGGGTTTATAAGTTTGGAGTTTCAAGTTTGATCCATGATTCATGTTCTTATTCATTATGCTTAAGTTAACATGCTTGTTTGAATGATTGATCACCATTAGAACTTGTTTGTTAACTATCTTGGTTTGAATTAAGAGTAGACACCATGCTTTAATTCAAATTGAACTATGAATAGGAAGAGTATGTATGGACATTCGACAACAGGGATTAGATACATGCTTGGTTGTTTAAATTGTTCTTCTTTGCTTAATGGGTTCCTAATGCTTAATTTTAGGTTAGACAACAAATGATCAAATTAGGGAATTAGGAACACAAGGTTAGGACCAAACACCATGGCCTAATCATACTTTAGCTAGAA
Source organism: Prunus fruticosa (assembly GCA_018703695.1). Classification (NCBI taxonomy): domain Eukaryota; kingdom Viridiplantae; phylum Streptophyta; class Magnoliopsida; order Rosales; family Rosaceae; genus Prunus; species Prunus fruticosa. The sequence goes on from JAHHUK010000007.1 coordinate 1,838,521, forward strand.
TCAATCTTTGAATCTGAATTAGACTTGTTACTTGACTCCTTATAACCCAGAGTTGAATTGTTATGGTGATTCGAATGCCCTAGTCTCCAAATCCGTTTTCCAGCCCTGCAAAATCACTCTTTGTTACACTTGTTTATTTGCTTTCATTTGCAATTTCAGTTTGCTCACTTCCTTTCACAATCACAATCACTCTCACTTTAATTTCTATTTTAGACCTAACTTCCTAACTTCTTGAATTCGGTAATCTACGTACATAACTAATTTGAACTTCTCAGTCTTCGTGGGTACAACCTCGTACTTGTCTTGCTATACTACTAATTGCCCCGTACAATTGCGAGTTAACATAATATTAACAACAGTCCAAAATCCATAGGTGTAAGAAATTGGACAATTCAAGTTCGTACTTAGTTTGTGCCTTAAATGGAGTGGTTGGTGTATTGCATAGTTCTAGCGCTTTGATTTCACTCCAAACTCACCGAATGACTCCTCCCACCTTATTATGTTGTTGCACAAGTTTTGGGCTCGAATCGAAATCCATAGGCCATACAAATTGGACAATTCAAGTTCGTACTCAGTTTGTGCCTTAAATGGAGTGGTTGGTGTATTGCATTGTTCTAGCGCTTGGATTTCACTCAAAACTCACCGAATGACTCCTCCCACCTTATTATGTTGTTGCACAAGTTTTGAGCTTTATCCGAAATCCATAGGTGTAAGAAATTGGACAATTCAAGTTCGTACTCAGTTTGTGCCTTAAATGGAGTGGTTGGTGTCTTGCATAGTTCTAGCGCTTGGATTTCACTTAAAACGCACCGAATGACTCCTCCCACCTTATTATGTTGTTGCACAAGTTTTGGGCTCGAATTCGAAATCCATAGGCTATACAAATTTGACAATTCAAGTTCGTACTCAGTTTGTGCCTTAAATGGAGTGGTTGGTGTATTGCATAGTTCTAGCGCTTGGATTTCACTCAAAACTCACCGAATGACTCCTCCCACCTTATTATGATGTTGCACAAGTTTTGGGCACGATCCGAAATCCATAGGCCATACAAATTGGACAATTCAAGTTCGTCTCAGTTTCAGCCTGAAATGGAGTGGTTGGTGTATTGCATAGTTCTAGCGCTTGGATTTCACTTAAAACGCACCGAAATGACTCCTCCCACCTTATTATGTTGTTGCACAAGTTTTGGGCTCAATTCGAAATCCATAGGCTATACAAATTGGACAATTCAAGTTCGTATTCAGTTTGTGCCTTAAATGGAGTGGTTGGTGTATTGCATTGTTCTTGCGCTTGGATTTCACTCAAAACTCACCGAATGACTCCTCCCACCTTATTATGTTGTTGCACAAGTTTTGACCTGAATCCGAAATCCATAGGTGTAAGAAATTGGACAATTCAAGTTCGTACTCAGTTTGTGCCTTAAATGGAGTGGTTGGTGTCTTGCATAGTTCTAGCGCTTGGATTTCACTTAAAACGCACCGAATGACTCCTCCCACCTTATTATGTTGTTGCACAAGTTTTGGGCTCTGAATCCGAAATCCATAGGCTATACAAATTGGACAATTCAAGTTCGTACTCAGTTTGTCCCTTAAATGGAGTGGTTGGTGTATTGCATAGTTCTAGTGCTTGGATTTCACTCAAAACTCAGCGAATGACTCCTCCCACCTTATTATGTTGTTGCGAAAAATTTTGGGCTCGGTCCAAAATCCATAGGTGTAAGAAATTGGACAATTCAAGTTCGTACTCAGTTTGTGCCTTAAATGGAGTGGTTGGTGTATTGCATAGTTCTAGCGCTTGGATTTCACTCAAAACTCACCGAATGACTCCTCCCACCTTATTATGATGTTGCACAAGTTTTGGGCACGAATCCGAAATCCATAGGCCATACAAATTGGACAATTCAAGTTCGTACTCAGTTTCAGCCTGAAATGGAGTGGTTGGTGTATTGCATAGTTCTAGCGCTTTGATTTCACTCCAAACTCATCCGAATGACTCCTCCCACCTTATTATGTTGTTGCACAAGTTTTGGGCACGATCCGAAATCCGTAGGCCATACAAATTGGACAATTCAAGTTCGTACTCAGTTTGTGCCTTAAATGGAGTGGTTGGTGTATTGCATTGTTCAAGCGCTTGGATTTCACTCAAAACTCACCAAATGACTTCTCCCACCTTATTATGTTGTTGTACAAGTTTTGAGCTCGAATCCGAAATCCATAGGTGTAAGAAATTGGACAATTCAAGTTCGTACTCAGTTTCAGCCTGAAATGGAGTGGTTGGTGTATTGCAATGTTCTAGCGCTTTGATTTCACTCCAAACTCACCGAATGACTCCTCCCACCTTATTATGTTGTTGCACAAGTTTTGGGCTCGAATCCGAAATCCATAGGCCATACAAATTGGACAATTCAAGTTCGTACTCAGTTTGTGCCTTAAATGGAGTGGTTGGTGTATTGCATTGTTCTAGCGCTTGGATTTCACTCAAAACTCACCGAATGACTCCTCCCACCTTATTATGTTGTTGCACAAGTTTTGAGCTTCAATCCGAAATCCATAGGTGTAAGAAATTGGACAATTCAAGTTCGTACTCAGTTTGTGCCTTAAATGGAGTGGTTGGTGTCTTGCATAGTTCTAGCGCTTGGATTTCACTCAAAACCCACCGAATGACTCCTCCCACCTTATTATGTTGTTGCACAAGTTTTGGGCTCGAATCCGAAATCCATAGGCTATACAAATTGGACAATTCAAGTTCGTACTCAGTTTGTCCCTTAAATGGAGTGGTTGGTGTATTGCATAGTTCTAGCGCTTGGATTTCACTCAAAACTCAGCGAACGACTCCTCCCACCTTATTATGTTGTTGCGAAAAATTTTGGGCTCGGTCCAAAATCCATAGGTGTAAGAAATTGGACAATTCAAGTTCGTACTCAGTTTGTGCCTTAAATGGAGTGGTTGGTGTATTGCATAGTTCTAGCGCTTGGATTTCACTCCAAACTCACCGAATGACTCCTCCCACCTTATTATGTTGTTGCACAAGTTTTGGGCTCGAATCCGAAATCCATAGGCCATACAAATTGGTCAATTCAAGTTCGTACTAGTTTGTGCCTTAAATGGAGTGGTTGGTGTATTGCATTGTTCTAGCGCTTGGATTTCACTCAAAACTCACCGAATGACTCCTCCCACCTTATTATGATGTTGCACAAGTTTTGGGCACGATCCGAAATCCATAGGCCATACAAATTGGACAATTCAAGTTCGTACTCAGTTTCAGCCTGAAATGGAGTGGTTGGTGTATTGCATAGTTCTAGCGCTTTGATTTCACTCCAAACTCACCGAATGACTCCTCCCACCTTATTATGTTGTTGCACAAGTTTTGGGCTCGGTTCGAAATCCATAGGCCATACAAATTGGACAAATCAAGTTCGTACTCAGTTTGTGCCTTAAATGGAGTGATTGGTGTATTGCATTGTTCTAGCGCTTTGATTTCACTCCAAACTCACCGAATGACTCCTCCCACCTTATTATGTTGTTGCACAAGTTTTGGGCTGCAATCCGAAATCCATAGGCCATACAAATTGGACAATTCAAGTTCGTACTCAGTTTGTGCCTTAAATGGAGTGGTTGGTGTATTGCATTGTTCTAGCGCTTGGATTTCACTCAAAACTCACCGAATGACTCCTCCCACCTTATTATGTTGTTGCACAAGTTTTGAGCTCGATCCGAAATCCATAGGTGTAAGAAATTGGACAATTCAAGTTCGTATCTAGTTTGTGCCTTAAATGGAGTGGTTGGTGTCTTGCATAGTTCTAGCGCTTGGATTTCACTTAAAACGCATCGAATGACTCCTCCCACCTTATTATGTTGTTGCACAAGTTTTGGGCTCCAATCCGAAATCCATAGGCTATACAAATTTGACAATTCAAGTTCGTACTCAGTTTGTGCCTTAAATGGAGTGGTTGGTGTATTGCATAGTTCTAGCGCTTGGATTTCACTCAAAACTCACCGAATGACTCCTCCCACCTTATTATGTTGTTGAGAAAATTTTTGGGCTCGGTCCAAAATCCATAGGTGTAAGAAATTGGACAATTCAAGTTCGTACTTAGTTTGTGCCTTAAATGGAGTGGTTGGTGTATTGCATAGTTCTAGCGCTTTGATTTCACTCCAAACTCATCGAATGACTCCTCCCACCTTATTATGTTGTTGCACAAGTTTTGGGCTCGAAACGAAATCCATAGGTGTAAGAAATTGGACAATTCAAGTTCGTACTCAGTTTGTGCCTTAAATGGAGTGGTTGGTGTATTGCATAGTTCTAGCGCTTTGATTTCACTCCAAACTCACCGAATGACTCCTCCCACCTTATTATGTTGTTGCACAAGTTTTGGGCTCCAATCCGAAATCCATAGGCCATAGGTATTGGACAATTCAAGTTCGTACTCAGTTTGTGCCTTAAATGGAGTGGTTGGTGTATTGCATTGTTCTAGCGCTTGGATTTCACTCAAAACTCACCGAATGACTCCTCCCACCTTATTATGTTGTTGCACAAGTTTTGAGCTCGATCCGAAATCCATAGGTGTAAGAAATTGGACAATTCAAGTTCGTACTCAGTTTGTGCCTTAAATGGAGTGGTTGGTGTCTTGCATAGTTCTAGTGCTTGGATTTCACTCAAAACTCAGCGAATGACTCCTCCCACCTTATTATGTTGTTGCGAAAATGTTGGGCTCTGTCCAAAATCCATAGGTGTAAGAAATTGGACAATTCAAGTTCGTACTCAGTTTGTGCCTTAAATGGAGTGGTTGGTGTATTGCATAGTTCTAGCGCTTGGATTTCACTCAAAACTCACCGAATGACTCCTCCCACCTTATTATGATGTTGCACAAGTTTTGGGCACGATCCGAAATCCATAGGCCATACAATTTGGACAATTCAAGTTCGTATTAGCTTCTGCCTGAAATGGAGTGGTTGGTGTATTGCATAGTTCTAGCGCTTTGATTTCACTCCAAACTCACCGAATGACTCCTCCCACCTTATTATGTTGTTGCACAAGTTTTGGGCTCAATCCGAAATCCATAGGCCATACAAATTGGACAATTCAAGTTCGTACTCAGTTTGTGCCTTAAATGGAGTGGTTGGTGTATTGCATTGTTCTGACGCTTTGATTTCACTCCAAACTCACCGAATGACTCCTCCCACCTTATTATGTTGTTGCACAAGTTTTGGGCTGAATCCGAAATCCATAGGCCATACAAATTGGACAATTCAAGTTCGTACTCAGTTTGTGCCTTAAATGGAGTGGTTGGTGTATTGAATTGTTCTAGCGCTTGGATTTCACTCAAAACTCACCGAATGACTCCTCCCACCTTATTATGTTGTTGCACAAGTTTTGAGCTCGATATCCGAAATCCATAGGTGTAAGAAATTGGACAATTCAAGTTCGTACTCAGTTTGTGCCTTAAATGGAGTGGTTGGTGTCTTGCATAGTTCTAGCGCTTGGATTTCACTTAAAACGCACCGAATGACTCCTCCCACCTTATTATGTTGTTGCACAAGTTTTGGGCTGAAATCCGAAATCCATAGGTGTAAGAAATTGGACAATTCAAGTTCGTACTCAGTTTGTGCCTTAAATGGAGTGGTTGGTGTCTTGCATAGTTCTAGTGCTTGGATTTCACTCAAAACTCAGCGAATGACTCCTCCCACCTTATTATGTTGTTGCGAAAAATGTTGGGCTCTGTCCAAAATCCATAGGTGTAAGAAATTGGACAATTCAAGTTCGTACTCAGTTTGTGCCTTAAATGGAGTGGTTGGTGTATTGCATAGTTCTAGCGCTTGGATTTCACTCAAAACTCACCGAATGACTCCTCCCACCTTATTATGATGTTGCACAAGTTTTGGGCACGATCCGAAATCCATAGGCCATACAATTTGGACAATTCAAGTTCGTACTAGCTTCCGCCTGAAATGGAGTGGTTGGTGTATTGCATAGTTCTAGCGCTTTGATTTCACTCCAAACTCACCGAATGACTCCTCCCACCTTATTATGTTGTTGCACAAGTTTTGGGCTGCAATCCGAAATCCATAGGCCATACAAATTGGACAATTCAAGTTCGTACTCAGTTTGTGCCTTAAATGGAGTGGTTGGTGTATTGCATTGTTCTAACGCTTTGATTTCACTCCAAACTCACCGAATGACTCCTCCCACCTTATTATGTTGTTGCACAAGTTTTGGGCTCGAATCGAAATCCATAGGCCATACAAATTGGACAATTCAAGTTCGTACTCAGTTTGTGCCTTAAATGGAGTGGTTGGTGTATTGAATTGTTCTAGCGCTTGGATTTCACTCAAAACTCACCGAATGACTCCTCCCACCTTATTATGTTGTTGCACAAGTTTTGAGCTTCAATCCGAAATCCATAGGTGTAAGAAATTGGACAATTCAAGTTCGTACTTAGTTTGTGCCTTAAATGGAGTGGTTGGTGTCTTGCATAGTTCTAGCGCTTGGATTTCACTTAAAACGCACCGAATGACTCCTCCCACCTTATTATGTTGTTGCACAAGTTTTGGGCTCTAATCGAAATCCATAGGCTATACAAATTGGACAATTCAAGTTCGTACTCAGTTTGTCCCTTAAATGGAGTGGTTGGTGTATTGCATAGTTCTAGTGCTTGGATTTCACTCAAAACTCAGCGAATGACTCCTCCCACCTTATTATGTTGTTGCGAAAAATTTTGGGCTCGGTCCAAAATCCATAGGTGTAAGAAATTGGACAATTCAAGTTCGTACTCAGTTTGTGCCTTAAATGGAGTGGTTGGTGTATTGCATAGTTCTAGCGCTTGGATTTCACTCAAAACTCACCGAATGACTCCTCCCACCTTATTATGATGTTGCACAAGTTTTGGGCACGATCCGAAATCCATAGGCCATACAAATTGGACAATTCAAGTTCGTACTCAGTTTCAGCCTGAAATGGAGTGGTTGGTGTATTGCATAGTTCTAGCGCTTTGATTTCACTCCAAACTCACCGAATGACTCCTCCCACCTTATTATGTTGTTGCACAAGTTTTGGGCTCGAATCGAAATCCATAGGCCATACAAATTGGACAATTCAAGTTCGTACTCAGTTTGTGCCTTAAATGGAGTGGTTGGTGTATTGCATTGTTCTAGCGCTTGGATTTCACTCAAAACTCACCGAATGACTCCTCCCACCTTATTATGTTGTTGCACAAGTTTTGAGCTCGATCCGAAATCCATAGGTGTAAGAAATTGGACAATTCAAGTTCGTACTCAGTTTGTGCCTTAAATGGAGTGGTTGGTGTCTTGCATAGTTCTAGCGCTTGGATTTCACTCAAAACCCACCGAATGACTCCTCCCACCTTATTAAGTTGTTGCACAAGTTTTGGGCTCGAATCGAAATCCATAGGCCATACAAATTGGACAATTCAAGTTCGTACTCAGTTTGTGCCTTAAATGGAGTGGTTGGTGTATTGCATAGTTCTAGTGCTTGGATTTCACTCAAAACTCAGCGAAGGACTCCTCCCACCTTATTATGTTGTTGCACAAATTTTGGGCTCGGTCCAAAATCCATAGGTGTAAGAAATTGGACAATTCAAGTTCGTACTTCAGTTTGTGCCTTAAATGGAGTGGTTGGTGTATTGCATAGTTCTAGCGCTTGGATTTCACTCAAAACTCACCGAATGACTCCTCCCACCTTATTATGATGTTGCACAAGTTTTGGGCACGATCCGAAATCCATAGGCCATACAAATTGGACAATTCAAGTTCGTATTCAGTTTCAGCCTGAAATGGAGTGGTTGGTGTATTGCATAGTTCTAGCGCTTTGATTTCACTCCAAACTCACCGAATGACTCCTCCCACCTTATTATGTTGTTGCACAAGTTTTGGGCTCGATCCGAAATCCGTAGGCCATACAAATTGGACAATTCAAGTTCGTACTCAGTTTGTGCCTTAAATGGAGTGGTTGGTGTATTGCATTGTTCTAGTGCTTGGATTTCACTCAAAACTCAGCGAATGACTCCTCCCACCTTATTATGTTGTTGCACAAATTTTGGGCTCGGTCCAAAATCCATAGGTGTAAGAAATTGGACAATTCAAGTTCGTACTCAGTTTGTGCCTTAAATGGAGTGGTTGGTGTATTGCATAGTTCTAGCGCTTGGATTTCACTCAAAACTCACCGAATGACTCCTCCCACCTTATTATGATGTTGCACAAGTTTTGGGCACGATCCGAAATCCATAGGCCATACAAATTGGACAATTCAAGTTCGTACTTAGTTTCAGCCTGAAATGGAGTGGTTGGTGTATTGCATAGTTCTAGCGCTTTGATTTCACTCCAAACTCACCGAATGACTCCTCCCACCTTATTATGTTGTTGCACAAGTTTTGGGCTCCAATCGAAATCCATGGGCCATACAAATTGGACAATTCAAGTTCGTACTCAGTTTGTGCCTTAAATGGAGTGGTTTGTGTATTGCATAGTTCTAGCGCTTGGATTTCACTCAAAACTCACCGAATGACTCCTCCCACCTTATTATGATGTTGCACAAGTTTTGGGCACGATCCGAAATCCATAGGCCATACAAATTGGACAATTCAAGTTCGTACTCAGTTTCAGCCTGAAATGGAGTGGTTGGTGTATTGCATAGTTCTAGCGCTTTGATTTCACTCCAAACTCACCGAATGACTCCTCCCACCTTATTATGTTGTTGCACAAGTTTTGAGCTCGATCCGAAATCCATAGGTGTAAGAAATTGGACAATTCAAGTTCGTACTTAGTTTGTGCCTTAAATGGAGTGGTTGGTGTCTTGCATAGTTCTAGCGCTTGGATTTCACTCAAAACCCACCGAATGACTCCTCCCACCTTATTAAGTTGTTGCACAAGTTTTGGGCTCGAAATCGAAATCCATAGGCCATCCAAATTGGACAATTCAAGTTCGTACTCAGTTTGTGCCTTAAATGGAGTGGTTGGTGTATTGCATAGTTCTAGTGCTTGGATTTCACTCAAAACTCAGCGAAGGACTCCTCCCACCTTATTATGTTGTTGCACAAATTTTGGGCTCGGTCCAAAATCCATAGGTGTAAGAAATTGGACAATTCAAGTTCGTACTTAGTTTGTGCCTTAAATGGAGTGGTTGGTGTATTGCGTAGTTCTAGCGCTTGGATTTAACTCAAAACTCACCGAATGACTCCTCCCACCTTATTATGATGTTGCACAAGTTTTGGGCACGATCCGAAATCCATAGGCCATACAAATTGGACAATTCAAGTTCGTACTCAGTTTCAGCCTGAAATGGAGTGTTTGGTGTATTGCATAGTTCTAGCGCTTTGATTTCACTCCAAACTCACCGAATGACTCCTCCCACCTTATTATGTTGTTGCACAAGTTTTGGGCTCGAATCGAAATCCGTAGGCCATACAAATTGGACAATTCAAGTTCGTACTCAGTTTGTGCCTTAAATGGAGTGGTTGGTGTATTGCATTGTTCTAGTGCTTGGATTTCACTCAAAACTCAGCAAATGACTCCTCCCACCTTATTATGTTGTTGCACAAATTTTGGGCTCGGTCCAAAATCCATAGGTGTAAGAAATTGGACAATTCAAGTTCGTACTCAGTTTGTGCCTTAAATGGAGTGGTTGGTGTATTGCATAGTTCTAGCGCTTGGATTTCACTCAAAACTCACCGAATGACTCCTCCCACCTTATTATGATGTTGCACAAGTTTTGGGCACGATCCAAAATCCATAGGCCATACAAATTGGACAATTCAAGTTCGTACTCAGTTTCAGCCTGAAATGGAGTGGTTGGTGTATTGCATAGTTCTAGCGCTTTGATTTCACTCCAAACTCACCGAATGACTCCTCCCACCTTATTATGTTGTTGCACAAGTTTTGGGCTCGAATCGAAATCCATGGGCCATACAAATTGGACAATTCAAGTTCGTACTCAGTTTGTGCCTTAAATGGAGTGGTTTGTGTATTGCATAGTTCTAGCGCTTGGATTTCACTCAAAACTCACCGAATGACTCCTCCCACCTTATTATGATGTTGCACAAGTTTTGGGCACGATCCGAAATCCATAGGCCATACAAATTGGACAATTCAAGTTCGTACTCAGCTTCAGCCTGAAATGGAGTGGTTGGTGTATTGCATAGTTCTAGCGCTTTGATTTCACTCCAAACTCACCGAATGACTCCTCCCACCTTATTATGTTGTTGCACAAGTTTTGGGCTGAAATCCGAAATCCATAGGCCATACAAATTGGACAATTCAAGTTCGTACTCAGTTTGTGCCTTAAATGGAGTGGTTGGTGTATTGCATTGTTCTAGCGCTTGGATTTCACTTAAAACGCACCGAATGACTCCTCCCACCTTATTATGTTGTTGCACAAGTTTTGGGCTGAAATCCGAAATCCGTAGGCCATACAAATTGGACAATTCAAGTTCGTACTCAGTTTGTGCCTTAAATGGAGTGGTTGGTGTATTGCATTGTTCTAGTGCTTGGATTTCACTCAAAACTCAGCGAATGACTCCTCCCACCTTATTATGTTGTTGCACAAATTTTGGGCTCGGTCCAAAATCCATAGGTGTAAGAAATTGGACAATTCAAGTTCGTACTTCAGTTTGTGCCTTAAATGGAGTGGTTGGTGTATTGCATAGTTCTAGCGCTTGGATTTCACTCAAAACTCACCGAATGACTCCTCCCACCTTATTATGATGTTGCACAAGTTTTGGGCACGAACCGAAATCCATAGGCCATACAAATTGGACAATTCAAGTTCGTACTCAGTTTGTGCCTTAAATGGAGTGGTTGGTGTCTTGCATAGTTCTAGCGCTTGGATTTCACTTAAAACGCACCGAATGACTCCTCCCACCTTATTATGTTGTTGCACAAGTTTTGGGCTCGAAATCCGAAATCCATAGGCTATACAAATTGGACAATTCAAGTTCGTACTCAGTTTGTCCCTTAAATGGAGTGGTTGGTGTATTGCATAGTTCTAGTGCTTGGATTTCACTCAAAACTCAGCGAATGACTCCTCCCACCTTATTATGTTGTTGCGAAAAAATTTGGGCTCTGTCCAAAATCCATAGGTGTAAGAAATTGGACAATTCAAGTTCGTACTCAGTTTGTGGCTTAAATGGAGTGGTTGGTGTATTGCATAGTTCTAGCGCTTGGATTTCACTCAAAACTCACCGAATGACTCCTCCCACCTTATTATGATGTTGCACAAGTTTTGGGCACGATCCGAAATCCATAGGCCATACAAATTGGACAATTCAAGTTCGTACTCAGTTTGTGCCTTAAATGGAGTGGTTGGTGTATTGCATAGTTCTAGTGCTTGGATTTCACTCAAAACTCAGCGAATGACTCCTCCCACCGTATTATGTTGTTGCACAAATTTTGGGCTCGGTCCAAAATCCATAGGTGTAAGAAATTGGACAATTCAAGTTCGTACTCAGTTTGTGCCTTAAATGGAGTGGTTTGTGTATTGCATAGTTCTAGCGCTTGGATTTCACTCAAAACTCACCGAATGACTCCTCCCACCTTATTATGATGTTGCACAAGTTTTGGGCACGATCCGAAATCCATAGGCCATACAAATTGGACAATTCAAGTTCGTACTCAGTTTCAGCCTGAAATGGAGTGGTTGGTGTATTGCATAGTTCTAGCGCTTTGATTTCACTCCAAACTCACCGAATGACTCCTCCCACCTTATTATGTTGTTGCACAAGTTTTGGGCTCGAATCGAAATCCATAGGCCATACAAATTGGACAATTCAAGTTCGTACTTAGTTTGTGCCTTAAATGGAGTGGTTGGTGTATTGCATAGTTCTAGTGCTTGGATTTCACTCAAAACTCAGCGAATGACTCCTCCCACCGTATTATGTTGTTGCACAAATTTTGGGCTCGGTCCAAAATCCATAGGTGTAAGAAATTGGACAATTCAAGTTCGTACTTAGTTTGTGCCTTAAATGGAGTGGTTTGTGTATTGCATAGTTCTAGCGCTTGGATTTCACTCAAAACTCACCGAATGACTCCTCCCACCTTATTATGATGTTGCACAAGTTTTGGGCACGATCCGAAATCCATAGGCCATACAAATTGGACAATTCAAGTTCGTACTCAGTTTCAGCCTGAAATGGAGTGGTTGGTGTATTGCATAGTTCTAGCGCTTTGATTTCACTCCAAACTCACCGAATGACTCCTCCCACCTTATTATGTTGTTGCACAAGTTTTGGGCTGAAATCGAAATCCATAAGCCATACAAATTGGACAATTCAAGTTCGTACTCAGTTTGTGCCTTAAATGGAGTGGTTGGTGTATTGCATTGTTCTAGCGCTTGGATTTCACTCAAAACTCACCGAATGACTCCTCCCACCTTATTATGTTGTTGCACAAGTTTTGAGCTCGATCCGAAATCCATAGGTGTAAGAAATTGGACAATTCAAGTTCGTACTCATTTTGTGCCTTAAATGGAGTGGTTGGTGTCTTGCATAGTTCTAGCGCTTGGATTTCACTTAAAACGCACCGAATGACTCCTCCCACCTTATTATGTTGTTGCACAAGTTTTGGGCTCGAATCCGAAATCCATAGGCTATACAAATTGGACAATTCAAGTTCGTACTCTAGTTTGTCCCTTAAATGGAGTGGTTGGTGTATTGCATAGTTCTAGTGCTTGGATTTCACTCAAAACTCAGCGAATGACTCCTCCCACCTTATTATGTTGTTGCGAAAAAATTTGGGCTCGGTCCAAAATCCATAGGTGTAAGAAATTGGACAATTCAAGTTCGTACTCAGTTTGTGCCTTAAATGGAGTGGTTGGTGTATTGCATAGTTCTAGCGCTTGGATTTCACTCAAAACTCACCGAATGACTCCTCCCACCTTATTATGATGTTGCACAAGTTTTGGGCACGATCCGAAATCCATAGGCCATACAAATTGGACAATTCAAGTTCGTACTCAGTTTGTGCCTTAAATGGAGTGGTTGGTGTATTGCATAGTTCTAGTGCTTGGATTTCACTCAAAACTCAGCGAATGACTCCTCCCACCTTATTATGTTGTTGCACAAATTTTGGGCTCGGTCCAAAATCCATAGGTGTAAGAAATTGGACAATTCAAGTTCGTACTTAGTTTGTGCCTTAAATGGAGTGGTTGGTGTATTGCATAGTTCTAGCGCTTGGATTTCACTCAAAACTCACCGAATGACTCCTCCCACCTTATTATGATGTTGCACAAGTTTTGGGCACGATCCGAAATCCATTGGCCATACAAATTGGACAATTCAAGTTCGTACTCAGTTTCAGCCTGAAATGGAGTGGTTGGTGTATTGCATAGTTCTAGCGCTTTGATTTCACTCCAACTCACCGAATGACTCCTCCCACCTTATTATGTTGTTGCACAAGTTTTGGGCTCCAATCCGAAATCCATAGGCCATACAAATTGGACAATTCAAGTTCGTACTCAGTTTGTGCCTTAAATGGAGTGGTTGGTGTATTGCATAGTTCTAGCGCTTGGATTTCACTCAAAACTCACCGAATGACTCCTCCCACCTTATTATGTTGTTGCACAAGTTTTGAGCTCAATCCGAAATCCATAGGTGTAAGAAATTGGACAATTCAAGTTCGTACTCTTAGTTTGTGCCTTAAATGGAGTGGTTGGTGTCTTGCATAGTTCTAGCGCTTGGATTTCACTTAAAACGCACCGAATGACTCCTCCCACCTTATTATGTTGTTGCACAAGTTTTGGGCTCCAATCCGAAATCCATAGGCTATACAAATTGGACAATTCAAGTTCGTACTCAGTTTGTCCCTTAAATGGAGTGGTTGGTGTATTGCATTGTTCTCGTGCTTGGATTTCACTCAAAACTCAGCGAATGACTCCTCCCACCTTATTATGTTGTTGCGAAAAAATTTGGGCTCGGTCCAAAATCCATAGGTGTAAGAAATTGGACAATTCAAGTTCGTACTCAGTTTGTGCCTTAAATGGAGTGGTTGGTGTATTGCATAGTTCTAGCGCTTGGATTTCACTCAAAACTCACCGAATGACTCCTCCCACCTTATTATGATGTTGCACAAGTTCTGGGCACGAAATCCGAAATCCATAGGCCATACAAATTGGACAATTCAAGTTCGTACTCAGTTTGTGCCTTAAATGGAGTGGTTGGTGTATTGCATAGTTCTAGTGCTTGGATTTCACTCAAAACTCAGCGAATGACTCCTCCCACCTTATTATGTTGTTGCACAAATTTTGGGCTCGGTCCAAAATCCATAGGTGTAAGAAATTGGACAATTCAAGTTCGTACTCAGTTTGTGCCTTAAATGGAGTGGTTGGTGTATTGCATAGTTCTAGCGCTTGGATTTCACTCAAAACTCACCGAATGACTCCTCCCACCTTATTATGATGTTGCACAAGTTTTGGGCACGATCCGAAATCCATTGGCCATACAAATTGGACAATTCAAGTTCGTACTCAGTTTCAGCCTGAAATGGAGTGGTTGGTGTATTGCATAGTTCTAGCGCTTTGATTTCACTCCAAACTCACCGAATGACTCCTCCCACCTTATTATGTTGTTGCACAAGTTTTGGGCTCGAATCGAAATCCATAGGCCATACAAATTGGACAATTCAAGTTCGTACTCTAGTTTGTGCCTTAAATGGAGTGGTTGGTGTATTGCATAGTTCTAGTGCTTGGATTTCACTCAAAACTCAGCGAATGACTCCTCCCACCGTATTATGTTGTTGCACAAATTTTGGGCTCTGGTCCAAAATCCATAGGTGTAAGAAATTGGACAATTCAAGTTCGTACTCAGTTTGTGCCTTAAATGGAGTGGTTTGTGTATTGCATAGTTCTAGCGCTTGGATTTCACTCAAAACTCACCGAATGACTCCTCCCACCTTATTATGATGTTGCACAAGTTTTGGGCACGATGCGAAATCCATAGGCCATACAAATTGGACAATTCAAGTTCGTATTCAGTTTCAGCCTGAAATGGAGTGGTTGGTGTATTGCATAGTTCTAGCGCTTTGATTTCACTCCAAACTCATCCGAATGACTCCTCCCACCTTATTATGTTGTTGCACAAGTTTTGGGCTGAATTCGAAATCCATAGGCCATACAAATTGGACAATTCAAGTTCGTACTCAGTTTGTGCCTTAAATGGAGTGGTTGGTGTATTGCATTGTTCTAGCGCTTGGATTTCACTCAAAACTCACCGAATGACTCCTCCCACCTTATTATGTTGTTGCACAAGTTTTGAGCTCGAATCCGAAATCCATAGGTGTAAGAAATTGGACAATTCAAGTTCGTACTCAGTTTGTGCCTTAAATGGAGTGGTTGGTGTCTTGCATAGTTCTAGCGCTTGGATTTCACTTAAAACGCACCGAATGACTCCTCCCACCTTATTATGTTGTTGCACAAGTTTTGGGCTCGAATCGAAATCCATAGGCTATACAAATTGGACAATTCAAGTTCGTACTCAGTTTGTCCCTTAAATGGAGTGGTTGGTGTATTGCATAGTTCTAGTGCTTGGATTTCACTCAAAACTCAGCGAATGACTCCTCCCACCTTATTATGTTGTTGCGAAAAAATTTGGGCTCGGTCCAAAATCCATAGGTGTAAGAAATTGGGCAATTCAAGTTCGTACTCAGTTTGTGCCTTAAATGGAGTGGTTGGTGTATTGCATAGTTCTAGCGCTTGGATTTCACTCAAAACTCACCGAATGACTCCTCCCACCTTATTATGATGTTGCACAAGTTTTGGGCACGATCCGAAATCCATAGGCCATACAAATTGGACAATTCAAGTTCGTACTTAGTTTGTGCCTTAAATGGAGTGGTTGGTGGATTGCATAGTTCTAGTGCTTGGATTTCACTCAAAACTCAGCGAATGACTCCTCCCACCTTATTATGTTGTTGCACAAATTTTGGACTCGGTCCAAAATCCATAGGTGTAAGAAATTGGACAATTCAAGTTCGTACTCAGTTTGTGCCTTAAATGGAGTGGTTGGTGTATTGCATAGTTCTAGCGCTTGGATTTCACTCAAAACTCACCGAATGACTCCTCCCACCTTATTATGATGTTGCACAAGTTTTGGGCACGATCCGAAATCCATTGGCCATACAAATTGGACAATTCAAGTTCGTATTCAGTTTCAGCCTGAAATGGAGTGGTTGGTGTATTGCATAGTTCTAGCGCTTTGATTTCACTCCAAACTCACCGAATGACTCCTCCCACCTTATTATGTTGTTGCACAAGTTTTGGGCTGAAATCGAAATCCATAGGCCATACAAATTGGACAATTCAAGTTCGTACTCAGTTTGTGCCTTAAATGGAGTGGTTGGTGTATTGCATAGTTCTAGTGCTTGGATTTCACTCAAAACTCAGCGAATGACTCCTCCCACCGTATTATGTTGTTGCACAAATTTTGGGCTCGGTCCAAAATCCATAGGTGTAAGAAATTGGACAATTCAAGTTCGTACTCAGTTTGTGCCTTAAATGGAGTGATTTGTGTATTGCATAGTTCTAGCGCTTGGATTTCACTCAAAACTCACCGAATGACTCCTCCCACCTTATTATGATGTTGCACAAGTTTTGGGCACGATCCGAAATCCATAGGCCATACAAATTGGACAATTCAAGTTCGTACTCAGTTTGTGCCTTAAATGGAGTGGTTGGTGTATTGCATAGTTCTAGTGCTTGGATTTCACTCAACACTCAGCGAATGACTCCTCCCACCTTATTATGTTGTTGCGAAAAAATTTGGGCTCGGTCCAAAATCCATAGGTGTAAGAAATTGGACAATTCAAGTTCGTACTCATTTGTGCCTTAAATGGAGTGGTTGGTGTATTGCATAGTTCTAGCGCTTGGATTTCACTCAAAACTCACCGAATGACTCCTCCCACCTTATTATGATGTTGCACAAGTTTTGGGCACGATCCGAAATCCATAGGCCATACAAATTGGACAATTCAAGTTCGTACTCAGTTTGTGCCTTAAATGGAGTGGTTGGTGTATTGCATAGTTCTAGTGCTTGGATTTCACTCAAAACTCAGCGAATGACTCCTCCCACCTTATTATGTTGTTGCACAAATTTTGGACTCGGTCCAAAATCCATAGGTGTAAGAAATTGGACAATTCAAGTTCGTACTCAGTTTGTGCCTTAAATGGAGTGGTGTTAAGCTCATAATTTCATACATATACATGCCCAATTTACTTACTTCTTTTGCTTAGTTTCCTACAATTCTGAGTTTTTGCCTCTCTTTGTGTGTTTTGTAGGCCAAGAGAGCAAAAGAGCATAATTCATGCAATTCAAGCATGTTAAGGCCTCATTTGGATGCATGGAATACACTTGAGGCATTTGAAGCAAAATGGTGCAAAACGTGCAAAAACTGGAGCCTGAGTTAGAAGTTCATTTCGGACTTATCTTCTTCATCCGAACTTGGATTGGGCCAATACTTGTGTGGTTGGATCAATGACATTCTGAAATTCAAAATGGACATCTTAAAGTCATCATTTGATTCAGCCCAACCCAATTCGTGAGCCCATGGAAACACACATCATGCTGACAGGAAGATGAGCTCATTGCATGCTTGGTCATGATGAGCTAGGCATGAGCTATTGGTTTCTGAATGGAAGCTTGGTCATGCTGACATGAGGATGAGCTAGGGCTGCTAGTGGGATTTAGTGGAGCAACCATTTCTGATTTTCTAATGCAAGTGTTGAGTCCATTAGCCATATTGAATTCAGATTTCCCACTCCCCTCTCCCTATAAATACCACTTCCATTCCACATTCAACTCAATATTCAGAATTCCATAATTTACACTTCCATTGTACACAAAGAGAGGGAAAGTTGAGAGTCACAAAGGGAGAGAAGGGAGAAGGCAGCAGCTGGGAGGCTTTGGCCTCCTGGCAGCCATGGAGATGATTCTTTTCCATCTCTAGCATGCTGTCCTTATCTTCTTCTCCTCCCTTTGTCTTTTATTTTCTTCTTGTATTTCCTTTGTTTTACTTTATTTTTCTGTTATTAGTTGTAATAAACATCTTGCTAGTCTTGTATCATGGTTTGAGTTTATAAAGTTTGATTTCATTCATGAATTCTTCTTCACTGTTTTAATGGAGCTGTTTTTGCATCCTTTGATTGATCACCTGAGGTTTTATGCATTTTGCTCTTGTTGGGAAGGTTTGGGGATCATCTTCATTCCATCCATTAGCAACTCATGTGATTTGGTTTCTAGGTCTCCTAATGTAAACACCATGCTTGGGGTCCTTGTGATGTTCAATGCAATTTGATCCAAACACCATGGACTTATTTGTGAGCATCTTCATGAGTGAATCAATTTGTTTACTTGCTGCCATAACATGATTAGAACAATTAGGGTGGATTCTAAAACAACACCATCTTGTCTTAGTTACTTTCTTTCTTCTTGTTTTGTTTCTTTTGTTTTCATTTTTGTTTTGTGTAGGAAAACTGAGTTGGATCATTCAATCACCAATCCCTGTGGAATCGAACCTCGCACTTACATATGCTATACTACCAACGGTTCGTGCACTTGCGAGTATCACAAGTTGAGGATGCAGTTGAACCCATTTTGGTGCAGCTGAATCTACGCAACAAGTTTTTGAAAACTTGTGATACTCGCAAGTGCACGAACCGTTGGTAGTTTAGCGTATGTAAGTGCGAGGTCGATTCCACAGGGATTGGTGATTGAATGATCCAATTCAATTTTCCTACACAAAACAAAAATGAAAACAAAAGAAACAAAACAAGAAGAAAGAATGTACATTACAAGAAAAATAAATTACAACTAAGAGAACATTAACGAGAGCATTTGAGGAAGGAAGGAAAGTGTTTGAGAACTTTAGAGAGGGGAGAAGTGTTTGAGAGATTTGGAGAATTTTGGAAGAGTAAGGAAAGTGGTGTTTGGGAACTTTGTGGATTTTGGAAGAGAAAGTGTTTGAGAACTTGGAGGATGTTTGTGAACTTGGAGAATTTGAGAACTTAGGGAAGGAAGAGAAATGTGTTTGTGAAGTGTTTGAGACATGGAGACTTTTGGAAGAGAAGGGAAATGTGTTTGAGAACTTTGTGGATTTTGGAAGAACATGTGTTTGAGAGCTTTGAGAGAATTTGATGAAGGAAATGGGAGAACTGTTTGGGAAGTGTTTGGAGAAGAGAGTGTTTGAAGAATTTAGAAGAAGAGAAAGGAAAAGTGTTTGAGATTTAGTACAAAGAAAATTTACTAGAATGATCTTATTACAACAATTGAGAACTACAAAGGGAAACTAAGAGAATTTGAGGGAGAGAAGGGAAGGGAGCTTTTAGAGAAGTGCTTGAGAGCTCCCCCCCCTTGGGGTGTGTTTACAAGCTTAGGAAACCTCACTATTTATAGGCCTAAGGAGGTTGAAAATCTGAATTATACAATTGAATTATGTAAACACACTAACTTCACCTAACACACTACACTTAATTCACCAACTTAACCTAACACACAATTGCATTTGAAAACAATTCCTCTTGTCTTTAGGCTTAGTGTTGCATCATCCACTTCAACATCTTTTGGCTCATTTGGCTGCTGCAAAATTCCCCTCAAATATATGTATTGAATATGCTTCACCAAACTTTCCCACAATCAACAACACTTCATCATGCATATGTCATGCATGACAATGCATTGCAGCCAGCTTGTGGGCTCGTTTTGGGCTTGTTTCTCCATCCATAAAATTCTGGAAAAATATGGATCTTGAAGCTCTTTGTCTTATCTTTCCAAGCATATGCAGCCCAACTCAAGGAACAATCTGGAAGGCCTTCAAATGTGATTTTTGGCCCAGTAACGCAGATGCTGCCGAATTTGACCTTAAGTTGCCAAAACATGTATAACTTTCTCTAGAAGACTCGGAATCATGAACCGTAAAATTCTACAGAAAATAGACTTCCGTAGCTTTCCAATGATGTATGGCTCATTATCTGGTTCTTCTTGAGCAAGTACAGTCCAATCCGTGAAGTTGACTGATCTGCAGACACCTTTTTGAGCTAATTTGTCCCCAAAATGCAATTAGTGAGTCAAGCTTATAACACTGAAACAAACACAAAACTTATTAAAAGCATAAGTTTAACTTAAAAACATAACCAAATCATAAGTTAGAAGGGTACAAATTGATATGTAATTATGCACCGATCAAATACCCCCAAACCTAGATTTTGCTAGTCCTCGAGCAAAACAAAAAGAAAACAAGGAGAAAAACAAAACAAGAAGTTAACTAGACCACTTTCGCAGGTAATTCGATTGCATTTAGCGTATGCAACAAGCCTTTAAACCTCTAGGCATCCCTAGTAGGAGGAGTTGTGTCTCCTGAGGGTTTAACAATATCGATACCCACAAACGTTTTACTGACTCTAAAACAAAGTAATTAGAAAACTTAAAAGATTGTTAGTCCTTAAGCAAAATAAAAAAACAAAAACAAACATAAATACATTACTTAACAAAAACAAAAACAAAAACAAAAACGATTACAAAAATAAAAAGAACTCAAAACAATCTTTTCGAACATTTTCTGAAGAGAAATGACTCATGCACATGACTTAAACGTTTTATTAATAAAAGCTCAATTTTTAGACATTATTTACAAAGCGGCAAAGTTCTAAACAC
Organism: Prunus fruticosa; assembly: GCA_018703695.1. NCBI lineage: Eukaryota > Viridiplantae > Streptophyta > Magnoliopsida > Rosales > Rosaceae > Prunus > Prunus fruticosa. The sequence continues at coordinate 1,859,165 of JAHHUK010000007.1, forward strand.
AATATGCTCAAAGTGTAGTAGTGTGATAGCCAAATACAACAAATTCCCCGATCTTAGTTTTCACACAATTTCAAAAATCATACAAAGCATAAGTTCAACTTCAAATCTCACCAAAGTTGTCCTCTCACAAATGAATCAGTAGAAGAGGGCTATAATGCAACACTCAGTTATAAACATGAGATTAGAGTTAAACCATAAGGACTTAACTCGAAATAGAAAGATGAAGAACTTGCATTAATATGATCTCAAGAAGGATGCCAAACACTTAAAAGTAAGAAAATGGATGCAATTCAACCACATGACATTTAAGATCAATTTAGGTCTTTAACATAGGTTGTAATGGGGCCAAGGGTGTAAGGTGAGTAAGAAATGAAAGGTATGGATAATACAAAGTCCAAGGAACTCGCAATGTAAGAGCATAAAACAATTGTTTACAAGACTTCGAATGATCACGATTAGATTTTTTCTTTTACATGATCAAAACTCCTTACACCTTCATTTACATTGATTCATACTCCTTTCCTTTAATTCAACAAACACCAATTTATTTTGAAGGCTCAAAAATGAATTTTCAATCAACCACCACTTAACTTTTCTCTTTTCTTTCACCAATTGTGTGATTTTTTTTTCTTCGAAATGTAACACCCATTCCCAAACTTAGTATGAAAAACACATCCCAATTAAAGCTCATGAGTTCCTTAGAAAGGTAAATATTTGTTTTTCAGGCTAAGGCGAGGAAATAAAATTGGTAAATGAAAGAAAAGGTTTACATGTAGGCTCAAAATGGTTAACAATGGAAAATCATGCTTAAGCATGCATAAGGTTAGCTTGAAAGGCACAAACGATCCAAAGAAGGCCTTAATATCATTTCTTTAAATGTCATGAAGTCAAATTGCACAAGAATGAATGACTTTTAAGTGTTGTTGTTTAATTATGTTAACTCGCAAGTGTACGTGCCAATTAGTAGTATAGCAAAACAAATACGAGGTTCGAACCCACAAGGACTAAGAAGTTAAAACTAGTTATGTACTTAGATTACCAAATTCAAGAAGTAGGAAGTTAAGTCTAAAACAGAATTTAAAGTGAGAGTGATTGTGATTGTGATTGTGAAAGAAAAAGTAATGAACAAATTGAGATTGCAAGCAAAACAAGTAAACAAGTGCAGCAAAGATGGTTTTGAAGATTGAAAAACAGATTTGGAGACTAGGGCATTTGATTCACCATAACAATTCAATTCCAGGTTATAAAGATTCAAGTGACAAGTCTAATTCAGATTCAAAGATTGATTCTAGCTAATGTATGATTAAGCCATGGTGTCTGGTCCTAACCTTGTATTCCTAATTCCCTAATTTGATCATTTGGTGTCTAACCTAAATTAAGCATTAGGAATCCATTAAGCATAGAAGAACATTTTAAACAACCAAGTATGTATCTAATCCAGATTGTCGAATTCTCATACACACTCTTCCTATTCATAGTTCAATTTGAATTAAAGCATGGTGTCTACTCTTAATTCAAACCAAGATATACAAATCTGAATGGTAGCTAGGCATTCCGATCAGCATATAGGCAATTTGGCAAAATGAATAAGAACATGAATCATGAATCAAACTTGAAACTTGAAATTTATAAACCCAGAATATTCATGTTAGGTTACATCAAAGCCCTAGTTATGGATTTAGTTACTCATAATGGAAAAGAGACTTGAACAGAAATGAGAAAACATAATGAAAGCAATAAGAGTAGAAAAACCCCTTTTCTGAAGTTCTTGTGGTGTCCAAGGCTTCTCCAAGTGCTTCTCCACTTCTAATGCTTCTCCAAGAGCTTCCCCACTTCTAGAAAGATGTATGAAGGATATGGAGGTGATTTGGGATGAGTTTGTGTGAGTGGTGATGGCTAAGAAAGATGAAATTCGTAGGGAAATGGAAGAGAGGTTTTCTGGAGTTGTTTTGGTGGTTTGAGGCTGTTTAGAGCTTTGGATTGATTGCTGGAGTGTTTGGGGTTGTGAGAGTGTTTGAGGAAGATTTCTGAATGTATTTGGGAAAATGATGGAAGTGTTTGGGATTGTGAGAGTGAAGGATGGCTGAATTGTGGGGTTGTGAATCCCAGGCTTGCACACTTTGAATCTGGAATTGAAGATGTATTTATAGGGGAATGGAGGTGAGAAATCAGAATTGAATATAGCAATCACCTAACACACTTGCATTAGATAATCAGAAATGGTTGTTGCACTTCACCAACAATTCCCACCAGCAGCCATAGGTCATCCTCATGTCAGCATGACCAAGCTTCCATTCAGAAACCAAGAGCTCATCCTCATGTCAGGCATGACCAAGCAAGCAATGAGATCATCTGCAAGTCAGCATGATGTGTAACTTCTTGGGCTCACGGATTGGGCTTGGAGCAATAAAATGTCGACTTTGAGCAGTCCATCTTCACGTTCAGAATGTCATTGATCCAACCACACAAGTATTGGCCCAATCCAAGTTCGGATGAAGAAGATAAGTCCGAAATGAACTTGTAACTCAGTCTCCAGTTTTTACACTTTATTTTCACCATTTTACTTCAAATGCCTCAAGTGATACCTAGAGCTCAATAAATTGAATAACAAACACAAAAGAGGTTAAAAGCACAAGGTTAACTCAAATACATAACTAAATCATAAGCTATAAGGGTATAAAATGGTATACAATTGTGAACCGAACAAATACCCCAGACCTAGATTTTGCTAGTCCTCGAGCAAAACAAAACAAAACAAAAACAAGAAGTTAAGTAAACCACTTCCGCAGGTAACTCGATTGCATTGAGCATATGCAACAAGCCTTTAAACCTCTAGGCATCCCTAGTAGGAGGAGTTGTGTCTCCTAAGGGTTTAACAGAAACGATACCCATAAACGCTTTACCTGACTCTACAAAACAAAGTGGTTAGAAAAACAAACTTTGAAATCAACTAATGAAAATGAAAGAAAACTTTAGTCATACCTCCAACACCATAGAGTTGCCAAGATAGGTGATCAATCAGTGTGTAAAGTGGAAGCTATAGCTCAAAGGCACACGGCTTCAAAGCAAGCACACTCAAACTTTGAATAGAGAACATGCTTCGACTCTAATTCTCACAGATAACACTCAATCACTCAGAACCTATGGTTTAATTCTCTCAAGAAAGCATAAGTGAGTGTAAGAAATAGAAGCACAAATTTGGTTAGATCTCAAGAAGGGAATCAAATACTAAGAATAGAGATACACACATACTTACCAGCACCCATGAATACATCCTCAAAGATCAGCTAGGTCTTTCACAAGGTTGTAATGAAAGGCTAAGGTTAGGGGAAATGGAAGAATTGGAAGGAAAAACAAGTAACTTAAGAACATACCAAGGTTGCATTCTTCATTGATCTGCAAGGTATCATTGATTTATAATGGCATGGCTGCAAACTTCATGGTACCACCTGGCATGGACCTTATTTTTCACACTTAGATCAAATCGACACACTTCTCATTATCTTTCTTATTTGCTGATTTGATCTACACCATCTTTAACTTCATTGCACAGATTCACATCATCTTTCATTTAGGCACATGGCAGCAACTTCCTTGCTTCAAACTTTATCTTGGCACACCTTGGTATATTTCTAAGTTAGGGTATGGCTATAATAAGTGAAATATCTCAGATTGAGATACAAAGGTAGGGAAATGATGAGGGTGATAGAAGAAAAGGGCTTGAAGTGTTTGGCTTCAAGAGGGCTGATGGAACACACATAAAGGTTGGGTGAAAAGAAAGCACATAGAATGGTTATGCACACATAGCCTAGCATCACTTCAATGAGTTCATTCATGAATGAGAGCAAGCACATGATATCTGCAAAAGAGAATCATCCTTAGTATTCAATCAAAATGAAACAATGAGATCAATTAGAGTGAATTGAAGAAAATAAGTATGGATGAGAAATAGAACACTTTAAACCCTCTCAAGAAAGCAATTAGGCTCGATATGGCTCACTAGGGTAGTCTCCACTATTTTCCTTCAAGAATTTGAGCATGATACTTTAGTCACCAGAATTCTAAGAGCAATAGCTTTGTGAAGTGCAAAATTCTGATATGAAAACCTCAATGGCAGCTCCATAGCATTGATTGTATGACATTCTAAAAAAACATTAGCGACAAATGAACAAAAATTGAAACCACAAATGAATTAAAATTGAAAACCTTCAAATGAACAAAAATTGAAACCACAAATGAATTAAAATTGACAACCTTCCCCCCAGACCTGAATTGAACATTGTCCTCAATGTTAAAGCATAGAAAAGATGATTGAGAACATGCAAATGATAAAGGGAAAAGTTAAGAAGAAGGTTTAGAGAAAAACTCCCCCCTTGATGCGATTAGGTCGACCGCTACCAAGCACCATCTTCTTGAACACATGGGTTGCCTCCCAAGAAGCGCCTTAGTTAATGTCTTGGCAAGACATTATGCAATCAGCTTATGATGAGTTGGGGGGTTTCGGATCAATCGTCTCAAGATAGTTCACCCAACTTCTTCTCTTCTTCCTTCTCTTCCTCTGTCTTTTCCTTTTCTTTTTCTTCAAGTGTGCAAGGGGTGTAACTTTGAACATGCCATTGGATGGTTCCAACTTCATAGAGCATGGATCAAGGGGCTCAAGTGGTAGCCCAGAAAATGGTGGGAATGGCTGCGACACTTCTAGGACAGCTACCACTTCTTGGAACTCTGGTTCAACATGATCTTCCTCTGCTTGGGCAATGACAACTTCTAAAGCATCAATGGACTGTTTCTGCAAACTCTTAGAAGAAACTTCATCATTCACAACATCAATTGAAAAACAAGTATCAAGAGAGATAGAAGGTTGAGATGGAGGATCAAACACTTTAAATTCAGCAGTTTCATCCAACACAGTCATGGAGAGGGTGCCATCTTTCATATTGATAATTGTATTTGTAGTGGCCATGAATGGTCGTCCTAAGAGAATGGGATCAACACGATCTCCATTTGGGTTGTCCTCCATATCCATCACTACAAAATCAACAGGGAGAATTAGTGTATTAACTTGAACTAGAATATCTTCTACAATACCTTTTGGATATTTGATAGAATGATCAGCTAGTTCAAGACGAATTGAAGTCTTCTTCATCCCTTCTAAGCCAAGCTCTTGATAAACTGAATATGGCATTACATTGATGCCCGCTCCCAAGTCCAATATGGCTCTTCCAACCTTCTTGTCTCCAATTTTAATGGGAATGTCAAAGTTGCCAGGATCTTTTGATTTTGGTGGAAGCTTTCTTTGCAACACAGCACTTACATTCATGTCGAGCTTTACTTCTTCATTTGGAGCAAACTTGAGCTTGTGAGTCTTCAAGTTCTTGATGAACTTTCCATATGCAGGGATCTGTTCAATAAGATCAAGAAAAGGCAAATTGATATTAACTTTACTCAAAATATCATAAATCTCTTTAAAAGCCTTATCTTGCTTTGCTTCCTTAAGACGGCCTGGAAATGGAATCGGTGGAACATATGGAGTGGGTGGCACATATCTATCTTTTTGAAGATGTGGTGGCACAAATTTGTCATCTCTTTTATGCAATTGGAATTGATCGGATTTCTGAGAATCTGATTTGGCCTTAGGAGCAGATTGGGGTGTTTTGGGTTGTTCTCCTTCCGAAGTTGTGATCTCCTCTTCATCTTCATTCTCTACAACCACAACATCAATTGAAAGATTAGAACCAACTTTATTATCAACAATCTCACCTGATCCGAGCACATGAATGGCCTTGACTTCATGGTTCTTTGGATTGATCTCAGTTTGGCTTGGCCTTTTCCCAAGCTCTCTTTGAGTTACTTCAGCAGCTAATTGGCCTAATTGGACTTCCAATTTGGAGAGGGCAGCTTGTGTAGTTTGCTGAAAATTGGATTGGTTGATCGCCATCTGCTTCACTATATCTTCCAATGATGATGATGATTGTTGTGGCCTTTGGAATGAAGGGGGATTTGCTTGATTCTGGGTATTCCTCCATGAAAAGTTTGGATGATTCCTCCAACCTGGATTATAACTTTGAGAGTATGGATCATTTCTTGGACCTTGGTTGTAGGAATTTACCAACTTAGCTTGCTCTTGCACAAATTCTGGATATCCAGCCCCAAGTGGACAAGCTATGGTAGCATGGTCATGAGTTTCACAGATGCTACACACTTCCTTCGGAGGGTTTCTTGAGTTCAATGCAAGAAGAGCATCTAGCTTTTGTTCCAGTTTTGAAATCTGCACACTAGAAGAGTCATTAAAACCACTAACAACACGTTTACCTCTTGTATCCGTATGTTGGGTCTCCATTGCTATCTCCTCAAAGAGTTCATATGTTTCTTCCGGAGTCTTGGTCTTATAAGAACCACCTGCAAAGTTTGTGACAATATTATGACTAGAAGGGGTTAGTCCTTTATAAAACATACGCATTTGAAGCTTCAATGGAATCCCATGATGAGGACATTGATTGAGCAGCCCATTGAATCTCTCCCATGCTTCACAAAACGATTCATCATCTTGCTGTGCAAATAACAAGATCTTGTCCCTAAGCATGTCGGTCTTTTGTGTGGAGAAGTATTTTTCCAGGAACTTCTTTTGAATGGCAGCCCATGTAGTGAGTGAACCAGGCTTCAAAGAATTCAACCAATACTTCGCCTTATCCTTCAAAGTGTATGGAAACACTCTCATTCGAAGTTGATCTTCTGTCACTCCTGTCAAGGGAAAAGAGCTCACAACATTAAAAATATCCTTTATATGGGTTAATGGATCTTCATTAGGTAAACCATAAAAGGAAGGTAACATATTAAGATGAGAAGATTTAAGCTCATAGTTTCGAGCTACAGTGGGCAGCGAAATGCTTGAAGGGGATGCTGGAATGGTTGGGATATCAAGGTCTCCCATGAACTCAATGGCAGCCATCATTTCTTCTTCTTCTTGGTCTGAACTTGCTTCCGAATTTGAAGGTGAAGAACCAGGAAGTTCAGTGTGGAGAGCAAGACTTGTAAATGTAGCAAGAGCTTGCTCTTTTGCAGTTGACAACTCCCTTTCTAGACGATTCTGAATTTCAGAGGTCACACGATTCGGTTGCAATGATGGTCCAGCGTTCAAAGATCCTGGAACGTTGGAACGAAGACCTCACTTGTTCAAGGAATGACCTGTTAGACATAAACTACCCAAAACAGAAAATTAGATTGATTAGAAACACTAAAAAGAATAGGGTAACCTTGGGCACATAACCAGGGAAGAACTTTCGTTCAGTCCCCGGCAACGGCGCCAAAAACTTGTTGTTTAATTATGTTAACTCGCAAGTGTACGTGCCAATTAGTAGTATAGCAAAACAAATACGAGGTTGAACCCACAAGGACTAAGAAGTTAAAACTAGTTATGTACTTAGATTACCAAATTCAAGAAGTAGGAAGTTAAGTCTAAAACAGAATTTAAAGTGAGAGTGATTGTGATTGTGATTGTGAAAGAAAAAGTAATGAACAAATTGAGATTGCAAGCAAAACAAGTAAACAAGTGCAGCAAAGATGGTTTTGAAGATTGAAAAACAGATTTGGAGACTAGGGCATTTGATTCACCATAACAATTCAATTCCAGGTTATAAAGATTCAAGTGACAAGTCTAATTCAGATTCAAAGATTGATTCTAGCTAATGTATGATTAAGCCATGGTGTCTGGTCCTAACCTTGTATTCCTAATTCCCTAATTTGATCATTTGGTGTCTAACCTAAATTAAGCATTAGGAATCCATTAAGCATAGAAGAACATTTTAAACAACCAAGTATGTATCTAATCCAGATTGTCGAATTCTCATACACACTCTTCCTATTCATAGTTCAATTTGAATTAAAGCATGGTGTCTACTCTTAATTCAAACCAAGATATACAAATCTGAATGGTAGCTAGGCATTCCGATCAGCATATAGGCAATTTGGCAAAATGAATAAGAACATGAATCATGAATCAAACTTGAAACTTGAAATTTATAAACCCAGAATATTCATGTTAGGTTACATCAAAGCCCTAGTTATGGATTTAGTTACTCATAATGGAAAAGAGACTTGAACAGAAATGAGAAAACATAATGAAAGCAATAAGAGTAGAAAAACCCCTTTTCTGAAGTTCTTGTGGTGTCCAAGGCTTCTCCAAGTGCTTCTCCACTTCTAATGCTTCTCCAAGAGCTTCCCCACTTCTAGAAAGATGTATGAAGGATATGGAGGTGATTTGGGATGAGTTTGTGTGAGTGGTGATGGCTAAGAAAGATGAAATTCGTAGGGAAATGGAAGAGAGGTTTTCTGGAGTTGTTTTGGTGGTTTGAGGCTGTTTAGAGCTTTGGATTGATTGCTGGAGTGTTTGGGGTTGTGAGAGTGTTTGAGGAAGATTTCTGAATGTATTTGGGAAAATGATGGAAGTGTTTGGGATTGTGAGAGTGAAGGATGGCTGAATTGTGGGGTTGTGAATCCCAGGCTTGCACACTTTGAATCTGGAATTGAAGATGTATTTATAGGGGAATGGAGGTGAGAAATCAGAATTGAATATAGCAATCACCTAACACACTTGCATTAGATAATCAGAAATGGTTGTTGCACTTCACCAACAATTCCCACCAGCAGCCATAGGTCATCCTCATGTCAGCATGACCAAGCTTCCATTCAGAAACCAAGAGCTCATCCTCATGTCAGCATGACCAAGCTTCCATTCAGAAACCAAGAGCTCATCCTCATGTCAGCATGACCAAGCAAGCAATGAGATCATCTGCAAGTCAGCATGATGTGTAACTTCTTGGGCTCACGGATTGGGCTTGGAGCAATAAAATGTCGACTTTGAGCAGTCCATCTTCACGTTCAGAATGTCATTGATCCAACCACACAAGTATTGGCCCAATCCAAGTTCGGATGAAGAAGATAAGTCCAAAATGAACTTGTAACTCATTCTCCAGTTTTTACACTTTATTTTCACCATTTTACTTCAAATGCCTCAAGTGATACCTAGAGCTCAATAAATTGAATAACAAACACAAAAGAGGTTAAAAGCACAAGGTTAACTCAAATACATAACTAAATCATAAGCTATAAGGGTATAAAATGGTATACAATTGTGAACCGAACAAGTGTTCAACCAAATCAATGAATAATGAGATCAAACAACAACTTAGATGACAAGAAAATAAGAGTATGTATAACACTCATGAATTGAAGTACAAGGCTCAAAAGCTCACTTTATATGGTTGGTTATATAAGTCTAATTTATGCTTCATACAATTCTTTAGATTATGCAAATCCTTTAATTGGAAAATTATGAAACAAATGGCAAGTGTAAAGAAGGTTTCAAGCATGTCATGATAGAACAATGCCAATTTTTATTTTTATTTTTAGAAATTTTTAATTTTTAATTTTTATAAAGAAAAGAAACACTAAAATAAAATGAAATCCAATTTTTATTTAAGTCATGCAAACATTTATCACTATCTCATCATAAGTGTTCGGAAAGTGACTCAAAAACAAAACAAGACTCAAATAGAAGAAAAACAAGCAATTTTTAATTTTTTTTTAATTAAGAAAAAAAATAATACATGCTAAACTCCAATACCCCCAAACCTAGAATGAACATTGTCCTCAATGTTTAAAAATTAGCCACAAACAATGTCATAACAACAAATGAAAGGTATTAAAGCAAATAAAAAATCACAAAACATACAAAAATAAAATAAAACAATTACAAAATAAAAATTACAAAACAATCAAACAAATATAAAATTTATTAAAATAAAAAAAAATAAAAAAAATAAAAAAAAACGAAACAGTAAAACACTCAAAACAGGTAAGCCCTAACAGATAGTCTTACACAAACTGAAACCCAAACAATTGAAAGCCCAAAGCCCACAATGAAATTAAACCAACAACAGTAAAACCTAACCCAACCTTGAAATCTGAAGCCCACATGTTTTAATTTTAATTATAATTTTTTTAATTTAAGATCAAACGTAAATTGGATTCTGAAACATGGGTCCTAATTTCGTCTCGGTTCAGTGTAAGGGACCAAGCAGACAGGGCGAGACACGTGTCGACGCATAGAGGCGCCGCAGACTCCACAAGCAGAAATTACGGGGCCATGGAAAGGTGCGACGACTTTGCTAAACGCGTCCGTTCAGACAAAGCAAGTCGTGACAAATGAGTTGGAAACGCGTCCGCTCACCTGAGGTTTTATGCATTTTGCATCCTTTGATTTCATTCATAAAACCTCAGGTGATCAATCAAAGGATGCAAAAACAGCTCCATTAAAACAGTGAAGAAGAATTCATGAATGAAATCAAACTTTATAAACTCAAACCATGATACAAGACTAGCAAGATGTTTATTACAACTAATAACAGAAAAATAAAGTAAAACAAAGGAAATACAAGAAGAAAATAAAAGACAAAGGGAGGAGAAGAAGATAAGGACAGCATGCTAGAGATGGAAAAGAATCATCTCCATGGCTGCCAGGAGGCCAAAGCCTCCCAGCTGCTGCCTTCTCCCTTCTCTCCCTTTGTGACTCTCAACTTTCCCTCTCTTTGTGTACAATGGAAGTGTAAATTATGGAATTCTGAATATTGAGTTGAATGTGGAATGGAAGTGGTATTTATAGGGGAGAGGGGAGTGGGAAATCTGAATTCAATATGGCTAATGGACTCAACACTTGCATTAGAAAATCAGAAATGGTTGCTCCACTAAATCCCACTAGCAGCCCTAGCTCATCCTCATGTCAGCATGACCAAGCTTCCATTCAGAAACCAATAGCTCATGCCTAGCTCATCATGACCAAGCATGCAATGAGCTCATCTTCCTGTCAGCATGATGTGTGTTTCCATGGGCTCACGAATTGGGTTGGGCTGAATCAAATGATGACTTTAAGATGTCCATTTTGAATTTCAGAATGTCATTGATCCAACCACACAAGTATTGGCCCAATCCAAGTTCGGATGAAGAAGATAAGTCCGAAATGAACTTCTAACTCAGGCTCCAGTTTTTGCACGTTTTTGCACCATTTTGCTTCAAATGCCTCAAGTGTATTCCATGCATCCAAATGAGGCCTTAACATGCTTGAATTGCATGAATTATGCTCTTTTGCTCTCTTGGCCTACAAAACACACAAAGAGAGGCAAAAACTCAGAATTGTAGGAAACTAAGCAAAAGAAGTAAGTAAATTGGGCATGTATATGTATGAAATTATGAGCTTAACACACCCCCAAACTTAGATTTTGCTAGTCCTCGAGCAAAACAAAAGAAAAACAAAGAAAAAAAAACAAAACAAAATTAGAAGATAACTAGACCACTTTCGTAGGTAACTCGATTGCATTGAGCGTATGCAACAAGCCTTTAAACCTCTAGGCATCCCTAGTAGGAGGAGTTGTGTCTCCTGAGGGTTTAACAATACAGAATACCCACAAACGTTTTACTGACTCTACAAAACAAAGTGGTTAGAAAACTTAATAGATTTGTTAGTCCTTAAGCAAAACAAAAAACAAAAAACAAAACAAAAACAAAAACGTTAACCTTCCAACCGAACAGAAATTTTAAACTTCATAGACATGGCTCAACAAGGAACAAAACAAGCACTAAGGAAGTTCCAAACATTATTCAAGTGCTACCACAATCTCACAAAAATCATGCTCAAGGTATGTGTGTGAAGTAACCATGAAGATACAACTCATGCTTCTCAAACAACGATATGAATTCCTGCAAGAATGGACACAAGTTTGCCAAGCTAAACCAAGATCAATAGGACTTTATTAATGGATGTAGTGGGGTTATGGTAATGGTTAGACAAAGAATGGATATGAAAAGACAAAGTCTAAGGAACAAAGTACAGCATGTCATGTAAACAAGATCATGGACATTTGAAATGTAACGCACATAAATTGAAGAGCTCACAACACCAGATTTTGCAATTGAATCACTTCACAATTTGATTTTGACATTTACACACTTTGTATAATATTTGGCCCAATTTTGCGGCTCTTCACCCTAGATCACCTTGATTTCTCCTTATATCACCCTAGGGTCGTGACTACATTGGCCACACTTCTTTTCTCTTTTTCCTTTGATTTTTTTTCTTTAGCTCATTTATTGCCTTGAATAGAATACAATCTGAAATACAATCATACTCTACATGTCCCCTAGATGATAGGATGTTTAATGGATGATAAGGTGATAGAAAGAAATGGCTAAGTGTTTGAGCACAAAAGGGTTTACAATGGAATATATATTGTATGGGTTGATGGAAGAAAAAGAAAGAGGCTTAACAAAGATGGCCTAAATCATATCTTAGTTATAAACTTAACATTCCAGTGAATCACACAATTAAAAATGCATACAATTGGGTAAGACATGCAAGAGTTGTATAATCATGGCTAAAGTGCATAGAAAGCTCAAACATAATTATGTGAGACTTAGCTAGCAAAAGAATAAGATTCAGACCTAACACAATGCTTATCAAATTCCTAAGAGCCATATTAGAAGTTAGACACAAGATTTATCATTGGTGTGGGAAGGAAAACTGAAAATGACTCAAAGAAAAACGTGAGGTTTCAAATTGCTGTTTTGCTCAATTTCAACATATAATCTGTTTTGACATGTAACTTTCAAACCCCTTGGTCAATTTTAACGTTCTTTATGTCGTTGGATTCAGCATGAAAAAATGAAGAACACACGCAGACCAAACTTTCAAAACAGAAGCAGAAAATAAAATTTTTGAAGCAATGAAGAAGCCTACGTTTTCACAAACTAAAAATTTTCCAGCAACTAACAAAACTTTCCAGCACCCCCAAACTTAAATGATGCATTGCCCTCAATATTTGAATCCATGAAAGCATACAATGCACAAGAAATCCAGGGTAAAGGAATGAAATGAAAAAATAAAAGAAAGAGAGTTTAGAACTTCCCCTTGAAGACAGTGAGAGGGAAATGCACATAGTATGGCAGCACATGTTCTTCTTTGAGTATTTGGGTCAGCTGCTCATCATGTTTCTCCCACATCAAGGAAAAGAAAATCTAACAAAAACAAAATAAAAAATGAGACACAACTAAGAATGAGTAGCAGTTATTATACAAATGAAAGAGATATGATTGGAATGCTCCCTTTGAAGTGATTAGCTGGAGTGTGGTTGGCCATAGTAGCTGGAGGTCGACTTCTCCTCTACTCCATACTCCATGCTTCTATGAATTGGGTTGTCTCCTCTCTCTCCCTCTTTCTTATTGAGCTACTTCAGAAATGCTTAAACAAAGGCAAGGAAACTTGAAACAGATTTTCAGATTTATTTGATTAGAAAACCAGAACTTAAATGAAAAGGATAAACTAAACTAAAACATCAAGATTAGGGATTCAACTTCACCACAAACATCTAATTCCATGCTTCAAAGTAACAAGCATCAAAGTAAATCAAACTAGCTTATGGAGTTCGTTCTTTCTCAAATATGATTATCCATTTGGTGTGTGGTTGTAATCAAGTATTCAGAAAAAGTATTTAGCTATGGTGTTTAGTCTAAACACAAATTCCGAACCCATTAAGAACAAGAAGAACAATAAAGAACCAAGTAGAATTTAAACATGGTGTTTGTCTTCAATATCTACCCATCCATTCACTAATCAGTCCAAGAGTCAACCAGTTTATGTAAACTTGAACAAGATATTTAATTAAGAGCAAGTGAATGAAACCATAAACCAGAAATAATCAACATGCTACTTGAACCCTTTCTTTGGTGTTGTGTAAGCTGGGACTCAAACCCAGTTCTCTTGCTTGTCAGGCAATTGTCCTTGTCCGTTGGACTACAAACACAACTTATCAATTAACCTCATTAACTTTAAAACATGAAACTGTCTAGTTATAAAAAAAAAATAAAGTAGGAAAACCAAATAGAATCAAGCAATGTTACCGATCCCCGGCAACGGCGCCAAAAACTTGTTGCGTAGATTTCAGCTGCACCAAAATGGATTCAGCTGCATCCTCAACTTGTGATACTCGCAAGTGCACGAACCGTTGGTAGTTTAGCGTATGTAAGTGCGAGGTCGATTCCACAGGGATTGGTGATTGAATGATCCAACTCAGTTTTCCTACACAAAACAAAAATGAAAACAAAAGAAACAAAACAAGAAGAAAGAAAGTAACTAAGACAAGATGGTGTTGTTTTAGAATCCACCCTAATTGTTCTAATTGTTGAGCCTATTCTTAACAACTAAAATGAGTTATTAAAAACAGCAACTTTAATTCTCGCAAGTGCACGAACCATTTATAGTATAGCTTATGTAAATACGAGGTCGATCCACGGAGAATGGTAACTTGGTTGCAAGTTAAATTACTTAGAATGATGGAAAAACAGAAAACAAAGAAACAAACAAACTTACAAATGGCAAGGTCTAGGACAGAATCCTAGCACCACACACGCACTCGAATGGGGGGTTTTTGTTGTTTAAATGAAAACAAGAGAATGAAATGGAAGTGCTGGAAAGTAAACAATGGCAAGAATGAACTAGTTGTGAAACAATGATTTAGAAGTGTTAGAGCCTTGGAATCCACCACTAGTTTTCCTATCCAAGTTATGAATGCATAGAAATTGACTCAAGCTTCATTAACAATAGATTATCGCATACAAGCCTATGGTATCTAGGTGCAGGATGCATGATTCTCCTAAGGCATGTAATTGTGCATGGTATCTACACAACACGTGATCTCTAATATGCAACCTAAGCATGGTATCTACTTAGAATAAAGCATACAAGAGTCATTAAGTTCCTTGAGAATATGATAATCACACAAGTCCTAGAACATGGTATCTGTCCTAGTCAACCTATGGTTATTAACCCCTTGAATGATTCTTAGGCCATTCATGTGTTGCTTGTGAAAGGAGAGTAGAATTGGTGAATCTAAACCCCTTCCCAACCTGTGCTAGATGCATAAAATCCTAGTTAGCTACTCCAAGAAAACATACATCAAGCACATAATAAGCTGGAGATTAACAACTTGATAATGAAAGCAAGGAAATCAATTAACTATGAAATCATCCATAACATTGAATATTCATGACTAGGGCTTCATCCTAAGCCCTAACAAAATGGATTAGTTAAACATAATTATGAATACAGAAAATAAGAAATACATAGATAGAATAAAGAGAATAGAAAAACTAGCTGGTGGGAGGCAAGGTAGTTTCCAGGACAGCTCCTAGCTCTTCCTCCTTTGCAACTAGCTCTCTTCTCTCTTTGTGTGTATGGGAGTAATGGATGAGTGAATGTGTGTCTGAATCTGAATGTGAATTGTTGATGAATTGAATGTGGAATGGAAGTGGTATTTATAGGGAGTTGGGAGTGAGAAATCTGAATTGAATATAGCAAATGCATACAACACTTGCAATTGAAAATCAGAATGTGGTTGATGCACTTGCATTAGATAATCAGAAATGGTTACTCCACTAAATCCCACTAGCAGCCCACCAGCAGCCCTAGGTCATCAACATGTCAGCATGACCAAGCTTCCATCCAGAAACCAATAGCTCATGCCTAGCTCACCATGACCAAGCATGCAATGAGCTCATCTTCCTGTCAGCATGATGAACAACTTCTTGGGCTTACGAATTGGGCTTGGTTGAATCAAATGATGACTTTAAGAAATCCATTTTGAAGTTCAGAATGTCATTGATCCAACCACACAAACATTGGCCCAATCCAAGCTCGGATGAAGAAGAAAAGTCCGAAATGAACTTCTAACTCAGGCTCCAGTTTTTGCACGTTTTTGCACCATTTTGCTTCAAATGCCTCAAGTGTATTCCTCTCATCCCAATCAGCCCTTAATATGCATGGATTGAATAAAATGTGATCTCTTGCTCCCATAACCTACAGAACACACAAACATAGATAAGTGACTTGAAATAAAGAGAAACTAAACAAAATTACTAAGCAATGAAGGCAAACAAATGTGTGAAATTATGAACTTATCAAATTACCCCCAAACTTAGACTTTGCTAGTCCTCGAGCAAACAAAATAAAACCACAACTTAGAAAACAGAAAATAAGCAGCTAGCCTTCCAAACAATATCCTCAAAGAATCACCAAAGTATATGGTTCCAAAGAAACACAACAATCACAATCTAAGTTCCACACATGATTCAAGAGTGTGCAAAGCTTACAATAACATCCTTACGTGTAGTGTGTGAATGCGAAATCCGAACAACACCTGCAACTCAAATAAGTACATGCGCACACACTTACAACACAATCAAGAATTTCGAACCCCATAAGGTTATTATGAAATCAGCTCTCCACAATAATACCATACAATACCAAGGATCAAAAGGACTTTACAAGGGTTGTAATGAGGCTTAGGGTAGTGGTTGAATGAAAGAGGAGATATGGAGATATAACAACATTTTGAGCACAACTAAAGCATATGTAAAAGCATGAGAGATTACTGAACTTTGTAACAAGCAAGGAACACATACATGAGCAGATTTTCAACATAATTTCAGCACCTTCAAATGTGTTAATTTGGCCTAATTTTGTGGCTCTTTACCCTAGATCACCATGACCTTCTCCTTATAACACCCTAGGGCCGTGACTACATTGGTCACACTTCATTACCTCTTTTGATTAGTTACCAA
This sequence comes from Prunus fruticosa, assembly GCA_018703695.1. Lineage (NCBI taxonomy): Eukaryota > Viridiplantae > Streptophyta > Magnoliopsida > Rosales > Rosaceae > Prunus > Prunus fruticosa. The sequence continues at coordinate 1,875,830 of JAHHUK010000007.1, forward strand.
TACCCCCAAACTTATTTCTTTTCAACACTTGGGTTATGGCACTAAATGAATCACTTTTGCTCCTAAAAACCTTGCATCTTTATGACTCTCTTTTGAAGATAGCTTTAATTGCTCAAAGAATAGGTAAAGATGAGAAACAGAAATTTATTATGGTAGGAATGGTTTATACAAAGAAAGGCTTAATGTAGGCTCAAATGGGTTGACTAGGGATGAATACATGTAGAGGGATGGTTAAAAAGGCTCAAACGGTTCAAACATGGCCTAAATCACTTCCTAAGCATTGTATGGCAACAGAATGTCTCAAGAGATATTCAAATAAGTTCTAGAGTACGAAACCAAGATCATGAAATAAGTAGAATTGCATAACATCTCCAAGTAGCAAGAAATTGGACTAACTTGGCAAAGTGCTCAATAAGTGCAAGGATGGCACGCAAGACAAAGTTAACTCAGAACCACACAAAGACCTTAAACAATGACTATCAATTTCTGAAAAAACCATATTAGAATTAAGTCCAAGTCTTATCATTGGTGTTTGGAAGGATAACGAAACAACACACAAAATCCTGCGTTTTCAAACACTAGACACACTTAAAATTTTTAAAATTTGACAATAAAACAACATAACTAAATCCTTCCCCCCAAACTTAAATGAAACATTGTCCTCAATGGTTAAAGTGTAAGAACAAGCAATGCCTCATAAATGAAAGGAAAGAAGATAAGGAAAAGATATAACCAAATGTTAGAGTTTAGAAAACAACTCCCCTTTGAAGCGATTAGGACGCAAGCAAGCTCCTTGCACGTTCTATCTTTTCCTCGTCACCTTGGGTTGCCTCCCAAGAAGCGCTAAGTTTCTTGTCTTCAGCCGGACATCCACACTTGCTATAGTGAATGGGGGGGTTTGGGCTCAATCGACACCTCATGCACTGCAGGATTGGTCACCAAGCTTGTTTTCTTTTTCCATCGCTTCCTTGCTGCTTTCCTTTTCTTTTTAAGATATCCATTTTGAAGTTCAGAATGTCATTGATCCAACCACACAAACATTGGCCCAATCCAAGCTCGGATGAAGAAGAAAAGTCCGAAATGAACTTCTAACTCAGGCTCCAAGTTTTTGCACGTTTTTGCACCATTTTGCTTCAAATGCCTCAAGTGTATTCCTCTCATCCCAATCAGCCCTTAATATGCATGGATTGAATAAAATGTGATCTCTTGCTCCCATAACCTACAGAACACACAAACATAGATAAGTGACTTGAAATAAAGAGAAACTAAACAAAATTACTAAGCAATGAAGGCAAACAAATGTGTGAAATTATGAACTTATCAAATTACCCCCAAACTTAGACTTTGCTAGTCCTCGAGCAAACAAAATAAAACCACAACTTAGAAAACAGAAAATAAGCAGCTAGCCTTCCAAACAATATCCTCAAAGAATCACCAAAGTATATGGTTCCAAAGAAACACAACAATCACAATCTAAGTTCCACACATGATTCAAGAGTGTGCAAAGCTTACAATAACATCCTTACGTGTAGTGTGTGAATGCGAAATCCGAACAACACCTGCAACTCAAATAAGTACATGCGCACACACTTACAACACAATCAAGAATTTCGAACCCCATAAGGTTATTATGAAATCAGCTCTCCACAATAATACCATACAATACCAAGGATCAAAAGGACTTTACAAGGGTTGTAATGAGGCTTAGGGTAGTGGTTGAATGAAAGAGGAGATATGGAGATATAACAACATTTTGAGCACAACTAAAGCATATGTAAAAGCATGAGAGATTACTGAACTTTGTAACAAGCAAGGAACACATACATGAGCAGATTTTCAACATAATTTCAGCACCTTCAAATGTGTTAATTTGGCCTAATTTTGTGGCTCTTTACCCTAGATCACCATGACCTTCTCCTTATAACACCCTAGGGCCGTGACTACATTGGTCACACTTCATTACCTCTTTTGATTAGTTACCAATACCCCCAAACTTATTTCTTTTCAACACTTGGGTTATGGCACTAAATGAATCACTTTTGCTCCTAAAAACCTTGCATCTTTATGACTCTCTTTTGAAGATAGCTTTAATTGCTCAAAGAATAGGTAAAGATGAGAAACAGAAATTTATTATGGTAGGAATGGTTTATACAAAGAAAGGCTTAATGTAGGCTCAAATGGGTTGACTAGGGATGAATACATGTAGAGGGATGGTTAAAAAGGCTCAAACGGTTCAAACATGGCCTAAATCACTTCCTAAGCATTGTATGGCAACAGAATGTCTCAAGAGATATTCAAATAAGTTCTAGAGTACGAAACCAAGATCATGAAATAAGTAGAATTGCATAACATCTCCAAGTAGCAAGAAATTGGACTAACTTGGCAAAGTGCTCAATAAGTGCAAGGATGGCACGCAAGACAAAGTTAACTCAGAACCACACAAAGACCTTAAACAATGACTATCAATTTCTGAAAAAACCATATTAGAATTAAGTCCAAGTCTTATCATTGGTGTTTGGAAGGATAACGAAACAACACACAAAATCCTGCGTTTTCAAACACTAGACACACTTAAAATTTTTAAAATTTGACAATAAAACAACATAACTAAATCCTTCCCCCCAAACTTAAATGAAACATTGTCCTCAATGGTTAAAGTGTAAGAACAAGCAATGCCTCATAAATGAAAGGAAAGAAGATAAGGAAAAGATATAACCAAATGTTAGAGTTTAGAAAACAACTCCCCTTTGAAGCGATTAGGACGCAAGCAAGCTCCTTGCACGTTCTATCTTTTCCTCGTCACCTTGGGTTGCCTCCCAAGAAGCGCTAAGTTTCTTGTCTTCAGCCGGACATCCACACTTGCTATAGTGAATGGGGGGGTTTGGGCTCAATCGACACCTCATGCACTGCAGGATTGGTCACCAAGCTTGTTTTCTTTTTCCATCGCTTCCTTGCTGCTTTCCTTTTCTTTTTAAGATATCCATTTTGAAGTTCAGAATGTCATTGATCCAACCACACAAACATTGGCCCAATCCAAGCTCGGATGAAGAAGAAAAGTCCGAAATGAACTTCTAACTCAGGCTCCAGTTTTTGCACGTTTTTGCACCATTTTGCTTCAAATGCCTCAACTGTATTCCTCTCATCCCAATCAGCCCTTAATATGCATGGATTGAATAAAATGTGATCTCTTGCTCCCATAACCTACAGAACACACAAACATAGATAAGTGACTTGAAATAAAGAGAAACTAAACAAAATTACTAAGCAATGAAGGCAAACAAATGTGTGAAATTATGAACTTATCACTAATCATGTTATGGCAGCAAGTAAACAAATTGATTCACTCATGAAGATGCTCACAAATAAGTCCATGGTGTTTGGATCAAATTACATTGAACATCACAAGGACCCCAAGCATGGTGTTTACATTAGGAGACCTAGAAACCAAATCACATGAGTTGCTAATGGATGGAATGAAGATGATCCCCAAACCTTCCCAACAAGAGCAAAATGCATAAAACCTCAGGTGATCAATCAAAGGATGCAAAAACAGCTCCATTAAAACAGTGAAGAAGAATTCATGAATGAAATCAAACTTTATAAACTCAAACCATGATACAAGACTAGCAAGATGTTTATTACAACTAATAACAGAAAAATAAAGTAAAACAAAGGAAATACAAGAAGAAAATAAAAGACAAAGGGAGGAGAAGAAGATAAGGACAGCATGCTAGAGATGGAAAAGAATCATCTCCATGGCTGCCAGGAGGCCAAAGCCTCCCAGCTGCTGCCTTCTCCCTTCTCTCCCTTTGTGACTCTCAACTTTTCCTCTCTTTGTGTACAATGGAAGTGTAAATTATGGAATTCTGAATATTGAGTTGAATGTGGAATGGAAGTGGTATTTATAGGGAGAGGGGAGTGGGAAATCTGAATTCAATATGGCTAATGGACTCAACACTTGCATTAGAAAATCAGAAATGGTTGCTCCACTAAATCCCACTAGCAGCCCTAGCTCATCCTCATGTCAGCATGACCAAGCTTCCATTCAGAAACCAATAGCTCATGCCTAGCTCATCATGACCAAGCATGCAATGAGCTCATCTTCCTGTCAGCATGATGTGTGTTTCCATGGGCTCACGAATTGGGTTGGGCTGAATCAAATGATGACTTTAAGATGTCCATTTTGAATTTCAGAATGTCATTGATCCAACCACACAAGTATTGGCCCAATCCAAGTTCGGATGAAGAAGATAAGTCCGAAATGAACTTCTAACTCAGGCTCCAGTTTTTGCACGTTTTTGCACCATTTTGCTTCAAATGCCTCAAGTGTATTCCATGCATCCAAATGAGGCCTTAACATGCTTGAATTGCATGAATTATGCTCTTTTGCTCTCTTGGCCTACAAAACACACAAAGAGAGGCAAAAACTAGAATTGTAGGAAACTAAGCAAAAGAAGTAAGTAAATTGGGCATGTATATGTATGAAATTATGAGCTTAACAAGTGGTTGGTGTATTGCATAGTTCTAGCGCTTGGATTTCACTCAAAACTCACCGAATGACTCCTCCCACCTTATTATGATGTTGCACAAGTTTTGGGCACAGATCCGAAATCCATTGGCCATACAAATTGGACAATTCAAGTTCGTACTCAGTTTCAGCCTGAAATGGAGTGGTTGGTGTATTGCATAGTTCTAGCGCTTTGATTTCACTCCAAACTCACCGAATGACTCCTCCCACCTTATTATGTTGTTGCACAAGTTTTGGGCTGAATCCGAAATCCATAGGCCATACAAATTGGACAATTCAAGTTCGTACTCAGTTTGTGCCTTAAATGGAGTGGTTGGTGTATTGCATAGTTCTAGTGCTTGGATTTCACTCAAAACTCACCGAATGACTCCTCCCACCGTATTATGTTGTTGCACAAATTTTGGGCTCGGTCCAAAATCCATAGGTGTAAGAAATTGGACAATTCAAGTTCGTACTCAGTTTGTGCCTTAAATGGAGTGGTTTGTGTATTGCATAGTTCTAGCGCTTGGATTTCACTCAAAACTCACCGAATGACTCCTCCCACCTTATTATGATGTTGCACAAGTTTTGGGCACGATCCGAAATCCATAGGCCATACAAATTGGACAATTCAAGTTCGTACTCAGTTTCAGCCTGAAATGGAGTGGTTGGTGTATTGCATAGTTCTAGCGCTTTGATTTCACTCCAAACTCACCGAATGACTCCTCCCACCTTATTATGTTGTTGCACAAGTTTTGGGCTCGAATCGAAATCCATAGGCCATACAAATTGGACAATTCAAGTTCGTACTCAGTTTGTGCCTTAAATGGAGTGGTTGGTGTATTGCATTGTTCTAGCGCTTGGATTTCACTCAAAACTCACCGAATGACTCCTCCCACCTTATTATGTTGTTGCACAAGTTTTGAGCTCGAATCCGAAATCCATAGGTGTAAGAAATTGGACAATTCAAGTTCGTACTCAGTTTGTGCCTTAAATGGAGTGGTTGGTGTCTTGCATAGTTCTAGCGCTTGGATTTCACTTAAAACGCACCGAATGACTCCTCCCACCTTATTATGTTGTTGCACAAGTTTTGGGCTCGAATCGAAATCCATAGGCTATACAAATTGGACAATTCAAGTTCGTACTCAGTTTGTCCCTTAAATGGAGTGGTTGGTGTATTGCATAGTTCTAGTGATAGGATTTCACTCAAAACTCAGCGAATGACTCCTCCCACCTTATTATGTTGTTGCGAAAAAATTTGGGCTCGGTCCAAAATCCATAGGTGTAAGAAATTGGACAATTCAAGTTCGTACTCAGTTTGTGCCTTAAATGGAGTGGTTGGTGTATTGCATAGTTCTAGCGCTTGGATTTCACTCAAAACTCACCGAATGACTCCTCCCACCTTATTATGATGTTGCACAAGTTTTGGGCACGATCGAAATCCATAGGCCATACAAATTGGACAATTCAAGTTCGTACTTCAGTTTGTGCCTTAAATGGAGTGGTTGGTGTATTGCATAGTTCTAGTGCTTCTCAAAACTCAGTGAATGACTCCTCCCACCTTATTATGTTGTTGTACAAATTTTGGGCTCGGTCCAAAATCCATAGGTGTAAGAAATTGGACAATTCAAGTTCGTACTCAGTTTGTGCATTAAATGGAGTGGTTGGTGTATTGCATTGTTCTAGCGCTTGGATTTCACTCAAAACCCACCGAATGACTCCTCCCACCTTATTATGTTGTTGCACAAGTTTTGGGCTCGAATCGAAATCCATAGGCTATACAAATTGGACAATTCAAGTTCGTACTCAGTTTGTCCCTTAAATGGAGTGGTTGGTGTATTGCATAGTTCTAGTGCTTGGATTTCACTCAAAACTCAGCGAATGACTCCTCCCACCTTATTATGTTGTTGCAAAAATTTTGGACTCGGTCCAAAATCCATAGGTGTAAGAAATTGGACAATTCAAGTTCGTACTCAGTTTGTGCCTTAAATGGAGTGGTTTGTGTATTGCATAGTTCTAGCGCTTGGATTTCACTCAAAACTCACCGAATGACTCCTCCCACCTTATTATGATGTTGCACAAGTTTTGGGCACGATCCGAAATCCATAGGACATACAAATTGGACAATTCAAGTTCGTACTCAGTTTGTGCATTAAATGGAGTGGTTGGTGTATTGCATTGTTCTAGCGCTTGGATTTCACTCAAAACTCACCGAATGACTCCTCCCACCTTATTATGTTGTTGCACAAGTTTTGAGCTCGATCCGAAATCCATAGGTGTAAGAAATTGGACAATTCAAGTTCGTACTCAGTTTGTGCCTTAAATGGAGTGGTTGGTGTATTGCATAGTTCTAGCGCTTGGATTTCACTCAAAACTCACCGAATGACTCCTCCCACCTTATTATGATGTTGCACAAGTTTTGGGCACCGATCGAAATCCATAGGACATACAAATTGGACAATTCAAGTTCGTACTCAGTTTGTGCATTAAATGGAGTGGTTGGTGTATTGCATTGTTCTAGCGCTTGGATTTCACTCAAAACTCACCGAATGACTCCTCCCACCTTATTATGTTGTTGCACAAGTTTTGAGCTCGAATCCGAAATCCATAGGTGTAAGAAATTGGACAATTCAAGTTCGTACTCAGTTTGTGCCTTAAATGGAGTGGTTGGTGTCTTGCATAGTTCTAGCGCTTGGATTTCACTCAAAACCCACCGAATGACTCCTCCCACCTTATTATGATGTTGCACAAGTTTTGGGCTCGAATCCGAAATCCATAGGACATACAAATTGGACAATTCAAGTTCGTACTCAGTTTGTGCCTTAAATGGAGTGGTTGGTGTATTGCATAGTTCTAGCGCTTGGATTTCACTCAAAACTCAGCGAAGGACTCCTCCCACCTTATTATGTTGTTGCACAAATTTTGAGCTCGATCCGAAATCCATAGGTGTAAGAAATTGGACAATTCAAGTTCGTACTCATTTGTGCCTTAAATGGAGTGGTTGGTGTCTTGCATAGTTCTAGCGCTTGGATTTCACTCAAAACCCACCGAATGACTCCTCCCACCTTATTATGTTGTTGCACAAGTTTTGGGCACGATCCGAAATCCATAGGCCATACAAATTGGACAATTCAAGTTCGTACTCAGTTTGTGCCTTAAATGGAGTGGTTGGTGTATTGCATAGTTCTAGTGCTTGGATTTCACTCAAAACTCAGCGAATGACTCCTCCCACCTTATTATGTTGTTGCACAAATTTTGGGCTCGGTCCAAAATCCATAGGTGTAAGAAATTGGACAATTCAAGTTCGTACTCAGTTTGTGCCTTAAATGGAGTGGTTGGTGTCTTGCATAGTTCTAGCGCTTGGATTTCACTCAAAACCCACCGAATGACTCCTCCCACCTTATTATGTTGTTGCACAAGTTTTGGGCTGAATCCGAAATCCATAGGCCATACAAATTGGACAATTCAAGTTCGTACTCAGTTTGTGCCTTAAATGGAGTGGTTGGTGTATTGCATAGTTCTAGTGCTTGGATTTCACTCAAAACTCAGCGAATGACTCCTCCCACCTTATTATGTTGTTGCACAAGTTTTGGGCTCGAAATCGAAATCCATAGGCCATACAAATTGGACAATTCAAGTTCGTACTCAGTTTGTGCCTTAAATGGAGTGGTTGGTGTATTGCATAGTTCTAGTGCTTGGATTTCACTCAAAACTCAGCGAATGACTCCTCCCACCGTATTATGTTGTTGCACAAATTTTGGGCTCGGTCCAAAATCCATAGGTGTAAGAAATTGGACAATTCAAGTTCGTACTCAGTTTGTGCCTTAAATGGAGTGGTTTGTGTATTGCATAGTTCTAGCGTTTGGATTTCACTCAAAACTCACCGAATGACTCCTCCCACCTTATTATGATGTTGCACAAGTTTTGGGCACGATCCGAAATCCATAGGCCATACAAATTGGACAATTCAAGTTCGTACTCAGTTTCAGCCTGAAATGGAGTGGTTGGTGTATTGCATAGTTCTAGCGCTTTGATTTCACTCCAAACTCACCGAATGACTCCTCCCACCTTATTATGTTGTTGCACAAGTTTTGGGCACGATCGAAATCCATAGGCCATACAAATTGGACAATTCAAGTTCGTACTCAGTTTGTGCTTAAATGGAGTGGTTGGTGTATTGCATAGTTCTAGTGCTTGGATTTCACTCAAAACTCAGTGAATGACTCCTCCCACCTTATTATGTTGTTGTACAAATTTTGGGCTCGGTCCAAAATCCATAGGTGTAAGAAATTGGACAATTCAAGTTCGTACTCAGTTTGTGCATTAAATGGAGTGGTTGGTGTATTGCATTGTTCTAGCGCTTGGATTTCACTCAAAACCCACCGAATGACTCCTCCCACCTTATTATGTTGTTGCACAAGTTTTGGGCTCGATCCGAAATCCATAGGCTATACAAATTGGACAATTCAAGTTCGTACTCAGTTTGTCCCTTAAATGGAGTGGTTGGTGTATTGCATAGTTCTAGTGCTTGGATTTCACTCAAAACTCAGCGAATGACTCCTCCCACCTTATTATGTTGTTGCACAAATTTTGGACTCGGTCCAAAATCCATAGGTGTAAGAAATTGGACAATTCAAGTTCGTACTCAGTTTGTGCCTTAAATGGAGTGGTTGGTGTATTGCATAGTTCTAGCGCTTGGATTTCACTCAAAACTCACCGAATGACTCCTCCCACCTTATTATGATGTTGCACAAGTTTTGGGCACGATCCGAAATCCATAGGACATACAAATTGGACAATTCAAGTTCGTACTCAGTTTGTGCATTAAATGGAGTGGTTGGTGTATTGCATTGTTCTAGCGCTTGGATTTCACTCAAAACTCACCGAATGACTCCTCCCACCTTATTATGTTGTTGCACAAGTTTTGAGCTCGATCCGAAATCCATAGGTGTAAGAAATTGGACAATTCAAGTTCGTACTTCAGTTTGTGCCTTAAATGGAGTGGTTGGTGTCTTGCATAGTTCTAGCGCTTGGATTTCACTCAAAACTCACCGAATGACTCCTCCCACCTTATTATGATGTTGCACAAGTTTGGGCACGATCCGAAATCCATAGGCCATACAAATTGGACAATTCAAGTTCGTACTTCAGTTTGTGCCTTAAATGGAGTGGTTGGTGTATTGCATAGTTCTAGTGCTTGGATTTCACTCAAAACTCAGTGAATGACTCCTCCCACCTTATTATGTTGTTGCACAAATTTTGGGCTCGGTCCAAAATCCATAGGTGTAAGAAATTGGACAATTCAAGTTCGTACTCAGTTTGTGCATTAAATGGAGTGGTTGGTGTATTGCATTGTTCTAGCGCTTGGATTTCACTCAAAACCCACCGAATGACTCCTCCCACCTTATTATGTTGTTGCACAAGTTTTGGGCTGAATCCGAAATCCATAGGCTATACAAATTGGACAATTCAAGTTCGTACTCAGTTTGTCCCTTAAATGGAGTGGTTGGTGTATTGCATAGTTCTAGTGCTTGGATTTCACTCAAAACTCAGCGAATGACTCCTCCCACCTTATTATGTTGTTGCGAAAAATTTTGGGCTCGGTCCAAAATCCATAGGTGTAAGAAATTGGACAATTCAAGTTCGTACTCAGTTTGTGCATTAAATGGAGTGGTTGGTGTATTGCATAGTTCTAGCGCTTGGATTTCACTCAAAACTCACCGAATGACTCCTCCCACCTTATTATGATGTTGCACAAGTTTTGGGCACGATCCGAAATCCATAGGCCATACAATTTGGACAATTCAAGTTCGTACTCAGTTTGTGCCTTAAATGGAGTGGTTGGTGTATTGCATAGTTCTAGTGCTTGGATTTCACTCAAAACTCAGCGAATGAGTCCTCCCACCTTATTATGTTGTTGCGAAAAATTTTGGGCTCGGTCCAAAATCCATAGGTGTAAGAAATTGGACAATTCAAGTTCGTACTCAGTTTGTGCCTTAAATGGAGTGGTTGGTGTATTGCATTGTTCTAGCGCTTGGATTTCACTCAAAACTCACCGAATGACTCCTCCCACCTTATTATGATGTTGCACAAGTTTTGGGCACGATCCGAAATCCATAGGCCATACAATTTGGACAATTCAAGTTCGTACTTCAGTTTGTGCCTTAAATGGAGTGGTTGGTGTATTGCATAGTTCTAGTGCTTGGATTTCACTCAAAACTCAGCGAATGACTCCTCCCACCTTATTATGTTGTTGCACAAATTTTGGGCTCGGTCCAAAATCCATAGGTGTAAGAAATTGGACAATTCAAGTTCGTACTCAGTTTGTGCCTTAAATGGAGTGGTTGGTGTCTTGCATAGTTCTAGCGCTTGGATTTCACTCAAAACCCACCGAATGACTCCTCCCACCTTATTATGTTGTTGCACAAGTTTTGGGCTCGAATCGAAATCCATAGGCCATACAAATTGGACAATTCAAGTTCGTACTCAGTTTGTGCCTTAAATGGAGTGGTTGGTGTATTGCATAGTTCTAGTGCTTGGATTTCACTCAAAACTCAGCGAAGGACTCCTCCCACCTTATTATGTTGTTGCACAAATTTTGGGCTCGGTCCAAAATCCATAGGTGTAAGAAATTGGACAATTCAAGTTCGTACTCAGTTTGTGCCTTAAATGGAGTGGTTGGTGTATTGCATAGTTCTAGCGCTTGGATTTCACTCAAAACTCACCGAATGACTCCTCCCACCTTATTATGATGTTGCACAAGTTTTGGGCACGATCCGAAATCCATAGGCCATACAAATTGGACAATTCAAGTTCGTACTCAGTTTGTGCTTAAATGGAGTGGTTGGTGTATTGCATAGTTCTAGTGCTTGGATTTCACTCAAAACTAAGTGAATGACTCCTCCCACCTTATTATGTTGTTGTACAAATTTTGGGCTCGGTCCAAAATCCATAGGTGTAAGAAATTGGACAATTCAAGTTCGTACTCAGTTTGTGCATTAAATGGAGTGGTTGGTGTATTGCATTGTTCTAGCGCTTGGATTTCACTCAAAACCCACCGAATGACTCCTCCCACCTTATTATGTTGTTGCACAAGTTTTGGGCTCGAATCCGAAATCCATAGGCTATACAAATTGGACAATTCAAGTTCGTACTCAGTTTGTCCCTTAAATGGAGTGGTTGGTGTATTGCATAGTTCTAGTGCTTGGATTTCACTCAAAACTCAGCGAATGACTCCTCCCACCTTATTATGTTGTTGCACAAATTTTGGACTCGGTCCAAAATCCATAGGTGTAAGAAATTGGACAATTCAAGTTCGTACTCAGTTTGTGCCTTAAATGGAGTGGTTGGTGTATTGCATAGTTCTAGCCCTTGGATTTCACTCAAAACTCACCGAATGACTCCTCCCTGTTCGGTTCACAATTGTATATCATTTTGTACCCTTCTAGCTTATGATTTATTTATGTTTTTGAGTTAACCTTGTGCTTTTAACCTCTTTTGTGTTTGTATTTCAGTTTATTGAGCTCTAGGTATCACTTGAGGCATTTGAAGTAAAATGGTGAAAATAAAGTGTAAAAACTGGAGACTGAAGTTACAAGTTCATTTTGGACTTATCGTCTTCATCCGAACTTGGATTGGGCCAATACTTGTGTGGTTGGATCAATGACATTCTGAACTTCAAAATGGATAGCTCAAAGTCGACATTTGATTGATCCAAGCCCAATCCGTGAGCCCATGAAGTTACACATCATGCTGACTTGCAGATGAGCTCATTGCTTGCTTGGTCATCCTGACATGAGGATGAGCTCTTGGTTTCTGAATGGAAGCTTGGTCATGCTGACATGAGGATGACCTATGGCTGCTGGTGGGAATTGTTGGTGAAGTGCAACAACCATTTCTGATTATCTAATGCAAGTGTGTTAGGTGATTGCTATATTCAATTCTGATTTCTCACCTCCATTCCCCTATAAATACATCTTCAATTCCAGATTCAAAGGGTGCAAGCCTGGGATTCACAACCCCACAATTCAGCCATCCTTCATTCCATCCTCCCTCAAACACTTCCCATTATTTTCCCAAACAACAAATCCTGGGATTCACAACCCCACAATTCACTCCAGCCCTCCTCAAACACTCTCAAATCACCAACACACTCCAGCAATCAACCAAAAGCTCTAAACAGCCCCATCTCACCAAAACAGCTCCAGCAAACCTCTCTTCCATTTCCCTACGAATTTCATCTATCTCAACCATCACCACTCACTTAAACTCATCCCAAATCACCTCCATATCCTTCATACATCCTTCTAGAAGTGGGGAAGCTCTTGGAGAAGCATTAGAAGTGGAGAAGCACTTGGAGAAGCCTTGGACACCACAAGAACTTCAGAAAAGGGGTTTTTCTACTCTTATTGCTTTCATTATGTTTTCTCATTTCTATTCAAGTCTCTTTTCCATTATGAGTAACTAAATCCATAACTAGGGCTTTGATGTAACCTAACATGAATATTCTGGGTTTATAAATTTCAAGTTTCAAGTTTGATTCATGATTCATGTTCTTATTCATTTTGCCAAATTGCCTATATGCTGATCGGAATGCCTAGCTACCATTCAGATTTGTATATCTTGGTTTGAATTAAGAGTAGACACCATGCTTTAATTCAAATTGAACTATGAATAGGAAGAGTGTGTATGAGAATTCGACAATCTGGATTAGATACATACTTGGTTGTTTAAAATGTTCTTCTATGCTTAATGGATTCCTAATGCTTAATTTAGGTTAGACACCAAATGATCAAATTAGGGAATTAGGAATACAAGGTTAGGACCAGACACCATGGCTTAATCATACATTAGCTAGAATCAATCTTTGAATCTGAATTAGACTTGTCACTTGAATCTTTATAACCTGGAATTGAATTGTTATGGTGAGTCAAATGCCCTAGTCTCCAAATCTGTTTTTCAATCTTCAAAACCATCTTTGCTGCACTTGTTTACTTGTTTCATTTGCAATTTCAGTTTGTCATTTCCTTTCACAATCACAATCACAATCACTCTCACTTTAAATTCTGTTTTAGACTTAACTTCCTACTTCTTGAATTTGGTAATCTAAGTACATAACTAATTTTAACTTCTCAGTCCTTGTGGGTTCAACCTGGTATTTTGTTTTGCTATACTACTAATTGGCACGTACACTTGCGAGTTAACATAATTAAACAACACTCCCACCTTATTATGATGTTGCACAAGTTTTGGGCACGATCCGAAATCCATAGGCCATACAATTTGGACAATTCAAGTTCGTACTCAGTTTGTGCCTTAAATGGAGTGGTTGGTGTATTGCATAGTTCTAGTGCTTGGATTTCACTCAAAACTCAGCGAATGAGTCCTCCCACCTTATTATGTTGTTGCGAAAATTTTGGGCTCGGTCCAAAATCCATAGGTGTAAGAAATTGGACAATTCAAGTTCGTACTCAGTTTGTGCCTTAAATGGAGTGGTTGGTGTATTGCATAGTTCTAGTGCTTGGATTTCACTCAAAACCCACCGAATGACTCCTCCCACCTTATTATGTTGTTGCACAAGTTTTGGGCTCGATACGAAATCCATAGGCCATACAAATTGGACAATTCAAGTTCGTACTCAGTTTGTGCCTTAAATGGAGTGGTTGGTGTATTGCATAGTTCTAGTGCTTGGATTTCACTCAAAACTCAGCGAATGACTCCTCCCACCTTATTATGTTGTTGCGAAAAATTTTGGGCTCGGTCCAAAATCCATAGGTGTAAGAAATTGGACAATTCAAGTTCGTACTCAGTTTGTGCCTTAAATGGAGTGGTTGGTGTATTGCATAGTTCTAGCGCTTGGATTTCACTCAAAACTCACCGAATGACTCCTCCCACCTTATTATGTTGTTGCGAAAAATTTTGGGCTCGGTCCAAAATCCATAGGTGTAAGAAATTGGACAATTCAAGTTCGTACTCAGTTTGTGCATTAAATGGAGTGGTTGGTGTATTGCATAGTTCTAGCGCTTGGATTTCACTCAAAACTCACCGAATGACTCCTCCCACCTTATTATGTTGTTGCACAAGTTTTGAGCTCGATCCGAAATCCATAGGTGTAAGAAATTGGACAATTCAAGTTCGTACTCAGTTTGTGCCTTAAATGGAGTGGTTGGTGTCTTGCATAGTTCTAGCGCTTGGATTTCACTCAAAACTCACCGAATGACTCCTCCCACCTTATTATGATGTTGCACAAGTTTGGGCACGATCCGAAATCCATAGGCCATACAAATTGGACAATTCAAGTTCGTACTCAGTTTGTGCCTTAAATGGAGTGGTTGGTGTATTGCATAGTTCTAGTGCTTGGATTTCACTCAAAACTCAGCGAATGACTCCTCCCACCTTATTATGTTGTTGCGAAAAATTTTGGGCTCGGTCCAAAATCCATAGGTGTAAGAAATTGGACAATTCAAGTTCGTACTCAGTTTGTGCATTAAATGGAGTGGTTGGTGTATTGCATAGTTCTAGCGCTTGGATTTCACTCAAAACTCACCGAATGACTCCTCCCACCTTATTATGATGTTGCACAAGTTTTGGGCACGATCCGAAATCTATAGGCCATACAATTTGGACAATTCAAGTTCGTACTCAGTTTGTGCCTTAAATGGAGTGGTTGGTGTATTGCATAGTTCTAGTGCTTGGATTTCACTCAAAACTCAGCGAATGAGTCCTCCCACCTTATTATGTTGTTGCGAAAAATTTTGGGCTCGGTCCAAAATCCATAGGTGTAAGAAATTGGACAATTCAAGTTCGTACTCAGTTTGTGCCTTAAATGGAGTGGTTGGTGTATTGCATAGTTCTAGTGCTTGGATTTCACTCAAAACCCACCGAATGACTCCTCCCACCTTATTATGTTGTTGCACAAGTTTTGGGCTCAATCCGAAATCCATAGGCCATACAAATTGGACAATTCAAGTTCGTACTCAGTTTGTGCCTTAAATGGAGTGGTTGGTGTATTGCATAGTTCTAGTGCTTGGATTTCACTCAAAACTCAGCGAAGGACTCCTCCCACCTTATTATGTTGTTGCACAAATTTTGGGCTCGGTCCAAAATCCATAGGTGTAAGAAATTGGACAATTCAAGTTCGTACTCAGTTTGTGCCTTAAATGGAGTGGTTGGTGTATTCCATAGTTCTAGCGCTTGGATTTCACTCAAAACTCACCGAATGACTCCTCCCACCTTATTATGATGGTGCACAAGTTTTGGGCACGATCCGAAATCCATAGGCCATACAAATTGGACAATTCAAGTTCGTACTCAGTTTGTGCCTTAAATGGAGTGGTTGGTGTATTGCATAGTTCTAGTGCTTGGATTTCACTCAAAACTCAGTGAATGACTCCTCCCACCTTATTATGTTGTTGCACAAATTTTGGGCTCGGTCCAAAATCCATAGGTGTAAGAAATTGGACAGTTCAAGTTCGTACTCAGTTTGTGCATTAAATGGAGTGGTTGGTGTATTGCATTGTTCTAGCGCTTGGATTTCACTCAAAACCCACCGAATGACTCCTCCCACCTTATTATGTTGTTGCACAAGTTTTGGGCTCGAATCCGAAATCCATAGGCTATACAAATTGGACAATTCAAGTTCGTACTCAGTTTGTCCCTTAAATGGAGTGGTTGGTGTATTGCATAGTTCTAGTGCTTGGATTTCACTCAAAACTCAGCGAATGACTCCTCCCACCTTATTATGTTGTTGCGAAAAATTTTGGGCTCGGTCCAAAATCCATAGGTGTAAGAAATTGGACAATTCAAGTTCGTACTCAGTTTGTGCATTAAATGGAGTGGTTGGTGTATTGCATAGTTCTAGCGCTTGGATTTCACTCAAAACTCACCGAATGACTCCTCCCACCTTATTATGATGTTGCACAAGTTTTGGGCACGATCCGAAATCCATAGGCCATACAATTTGGACAATTCAAGTTCGTACTCAGTTTGTGCCTTAAATGGAGTGGTTGGTGTATTGCATAGTTCTAGTGCTTGGATTTCACTCAAAACTCAGCGAATGAGTCCTCCCACCTTATTATGTTGTTGCGAAAAATTTTGGGCTCGATATCGAAATCCATAGGTGTAAGAAATTGGACAATTCAAGTTCGTACTCAGTTTCAGCCTGAAATGGAGTGGTTGGTGTATTGCATAGTTCTAGCGCTTTGATTTCACTCCAAACTCACCGAATGACTCCTCCCACCTTATTATGTTGTTGCACAAGTTTTGACCTCGATCCGAAATCCATAGGTGTAAGAAATTGGACAATTCAAGTTCGTACTCAGTTTGTGCCTTAAATGGAGTGGTTGGTGTCTTGCATAGTTCTAGCGCTTGGATTTCACTCAAAACCCACCGAATGACTCCTCCCACCTTATTATGTTGTTGCACAAGTTTTGGGCTCAATTCGAAATCCATAGGCCATACAAATTGGACAATTCAAGTTCGTACTCAGTTTGTGCCTTAAATGGAGTGGTTGGTGTATTGCATAGTTCTAGTGCTTGGATTTCACTCAAAACTCAGCGAAGGACTCCTCCCACCTTATTATGTTGTTGCACAAATTTTGGGCTCGGTCCAAAATCCATAGGTGTAAGAAATTGGACAATTCAAGTTCGTACTCAGTTTGTGCCTTAAATGGAGTGGTTGGTGTATTCCATAGTTCTAGCGCTTGGATTTCACTCAAAACTCACCGAATGACTCCTCCCACCTTATTATGATGTTGCACAAGTTTTGGGCACGATCCAAAATCCATAGGCCATACAAATTGGACAATTCAAGTTCGTACTCAGTTTGTGCCTTAAATGGAGTGGTTGGTGTATTGCATAGTTCTAGTGCTTGGATTTCACTCCAAACTCACCGAATGACTCATCCCACCTTATTATGTTGTTGCACAAATTTTGGGCTCGGTCCAAAATCCATAGGTGTAAGAAATTGGACAATTCAAGTTCGTACTCAGTTTGTGCCTTAAATGGAGTGGTTGGTGTATTGCATAGTTCTAGTGCTTGGATTTCACTCAAAACCCACCGAATGACTCCTCCCACCTTATTATGTTGTTGCACAAGTTTTGGGCTCGAATCGAAATCCATAGGCCATACAAATTGGACAATTCAAGTTCGTACTCAGTTTGTGCCTTAAATGGAGTGGTTGGTGTATTGCATAGTTCTAGTGCTTGGATTTCACTCAAAACTCAGCGAATGACTCCTCCCACCTTATTATGTTGTTGCGAAAAATTTTGGGCTCGGTCCAAAATCCATAGGTGTAAGAAATTGGACAATTCAAGTTCGTACTCAGTTTGTGCCTTAAATGGAGTGGTTGGTGTATTGCATAGTTCTAGCGCTTGGATTTCACTCAAAACTCACCGAATGACTCCTCCCACCTTATTATGTTGTTGCGAAAATTTTGGGCTCGGTCCAAAATCCATAGGTGTAAGAAATTGGACAATTCAAGTTCGTACTCAGTTTGTGCATTAAATGGAGTGGTTGGTGTATTGCATAGTTCTAGCGCTTGGATTTCACTCAAAACTCACCGAATGACTCCTCCCACCTTATTATGTTGTTGCACAAGTTTTGAGCTCGATCCGAAATCCATAGGTGTAAGAAATTGGACAATTCAAGTTCGTACTCAGTTTGTGCCTTAAATGGAGTGGTTGGTGTCTTGCATAGTTCTAGCGCTTGGATTTCACTCAAAACTCACCGAATGACTCCTCCCACCTTATTATGATGTTGCACAAGTTTGGGCACGATCCGAAATCCATAGGCCATACAAATTGGACAATTCAAGTTCGTACTCAGTTTGTGCCTTAAATGGAGTGGTTGGTGTATTGCATAGTTCTAGTGCTTGGATTTCACTCAAAACTCAGCGAATGACTCCTCCCACCTTATTATGTTGTTGCGAAAAATTTTGGGCTCGGTCCAAAATCCATAGGTGTAAGAAATTGGACAATTCAAGTTCGTACTCAGTTTGTGCATTAAATGGAGTGGTTGGTGTATTGCATAGTTCTAGCGCTTGGATTTCACTCAAAACTCACCGAATGACTCCTCCCACCTTATTATGATGTTGCACAAGTTTTGGGCACGATCCGAAATCTATAGGCCATACAATTTGGACAATTCAAGTTCGTACTCAGTTTGTGCCTTAAATGGAGTGGTTGGTGTATTGCATAGTTCTAGTGCTTGGATTTCACTCAAAACTCAGCGAATGAGTCCTCCCACCTTATTATGTTGTTGCGAAAAATTTTGGGCTCGGTCCAAAATCCATAGGTGTAAGAAATTGGACAATTCAAGTTCGTACTCAGTTTGTGCCTTAAATGGAGTGGTTGGTGTATTGCATAGTTCTAGTGCTTGGATTTCACTCAAAACCCACCGAATGACTCCTCCCACCTTATTATGTTGTTGCACAAGTTTTGGGCTCAATCCGAAATCCATAGGCCATACAAATTGGACAATTCAAGTTCGTACTCAGTTTGTGCCTTAAATGGAGTGGTTGGTGTATTGCATAGTTCTAGTGCTTGGATTTCACTCAAAACTCAGCGAAGGACTCCTCCCACCTTATTATGTTGTTGCACAAATTTTGGGCTCGGTCCAAAATCCATAGGTGTAAGAAATTGGACAATTCAAGTTCGTACTCAGTTTGTGCCTTAAATGGAGTGGTTGGTGTATTCCATAGTTCTAGCGCTTGGATTTCACTCAAAACTCACCGAATGACTCCTCCCACCTTATTATGATGGTGCACAAGTTTTGGGCACGATCCGAAATCCATAGGCCATACAAATTGGACAATTCAAGTTCGTACTCAGTTTGTGCCTTAAATGGAGTGGTTGGTGTATTGCATAGTTCTAGTGCTTGGATTTCACTCAAAACTCAGTGAATGACTCCTCCCACCTTATTATGTTGTTGCACAAATTTTGGGCTCGGTCCAAAATCCATAGGTGTAAGAAATTGGACAGTTCAAGTTCGTACTCAGTTTGTGCATTAAATGGAGTGGTTGGTGTATTGCATTGTTCTAGCGCTTGGATTTCACTCAAAACCCACCGAATGACTCCTCCCACCTTATTATGTTGTTGCACAAGTTTTGGGCTCGAAACGAAATCCATAGGCTATACAAATTGGACAATTCAAGTTCGTACTCAGTTTGTCCCTTAAATGGAGTGGTTGGTGTATTGCATAGTTCTAGTGCTTGGATTTCACTCAAAACTCAGCGAATGACTCCTCCCACCTTATTATGTTGTTGCGAAAAATTTTGGGCTCGGTCCAAAATCCATAGGTGTAAGAAATTGGACAATTCAAGTTCGTACTCAGTTTGTGCATTAAATGGAGTGGTTGGTGTATTGCATAGTTCTAGCGCTTGGATTTCACTCAAAACTCACCGAATGACTCCTCCCACCTTATTATGATGTTGCACAAGTTTTGGGCACGATCCGAAATCCATAGGCCATACAATTTGGACAATTCAAGTTCGTACTTCAGTTTGTGCCTTAAATGGAGTGGTTGGTGTATTGCATAGTTCTAGTGCTTGGATTTCACTCAAAACTCAGCGAATGAGTCCTCCCACCTTATTATGTTGTTGCGAAAAATTTTGGGCTCGAATCCGAAATCCATAGGTGTAAGAAATTGGACAATTCAAGTTCGTACTCAGTTTCAGCCTGAAATGGAGTGGTTGGTGTATTGCATAGTTCTAGCGCTTTGATTTCACTCCAAACTCACCGAATGACTCCTCCCACCTTATTATGTTGTTGCACAAGTTTTGACCTCGATCCGAAATCCATAGGTGTAAGAAATTGGACAATTCAAGTTCGTACTCAGTTTGTGCCTTAAATGGAGTGGTTGGTGTCTTGCACAGTTCTAGCGCTTGGATTTCACTCAAAACCCACCGAATGACTCCTCCCACCTTATTATGTTGTTGCACAAGTTTTGGGCTCAATCCGAAATCCATAGGCCATACAAATTGGACAATTCAAGTTCGTACTCAGTTTGTGCCTTAAATGGAGTGGTTGGTGTATTGCATAGTTCTAGTGCTTGGATTTCACTCAAAACTCAGCGAAGGACTCCTCCCACCTTATTATGTTGTTGCACAAATTTTGGGCTCGGTCCAAAATCCATAGGTGTAAGAAATTGGACAATTCAAGTTCGTACTCAGTTTGTGCCTTAAATGGAGTGGTTGGTGTATTCCATAGTTCTAGCGCTTGGATTTCACTCAAAACTCACCGAATGACTCCTCCCACCTTATTATGATGTTGCACAAGTTTTGGGCACGATCCAAAATCCATAGGCCATACAAATTGGACAATTCAAGTTCGTACTCAGTTTGTGCCTTAAATGGAGTGGTTGGTGTATTGCATAGTTCTAGTGCTTGGATTTCACTCCAAACTCACCGAATGACTCATCCCACCTTATTATGTTGTTGCACAAATTTTGGGCTCGGTCCAAAATCCATAGGTGTAAGAAATTGGACAATTCAAGTTCGTACTCAGTTTGTGCATTAAATGGAGTGGTTGGTGTATTGCATTGTTCTAGCGCTTGGATTTCACTCAAAACCCACCGAATGACTCCTCCCACCTTATTATGTTGTTGCACAAGTTTTGGGCTCGAATCCGAAATCCATAGGCTATACAAATTGGACAATTCAAGTTCGTACTCAGTTTGTCCCTTAAATGGAGTGGTTGGTGTATTGCATAGTTTTAGTGCTTGGATTTCACTCAAAACTCAGCGAATGACTCCTCCCACCTTATTATGTTGTTGCGAAAAATTTTGGGCTCGGTCCAAAATCCATAGGTGTAAGAAATTGGACAATTCAAGTTCGTACTCAGTTTGTGCCTTAAATGGAGTGGTTGGTGTATTGCATAGTTCTAGCGCTTGGATTTCACTCAAAACTCACCGAATGACTCCTCCCACCTTATTATGATGTTGCACAAGTTTTGGGCACGATACGAAATCCATAGGCCATACAAATTGGACAATTCAAGTTCGTACTCAGTTTGTGCCTTAAATGGAGTGGTTGGTGTATTGCATAGTTCTAGTGCTTGGATTTCACTCAAAACTCAGCGAATGACTCCTCCCACCTTATTATGTTGTTGCGAAAAATTTTGGGCTCGGTCCAAAATCCATAGGTGTAAGAAATTGGACAATTCAAGTTCGTACTCAGTTTGTGCCTTAAATGGAGTGGTTGGTGTATTGCATAGTTCTAGTGCTTGGATTTCACTCAAAACCCACCGAATGACTCCTCCCACCTTATTATGTTGTTGCACAAGTTTTGGGCTCGTTTCGAAATCCATAGGCCATACAAATTGGACAATTCAAGTTCGTACTCAGTTTGTGCCTTAAATGGAGTGGTTGGTGTATTGCATAGTTCTAGTGCTTGGATTTCACTCAAAACTCAGCGAAGGACTCCTCCCACCTTATTATGTTGTTGCACAAATTTTGGGCTCGGTCCAAAATCCATAGGTGTAAGAAATTGGACAATTCAAGTTCGTACTCAGTTTGTGCCTTAAATGGAGTGGTTGGTGTATTCCATAGTTCTAGCGCTTGGATTTCACTCAAAACTCACCGAATGACTCCTCCCACCTTATTATGATGTTGCACAAGTTTTGGGCACGATCCGAAATCCATAGGCCATACAAATTGGACAATTCAAGTTCGTACTCAGTTTGTGCCTTAAATGGAGTGGTTGGTGTCTTGCATAGTTCTAGCGCTTGGATGTTGCGTAGATTCAGCTGCACCAAAATGGATTCAGCTGCATCCTCAACTTGTGATACTCGCAAGTGCACGAGCCGTTGGTAGTTTAGCATATGTAAGTGCGAGGTCGATTCCACAGGGATTGGTGATTGAATGATCAAATTCAATTTTCCTACACAAAACAAAAATGAAAACAAAAGAAACAAAACAAGAGGAAAGAATGTACATTACAAGAAAAATAAATTACAATTAAGAAAATATTGAAGAGAGCATTTGAGGAAGGAAGGAAGTGTTTGAGAACTTTGAGGAGGGAGAAGAAAGTGTTTGAGAAGTGTTTGGGAGCTTTAGAGAAGGGAGAAGAAAGTATTTGAGAACTTGGGGAAGAGAAAGGTGTTTGGGAAGTGTTTGAGAACTTAGAGAATTTGGTGAAGGAATGGGAATTGTGTTTGAGAACTTAGAGAATTTGGTGAAGTTTTTGAGAGATTTGGAGACTTGTGGAAGAAAATGTGTTTGGAAACTTTGAGAATTTGGAAGAGAGTGGTTGAGAACTTAGAGGAGGTTTGTGAACTTGGAGAATTTGAGAACTTAGGGAAGGGAGAGAAGGGTGTTTGTGAAGTGTTTGAGACATGGAGACTTTAGAGAATTTGAAAGAGAATAGAGAAGTGTTTGGAGAATTTAGAACAAAGAAAATTTAGTAGAATGATCTTATTACAACAATTGAGGATTACAAAGGGAAACAAAGAGAATTTGAGGGAGAGAAGGGAAGGGAGCTCTAGAGGAGTGCTTGAGAGCTCCCCCCCTTGGGGTGTTTTTACAAGCTTAGAGAACCTCCCTATTTATAGGCCTAGGGGAAGTGAAAATCTGAATTCAAAAAGACTAATGCATACAACACTTGAATTATAAAATCTGAAATGGTTGATGCACTTGAATTAGAAAATATGAATTGGATGATGCACTTGTATTAGAAAATCTTGAATGGCTACTCTACTAAATCCCACTAGCAGCCCTAGCTCATCCTCATGTCAGCATGACCAAGCTTCCAACCAGAAATGATAGCTCATGCCTAGCTCACCATGACCAAGCATCCAACCAGCACATGCTGAGGTCAGCATGACCAGCAACTTCAAGGGCTTACAACTTGGGCTTCCCTTAAGCAAATTAAGACTTTAAGCACTCCAATTTGAAGTTCAGAATGTCTTCTTTCCAGCCATATATCATTTGGGCCAATCCAAGGTCGGAGGAGGAAGTTAAGGCCAACACAAATTGCTAACTCATTTTCCGCGCTGATAAGATCCATCCTGAGCATGGTTCTGTGTTTGCTAGGTAACGGACGCCATATTTATCCAATGGGGCTGAATTTTGGATATGTTATAGTACACACCCATTGGAACAACTTTCATGAAGAATGTGGCCTCATTCGAGCTATGTAGGTTGTTGAAACAAAGCTTGCAATATGACCTACGGAACTGGACTGGCAGGGGGCTGTAGCCAAAATGAGTTTGTCTTTAAGCTCTTCATCCATTCATCCAAATTAGGCCTTAACATGCTTGAATTGCATGAATTATGTTCTCCAAAGCCATCATTGGTACTTAAATCTCAATTAACTGAAAGATAAACACAAAAAGGATTAAAAGCACAAGTTTAACTTAAAAACATAACCAAATCATAAGCTAGAAGGGTAAGAAATAATATACAATTATGAACCGATCAAATACCCCCAAACCTAGATTTTGCTAGTCCTCGAGCAAAACAACACAAAACAAAGTTAAAAACAAAACTAGAAGTTAACTAAACCACTTTCGTAGGTAACTCGATTGCATTTAGCATATGCAACAAGCCTTTAAACCTCTAGGCATCCCTAGTAGGAGGAGTTGTGTCTCCTGAGGGTTTAACAGATATGAATACCCACAAACGTTTTTCTAACTCTACAAAACAAAATGGTTAGAAAACTTAAAAGATTGTTAGTCTTTAAGCAAAACCAAAACAAAAAACAAACATAAATACATTAACAAAAACAAAAACAAAAAATAGAAAAAGAACTACAAAAATAAAACGAACTCAAAACAATCTTTCCGAACATTTTCTAAAGAGAAATGACTCATGCACATGACTTAAACGTTTTAACAATAAAAACTCAATTTTTAGACATTATTAACAAAGCGGCAAAATTCTAAACACAATATGCTCAAAGTGTAGTAGTGTGAAAGCCAAATGCAACAAATTTCCCAATCTTAGTTTTCACACAATTTCGAAAATCATACAAAGCACAAGTTCAACTTCAAATCTCACCAAAGTTGTCCTCTCACAAATGAATCACTCAGAAGAGGGCTATAATACATCACTCAGTTATAAACATGAGAATAGAGTTAAACCATAAGGACTTAACTCGAAATAGAAAGATGAAGAACTTTGCATTAATATGATCTCAAGAAGGATGCCAAACACTTAAAAGTAGAAAAATGTATGCAATTCAACCACATGACATTTAAGATCAATTTAGGTCTTTAACATAGGTTGTAATGGGGCCAAGGGTGTAAGGTGAGTAAGAAATGAAAGGTATGGATAATACAAAGTCCAAGGAACTCGCAATGTAAGAGCATAAAACAATTGTTTACAAGACTTCGAATCATCACGATTAGATTTTTTCTTTTACATGATCAAAACTCCTTATACCTTCATTTACATTGATTCATACTTTTTTCCTTTAATTGAACGAACACCAATTTATTTTGAAGGCCCAAAAATGAAATTTTCAATCAACCACCACTTTTCTCTTTTCTTTCACCAATTGTGTGATTTTTTTGTTTTTCTTTCTTTCTTTTTTTTCGAAATGTAACACATCTTCCCAAACTTAGCATGAAAAACACATCCCAATTAAAGCTCATGAGTTCCTTAGAAAGGTAAATATTTGTTTTTCGGGCTAAGGCGAGGAAATAAAATTGGTTAAATGAAAGAAAAGGTTTACATGTAGGCTCAAAATGGTTAACAATGGAAAATCATGCTTAAGCATGCATAAGGTTAGCTTGAAAGGCACAAACGATCCAAAGAAGGCCTTAATATCATTTCTTAAATGTCATGGAATCAAATTGCATAAGAATGAATGACTTTTAAGTGTTCAACCAAATCAATGAATAATGAGATCAAACAACAACTTAGATGACAAGAAATTAAGAGTATGTGTATAACACTCATGAAATGAAGTACAAGGCTCAAAAGCTCACTTTATATGGTTGGTTATATAAGTCTAATTTATGCTTTATACAATTCTTTAGATCATGCAAATCCTTTAATTGGAAAATTATGAAACAAATGGCAAGTGTAAAGAAGGTTTCAAGCATGTCATGATAGAACAATGCCAAATTTATTTTTTTTAGAAATTTTTAATTTTTAATTTTTATAAAGAAAAGAAACACTAAAATAAAATGAAATCCAATTTTTATTTAAGTCATGCAAACATTTATCACTATCTCATCATAAGTGTTCGGAAAGTGACTCAAAAACAAAACAAGACTCAAATAAAAGAAAAACAAGCAATTTTTAATTTTTTTTTTAATTAAGAAAAAAAATAATACATGCTAAACTCCAATACCCCCAAACCTAGAATGAACATTGTCCTCAATGTTTAAAAATTAGCCACAAACAATGTCATAACAACAAATGAAAGGTATTAAAGCAAATAAAAAATCACAAAACATACAAAAATAAAATAAAACAATTACAAAATAAAAATTACAAAACAATCAAACAAATATAAAATATAAAATATAAAATAAAAAAAAAAGAAACAGGTAAAACACTCAAAACAGTAAGCCCTAACAGATAGTCTTACACAAACTGAAACCCAAACAATTGAAAGCCCAACCCAAAATGAAATTAACCCAACAACGGTAAAACCCAACCCAACATGAAATCTGAAACCCACATGTTTTAATTTTTTTTTTTTTTTTTTTTTAATTTAAGATGAAACGTGAATTGGGTTCTGAAACATGGGTCCTAATTTCGTCTCGGTTCAGTGTAAGGGACCAACAGACAGGGCGAGACACGTGTCGACGCATAGAGGCGCCGCAGACTCCACAAGCAAAAATTACGGGGCCATTGAAAGGCGCGGCGACTTTGCTGAACGCGTCCGTTCAGACAAAGCAAGTCGTGACAAATGAGTTGGAAACGGTTGGAAAGTGAGAAGGTTGTGGGACTCGAGGAATGCTGGAGATTCAGAAATGCTGTGATGGCTAGGGTTTGTCAAAGACTACATCTATAAGAAAGAAAAAGAAGGGGAAAAACACAAACGCAAAAACACACAAAAGAGAAAACAAGCAAGAGAAAGAGAAAAAAAAGTGAGAAATCAAATGGCTTCTTCCTACCCCTTTTCCTTGGATCTCAACCTAGCTCCACCGACTCAAACACGAGGCCAAGCAGGTAGCACCAGTATGGATGCCCTACTTTGCCTCCGCACGGGGCCTGTGACTGTCAATGACTCATACTCCTGGACAACGATGTTGCCATTGGAGTTGGCAGAAATTTGGTAACTCCTAAAGATATACGTGTGTTCGGGACAAGGGATGACAACCGGGTCATGAGTGATGCCCTGGCACTGAGCATGCAGAGTACAGCATGTGTCGCAAGTTTGGTTCATCGCCTACTTGCGAAGTCCCATGAGGTAGAGGTGCTGAAAGGTCAGTGAGCGGCGGAGCACAGGATGGTTGAAGAGTGTCAGAGTGCTATAAAAAGCTTGAAAAGGGAGCGGTCAAGGATAGTGGAGGTGAATCGACACCAGCTAGAAGTATTGCGGGACGAGAATAAAAACCTATCAAAGATGGTAGAGTTGTACTCTCGTGACATGAGAAAGCAGCTGGAGGACCTAGACCGACCGGGTAAACGCAAGAAACCAGATCGCGAGAAAAGTTATACTGAAGCTAAGATTGCGATCTTTGGGAGCTCAAGTGATGAGCCCCAAGAGGCTGTGCGTGAAGCCCCGGAAGAGGACAGCCAGAGGGCCAAACTCAAAGCTCCTATGGTCGAGACACCGAGCGCCAAGAAGAAATGATTTCAGCTTTTATTTATTTAATTTTAAAGTGTATGTTTTTTTTTTTTAAATTGGGAAATAAAAAGTTATGTTATCTCAAAGACACGAATGATCCTAAATTTAAAGAACGACGATCAAACAAAAACATGAAAACTCAAACATGCATTTTTATTTTTAGTTAAGTAAACACACAAGTAACTGCTTTTTGTTTTAAGAGAAAAACTTAAGGATGACCAGTTAAGGGCCTCAGAAAACACAGCCAGGGGATCCGGGAAGGTTGGAGGGGTCACAATGGTCCCGCTTAAAACCCTAACTTCTTAGACACCGAAGGTGTCGCCTTAAAGAACTCCTAGACACTGGTATAGACTGCGGTTGCTCACTGGAGTTACCAAAAGTTTAGCTCCTTCAAAGAATATCCTATGAGTTTTAAATTATACTACATAATTAAATAAAAACAAAATAAATAAATAAAAACTGAAATAAACACACAATTCAAACAAGAATTTAAAAGAAGAGTTGGGATTCTTGCACCAGGTGTCCAAGACGCATCTTTAATTTTGTCTCTTCTTCAAATTAAATTCTTGAGAAACCTGTCAAACAAGAAGAAAACAATTGAAAAAAAACAAAATAAAATAAAATAACAACTAAAAAAGCAAAAACACAAACATCAGAAAAAAGGGAGGCAAAAGTAAGTGAAAGTGTAGACATGCTCCCTTTTTTAAAAAACGCGCTCGCAATTTGCGCCAGAAATGAAGGGATCCGAGAGAAAAGAGCACAGGATAGCACCCTCGAGATCCGAAGTGCTTTCGGCTCCCTTGTTTGTATAAGTCTATTTAAACTCGTTTTGGTGAAGTAGAAGAGCACCCCGCATTTCTTCCTGAAATTCAGAGAAAACATCAAAAAATCCAAAAACAAAACAATGGCATCTTCATGCACTCACCTTGATGATCTTAGCCTTGAATTGTCCCTTGCGCCACCGAATGCGCAGAGAAGGGCTCCTACAAACCATGTCTTCCCAAACTCCACATATCATCACGGTACGGCCTCAAACTTTGCTGAAGCAATACCGAACTTTTCTGAGGCGGTGTCGAAACAGAGCAGTGCTGCTAGGAGGCATGGTTGGCAGCAAGCTCACACCGACGGATCATCTGCATGTGGCAAGGAGGTCTGACAAAGCAGCAGTGGAGGAGTCCCACAACTTAACTGTGCTCCATGCGGTCTCGGCTACCAACTTGGGCATGCGATTACTGGCGAGAACACGAGAGTGTGCCGCGATGAGCGAGGAAATCGCTTCCTTGAAGGCTATGGTGGCGGACTCCAGAAGCGGCTCTCACTTGCCAATCAGCACGTAGAAGCACTGAGAGAAAGAATGAGGACCATGTGGAACCTTGGAGATTCTGCAAGTAAGAGAGAATAGAGGCATGCCATGAAGATGAAGACGAAGATGATGAAGATGTTGTTTTTATTTTTAATTTACTTGAATGTTTTGTTTTGTTTTTTTTTTTTTAACTTTGTTTGTAACGTTTGAAATGAAATAAAAATGTGTTTTTAACACTCAGAAATAAACTAACTAACCACACCACGTAAATAAATACATAAACTAACTTAACAAAACAAAAAAAAGAAAACAAAGAAGTTCCAACTTGATTTTTATTTTTTAAAATTTATTATTATTTACAACTAACTGACCACACAAAGAAAAAAAAACAAAGAAGTTCCAAATTACAATTTACAAGGAAAAATAAATAAAAACTCAAATTAAATTAAATTTTTTTTTTTTTTTAATTTAAGTTTTTTGTTTTTTGTTTTTGTTTTTTTTTTTAAAACACACAAATATACAAGCAACTCATGGATGACCAGTTAAGGGCCTCAGAAAACACAGCCAGGGGATCCGGGAAGGTTGGAGGGGTCACAAAGGTCCCACTTAAAACCCAAACTTCTTAGACACCGAAGGTGTCGCCTAAAGAACTCCTAGACACTATTGACGGAGAAGCTCACTGGAGTTACCATAAGTCAGCTCATATAAAAAATATTTTTAATTTTTTTTAATAAAAGAAATAGAAAATTAAAATTACTGAAATAATAACAAAACAACTAAAGAGAAAGGATTGGAATACTCCCCCTTGAAGCGATTAGGTCGAGCGTGATGCACTTGGAGGTCGCGACTTCTCCCACTGCTCCACACTCCCCATTCTTATGATTGAGGTTACCATCTCTCTCCATTTTTATTAGCTGACATTACTTGCTTACAAACACAGAAAGCTTGAAACAGAATTAAAGGATTAGGAGATAAAAACTAAAATGGAAAGGAAAATCAACACACGTCCAATTTCATGCTTCAAAGTAACAAGCAACAAAGTAATCAAACTAGCTTATGAAGTTCGTTCTTTCTCAAATATGATTATCCATATGGTGTGTGGTTTTAATCAAGTATTCAGAAAAAGCATTTAGCTATGGTGTTTAGTCTAAACACAAATTCCGAACCCATTAAGAACAAGAAGAACAATAAAGAACCAAGTAGAATTTAAACATGGTGTTTGTCTTCAATATCTACCCATTCATTCACTAATCAGTCCAAGAGTCATATGGTGTTTATGTAAACTTGAACAAGATATTTAATTAAGAGCAAGCGAATGAAATCATAAACTAGAAATAATCAACATGCTACTTGAACCTTTTTGTTTTTGGGTGTTGTGTAAGCTGGGACTCAAACCCAGTTCTCTTGCTTGTCAGGCAATTGTCCTTGTCAGTTGGACTACAAACACAACTTGTCAATTAACGCCACTAACTTTAAAACATGAAACTGTGCAGTTATGAAAAAGATAAAAATAAATAAAAAGTAGGAAAACCAAATAGAATCAAACAATGTTACCGATCCCGGCAACGGCGCCAAAAACTTGTTGCGTAGATTCAGCTGCACCAAAATGGATTCAGCTGCATCCTCAACTTGTGATACTCGCAAGTGCACGAGCCGTTGGTAGTTTAGCATATGTAAGTGCGAGGTCGATTCCACAGGGATTGGTGATTGAATGATCAAATTCAATTTTCCTACACAAAACAAAAATGAAAACAAAAGAAACAAAACAAGAGGAAAGAATGTACATTACAAGAAAAATAAATTACAATTAAGAAAATATTGAAGAGAGCATTTGAGGAAGGAAGGAAGTGTTTGAGAACTTTGAGGAGGGAGAAGAAAGTGTTTGAGAAGTGTTTGGGAGCTTTAGAGAAGGGAGAAGAAAGTATTTGAGAACTTGGGGAAGAGAAAGGTGTTTGGGAAGTGTTTGAGAACTTAGAGAATTTGGTGAAGGAATGGGAATTGTGTTTGAGAACTTAGAGAATTTGGTGAAGTTTTTGAGAGATTTGGAGACTTGTGGAAGAAAATGTGTTTGGAAACTTTGAGAATTTGGAAGAGAGTGGTTGAGAACTTAGAGGAGGTTTGTGAACTTGGAGAATTTGAGAACTTAGGGAAGGGAGAGAAGGGTGTTTGTGAAGTGTTTGAGACATGGAGACTTTAGAGAATTTGAAAGAGAATAGAGAAGTGTTTGGAGAATTTAGAACAAAGAAAATTTAGTAGAATGATCTTATTACAACAATTGAGGATTACAAAGGGAAACAAAGAGAATTTGAGGGAGAGAAGGGAAGGGAGCTCTAGAGGAGTGCTTGAGAGCTCCCCCCCTTGGGGTGTTTTTACAAGCTTAGAGAACCTCCCTATTTATAGGCCTAGGGGAAGTGAAAATCTGAATTCAAAAAGACTAATGCATACAACACTTGAATTATAAAATCTGAAATGGTTGATGCACTTGAATTAGAAAATATGAATTGGATGATGCACTTGTATTAGAAAATCTTGAATGGCTACTCTACTAAATCCCACTAGCAGCCCTAGCTCATCCTCATGTCAGCATGACCAAGCTTCCAACCAGAAATGATAGCTCATGCCTAGCTCACCATGACCAAGCATCCAACCAGCACATGCTGAGGTCAGCATGACCAGCAACTTCAAGGGCTTACAACTTGGGCTTCCCTTAAGCAAATTAAGACTTTAAGCACTCCAATTTGAAGTTCAGAATGGCTTCTTTCCAGCCATATATCATTTGGGCCAATCCAAGGTCGGAGGAGGAAGTTAAGGCCAACACAAATTGCTAACTCATTTTCCGCGCTGATAAGATCCATCCTGAGCATGGTTCTGTGTTTGCTAGGTAACGGACGCCATATTTATCCAATGGGGCTGAATTTTGGATATGTTATAGTACACACCCATTGGAACAACTTTCATGAAGAATGTGGCCTCATTCGAGCTATGTAGGTTGTTGAAACAAAGCTTGCAATATGACCTACGGAACTGGACTGGCAGGGGGCTGTAGCCAAAATGAGTTTGTCTTTAAGCTCTTCATCCATTCATCCAAATTAGGCCTTAACATGCTTGAATTGCATGAATTATGTTCTCCAAAGCCATCATTGGTACTTAAATCTCAATTAACTGAAAGATAAACACAAAAAGGATTAAAAGCACAAGTTTAACTTAAAAACATAACCAAATCATAAGCTAGAAGGGTAAGAAATAATATACAATTATGAACCGATCATTGGATTTCACTCAAAACCCACCGAATGACTCCTCCCACCTTATTATGTTGTTGCACAAGTTTTGGGCTCGAATCGAAATCCATAGGCCATACAAATTGGACAATTCAAGTTCGTACTCAGTTTGTGCCTTAAATGGAGTGGTTGGTGTATTGCATAGTTCTAGCGCTTGGATTTCACTCAAAACTCACCGAATGACTCCTCCCACCTTATTATGATGTTGCACAAGTTTTGGGCACGATCCGAAATCCATAGGCCATACAATTTGGACAATTCAAGTTCGTACTCAGTTTGTGCCTTAAATGGAGTGGTTGGTGTATTGCATAGTTCTAGTGCTTGGATTTCACTCAAAACTCAGCGAATGACTCCTCCCACCTTATTATGTTGTTGCACAAATTTTGGGCTCGGTCCAAAATCCATAGGTGTAAGAAATTGGACAATTCAAGTTCGTACTCAGTT
Organism: Prunus fruticosa; assembly: GCA_018703695.1. Classification (NCBI taxonomy): domain Eukaryota; kingdom Viridiplantae; phylum Streptophyta; class Magnoliopsida; order Rosales; family Rosaceae; genus Prunus; species Prunus fruticosa. The sequence continues at coordinate 1,908,105 of JAHHUK010000007.1, forward strand.
TGTGCATTAAATGGAGTGGTTGGTGTATTGCATTGTTCTAGCGCTTGGATTTCACTCAAAACCCACCGAATGACTCCTCCCACCTTATTATGTTGTTGCACAAGTTTTGGGCTCGAATCCGAAATCCATAGGCTATACAAATTGGACAATTCAAGTTCGTACTCAGTTTGTCCCTTAAATGGAGTGGTTGGTGTATTGCATAGTTCTAGTGCTTGGATTTCACTCAAAACTCAGCGAATGACTCCTCCCACCTTATTATGTTGTTGCGAAAAATTTTGGGCTCGGTCCAAAATCCATAGGTGTAAGAAATTGGACAATTCAAGTTCGTACTCAGTTTGTGCATTAAATGGAGTGGTTGGTGTATTGCATAGTTCTAGCGCTTGGATTTCACTCAAAACTCACCGAATGACTCCTCCCACCTTATTATGATGTTGCACAAGTTTTGGGCACGATCCGAAATCCATAGGCCATACAATTTGGACAATTCAAGTTCGTACTCAGTTTGTGCCTTAAATGGAGTGGTTGGTGTATTGCATAGTTCTAGTGCTTGGATTTCACTCAAAACTCAGCGAATGAGTCCTCCCACCTTATTATGTTGTTGCGAAAAATTTTGGGCTCGGTCCAAAATCCATAGGTGTAAGAAATTGGACAATTCAAGTTCGTACTCAGTTTGTGCCTTAAATGGAGTGGTTGGTGTATTGCATAGTTCTAGTGCTTGGATTTCACTCAAAACCCACCGAATGACTCCTCCCACCTTATTATGTTGTTGCACAAGTTTTGGGCTCGAATCCGAAATCCATAGGCCATACAAATTGGACAATTCAAGTTCGTACTCAGTTTGTGCCTTAAATGGAGTGGTTGGTGTATTGCATAGTTCTAGTGCTTGGATTTCACTCAAAACTCAGCGAAGGACTCCTCCCACCTTATTATGTTGTTGCACAAATTTTGGGCTCGGTCCAAAATCCATAGGTGTAAGAAATTGGACAATTCAAGTTCGTACTTCAGTTTGTGCCTTAAATGGAGTGGTTGGTGTATTCCATAGTTCTAGCGCTTGGATTTCACTCAAAACTCACCGAATGACTCCTCCCACCTTATTATGATGTTGCACAAGTTTTGGGCACGAATCCGAAATCCATAGGCCATACAAATTGGACAATTCAAGTTCGTACTCAGTTTGTGCCTTAAATGGAGTGGTTGGTGTATTGCATAGTTCTAGTGCTTGGATTTCACTCAAAACTCAGTGAATGACTCCTCCCACCTTATTATGTTGTTGCACAAATTTTGAGCTGAATCCGAAATCCATAGGTGTAAGAAATTGGACAATTCAAGTTCGTACTCAGTTTCAGCCTGAAATGGAGTGGTTGGTGTATTGCATAGTTCTAGCGCTTTGATTTCACTCCAAACTCACCGAATGACTCCTCCCACCTTATTATGTTGTTGCACAAGTTTTGACCTCGAATCCGAAATCCATAGGTGTAAGAAATTGGACAATTCAAGTTCGTACTCAGTTTGTGCCTTAAATGGAGTGGTTGGTGTCTTGCATAGTTCTAGCGCTTGGATTTCACTCAAAACCCACCGAATGACTCCTCCCACCTTATTATGTTGTTGCACAAGTTTTGGGCTCAAATCCGAAATCCATAGGCCATACAAATTGGACAATTCAAGTTCGTACTCAGTTTGTGCCTTAAATGGAGTGGTTGGTGTATTGCATAGTTCTAGTGCTTGGATTTCACTCAAAACTCAGCGAAGGACTCCTCCCACCTTATTATGTTGTTGCACAAATTTTGGGCTCGGTCCAAAATCCATAGGTGTAAGAAATTGGACAATTCAAGTTCGTACTCAGTTTGTGCCTTAAATGGAGTGGTTGGTGTATTCCATAGTTCTAGCGCTTGGATTTCACTCAAAACTCACCGAATGACTCCTCCCACCTTATTATGATGTTGCACAAGTTTTGGGCACGATCCGAAATCCATAGGCCATACAAATTGGACAATTCAAGTTCGTACTCAGTTTGTGCCTTAAATGGAGTGGTTGGTGTATTGCATAGTTCTAGTGCTTGGATTTCACTCAAAACTCAGTGAATGACTCCTCCCACCTTATTATGTTGTTGCACAAATTTTGAGCTCGATCCGAAATCCATAGGTGTAAGAAATTGGACAATTCAAGTTCGTACTCAGTTTCAGCCTGAAATGGAGTGGTTGGTGTATTGCATAGTTCTAGCGCTTTGATTTCACTCCAAACTCACCGAATGACTCCTCCCACCTTATTATGTTGTTGCACAAGTTTTGACCTCGATCCGAAATCCATAGGTGTAAGAAATTGGACAATTCAAGTTCGTACTAGTTTGTGCCTTAAATGGAGTGGTTGGTGTCTTGCATAGTTCTAGCGCTTGGATTTCACTCAAAACCCACCGAATGACTCCTCCCACCTTATTATGTTGTTGCACAAGTTTTGGGCTCGAATCCGAAATCCATAGGCCATACAAATTGGACAATTCAAGTTCGTACTCAGTTTGTGCCTTAAATGGAGTGGTTGGTGTATTGCATAGTTCTAGTGCTTGGATTTCACTCAAAACTCAGCGAAGGACTCCTCCCACCTTATTATGTTGTTGCACAAATTTTGGGCTCGGTCCAAAATCCATAGGTGTAAGAAATTGGACAATTCAAGTTCGTACTCAGTTTGTGCCTTAAATGGAGTGGTTGGTGTATTCCATAGTTCTAGCGCTTGGATTTCACTCAAAACTCACCGAATGACTCCTCCCACCTTATTATGATGTTGCACAAGTTTTGGGCACGATCCGAAATCCATAGGCCATACAAATTGGACAATTCAAGTTCGTACTCAGTTTGTGCCTTAAATGGAGTGGTTGGTGTATTGCATAGTTCTAGTGCTTGGATTTCACTCCAAACTCACCGAATGACTCATCCCACCTTATTATGTTGTTGCACAAATTTTGGGCTCGGTCCAAAATCCATAGGTGTAAGAAATTGGACAATTCAAGTTCGTACTCAGTTTGTGCATTAAATGGAGTGGTTGGTGTATTGCATTGTTCTAGCGCTTGGATTTCACTCAAAACCCACCGAATGACTCCTCCCACCTTATTATGTTGTTGCACAAGTTTTGGGCTCAATCGAAATCCATAGGCTATACAAATTGGACAATTCAAGTTCGTACTCAGTTTGTCCCTTAAATGGAGTGGTTGGTGTATTGCATAGTTTTAGTGCTTGGATTTCACTCAAAACTCAGCGTATGACTCCTCCCACCTTATTATGTTGTTGCGAAAAATTTTGGGCTCGGTCCAAAATCCATAGGTGTAAGAAATTGGACAATTCAAGTTCGTACTCAGTTTGTGCCTTAAATGGAGTGGTTGGTGTCTTGCATAGTTCTAGCGCTTGGATTTCACTCAAAACCCACCGAATGACTCCTCCCACCTTATTATGTTGTTGCACAAGTTTTGGGCTCGAATCCGAAATCCATAGGCCATACAAATTGGACAATTCAAGTTCGTACTCAGTTTGTGCCTTAAATGGAGTGGTTGGTGTATTGCATAGTTCTAGTGCTTGGATTTCACTCAAAACTCAGCGAAGGACTCCTCCCACCTTATTATGTTGTTGCACAAATTTTGGGCTCGGTCCAAAATCCATAGGTGTAAGAAATTGGACAATTCAAGTTCGTACTCAGTTTGTGCCTTAAATGGAGTGGTTGGTGTATTCCATAGTTCTAGCTCTTGGATTTCACTCAAAACTCACCGAATGACTCCTCCCACCTTATTATGATGTTGCACAAGTTTTGGGCACAATCCGAAATCCATAGGCCATACAAATTGGACAATTCAAGTTCGTACTCAGTTTGTGCCTTAAATGGAGTGGTTGGTGTATTGCATAGTTCTAGTGCTTGGATTTCACTCCAAACTCATCCGAATGACTCATCCCACCTTATTATGTTGTTGCACAAATTTTGGGCTCGGTCCAAAATCCATAGGTGTAAGAAATTGGACAATTCAAGTTCGTACTCAGTTTGTGCATTAAATGGAGTGGTTGGTGTATTGCATTGTTCTAGCGCTTGGATTTCACTCAAAACCCACCGAATGACTCCTCCCACCTTATTATGTTGTTGCACAAGTTTTGGGCTCAAATCGAAATCCATAGGCTATACAAATTGGACAATTCAAGTTCGTACTCTTTTGTCCCTTAAATGGAGTGGTTGGTGTATTGCATAGTTTTAGTGCTTGGATTTCACTCAAAACTCAGCGAATGACTCCTCCCACCTTATTATGTTGTTGCGAAAAATTTTGGGCTCGGTCCAAAATCCATAGGTGTAAGAAATTGGACAATTCAAGTTCGTACTCAGTTTGTGCCTTAAATGGAGTGGTTGGTGTATTGCATAGTTCTAGCGCTTGGATTTCACTCAAAACTCACCGAATGACTCCTCCCACCTTATTATGATGTTGCACAAGTTTTGGGCACGATCCGAAATCCATAGGCCATACAAATTGGACAATTCAAGTTCGTACTCAGTTTGTGCCTTAAATGGAGTGGTTGGTGTATTGCATAGTTCTAGTGCTTGGATTTCACTCAAAACTCAGCGAATGACTCCTCCCACCTTATTATGTTGTTGCGAAAATTTTGGGCTCGGTCCAAAATCCATAGGTGTAAGAAATTGGACAATTCAAGTTCGTACTCAGTTTGTGCCTTAAATGGAGTGGTTGGTGTATTGCATAGTTCTAGTGCTTGGATTTCACTCAAAACCCACCGAATGACTCCTCCCACCTTATTATGTTGTTGCACAAGTTTTGGGCTCAAATCGAAATCCATAGGCCATACAAATTGGACAATTCAAGTTCGTACTCAGTTTGTGCCTTAAATGGAGTGGTTGGTGTATTGCATAGTTCTAGTGCTTGGATTTCACTCAAAACTCAGCGAAGGACTCCTCCCACCTTATTATGTTGTTGCACAAATTTTGGGCTCGGTCCAAAATCCATAGGTGTAAGAAATTGGACAATTCAAGTTCGTACTCAGTTTGTGCCTTAAATGGAGTGGTTGGTGTATTCCATAGTTCTAGCGCTTGGATTTCACTCAAAACTCACCGAATGACTCCTCCCACCTTATTATGATGTTGCACAAGTTTTGGGCACGATCCGAAATCCATAGGCCATACAAATTGGACAATTCAAGTTCGTACTCAGTTTGTGCCTTAAATGGAGTGGTTGGTGTCTTGCATAGTTCTAGCGCTTGGATTTCACTCAAAACCCACCGAATGACTCCTCCCACCTTATTATGTTGTTGCACAAGTTTTGGGCTCGAAATCGAAATCCATAGGCCATACAAATTGGACAATTCAAGTTCGTACTCAGTTTGTGCCTTAAATGGAGTGGTTGGTGTATTGCATAGTTCTAGTGCTTGGATTTCACTCAAAACTCAGCGAAGGACTCCTCCCACCTTATTATGTTGTTGCACAAATTTTGGGCTCGGTCCAAAATCCATAGGTGTAAAAAAATTGGACAATTCAAGTTCGTACTCAGTTTGTGCCTTAAATGGAGTGGTTGGTGTATTCCATAGTTCTAGCGCTTGGATTTCACTCAAAACTCACCGAATGACTCCTCCCACCTTATTATGATGTTGCACAAGTTTTGGGCACGATTCGAAATCCATAGGCCATACAAATTGGACAATTCAAGTTCGTACTTAGTTTGTGCCTTAAATGGAGTGGTTGGTGTATTGCATAGTTCTAGTGCTTGGATTTCACTCCAAACTCACCGAATGACTCCTCCCACCTTATTATGTTGTTGCACAAATTTTGGGCTCGGTCCAAAATCCATAGGTGTAAGAAATTGGACAATTCAAGTTCGTACTCAGTTTGTGCATTAAATGGAGTGGTTGGTGTATTGCATTGTTCTAGCGCTTGGATTTCACTCAAAACCCACCGAATGACTCCTCCCACCTTATTATGTTGTTGCACAAGTTTTGGGCTCGAATCCGAAATCCATAGGCTATACAAATTGGACAATTCAAGTTCGTACTCAGTTTGTCCCTTAAATGGAGTGGTTGGTGTATTGCATAGTTCTAGTGCTTGGATTTCACTCAAAACTCAGCGAATGACTCCTCCCACCTTATTATGTTGTTGCGAAAATTTTGGGCTCGGTCCAAAATCCATAGGTGTAAGAAATTGGACAATTCAAGTTCGTACTCAGTTTGTGCCTTAAATGGAGTGGTTGGTGTATTGCATAGTTCTAGCGCTTGGATTTCACTCAAAACTCACCGAATGACTCCTCCCACCTTATTATGATGTTGCACAAGTTTTGGGCACGATCCGAAATCCATAGGCCATACAAATTGGACAATTCAAGTTCGTACTTAGTTTGTGCCTTAAATGGAGTGGTTGGTGTATTGCATAGTTCTAGCGCTTGGATTTCACTCAAAACTCACCGAATGACTCCTCCCACCTTATTATGATGTTGCACAAGTTTTGGGCACGATCTGAAATCCATAGGCCATACAAATTGGACAATTCAAGTTCGTACTCAGTTTCAGCCTGAAATGGAGTGGTTGGTGTATTGCATAGTTCTAGCGCTTTGATTTCACTCCAAACTCACCGAATGACTCCTCCCACCTTATTATGTTGTTGCACAAGTTTTGGGCTGAAATCCGAAATCCGTAGGCCATACAAATTGGACAATTCAAGTTCGTACTCAGTTTGTGCCTTAAATGGAGTGGTTGGTGTATTGCATAGTTCTAGTGCTTGGATTTCACTCAAAACTCAGCGAATGACTCCTCCCACATTATTATGTTGTTGCACAAATTTTGGGCTCTGTCCAAAATCCATTTGGGCTCGGTACAAATTTTGGACAATTCAAGTTCGTACTCAGTTTGTGCCTTTAAAAATGTAATATCCCTTCCCAAACTTAGCATGAAAAACACATCCAAATTAGAGCTCATGAGTTCCTTAGAAAGGTAAATTCTTGTTTTTCGGGCTAAAGCTAGGAATTGCAATTGGTAAAATGAAAGAAAAAGTTTACATGTAGGCTCAAAATGGTTAACAATGGAAAATCATGCTTAAGCATGCATAAGGTTAGCTTGAAAGGCACAAACGATCCAAAGGTGGCCTTAATATCATTTCTTAAATGTCATGAAATCAAATTACAAAAGAATGAATGACTTTTAAGTGTTCAACCAAATCAATGAATAATGAGATCAAACAACAACTTTGATGACAAGAAAATAAGAGTATGTGTATAACACTCATGAAATGAAGCACAAGGCTCAAAAGCTCACATTATATGGTTATATAAGTCTAATTTATGCTTCATACGATTCTTTAGATCATGCAAATCCTTTAATTGGAAAATTGTGAAACAAATGGCAAGTGCAAAGAAGGTTTCAAACATATCATGCTAGAACAATGCCAAATTATTATTATTATTATTTTAATTTTTTAATTTTTTTTTAAACAATAAAAAGTTACAAAAAAATAAAAAATAAATAAAATTCAATTTTCATTTAAGTCATGCAACATTTATCACAATCTCATCATATGTGTTCGGAAAGTGACTCAAAATTTAAAAAAATAAAATAAAATAAATAAATAAATAAATAAATAAATTTACATACTAAACTCCAATGCCCCCAAACCTAGAAATGAACATTGTCCTCAATGTTTAAAAATTAGGAACAAGCAATGTCATAACAAGAAATGAAAGTATTAAAGCAAATAAAAATAATAGCATACAAAAAGAAAATAATTACAAAATAAAAATTACAAAACAAACAAACAAATAAAAAGAATTGAAAACACTCAAAACAGTAAGCCCTAAATAGACAGTCTTACGCAAACCAAAACCCAAACGATTGAAAACCCAACCCAAAAGAAAGTTAACCCACATTAAAACCTAAACAACGGTGAAAACCCGAAGCCCACAATGAAGTCTGAAGCCCACATGTTAAATTTTTATTTTTTTAAATGAAACGTGAATTGGGAGCGCGAAGGCGGGATTTCTAAAAAGAAAGAGTGTGGTCCCTAATGCCTTGGTTCCTGGGAAGTCACGGGTAAAAGGGGTGAGGGACGTGTCGGCGCACAGAGGCAGCTGTCACATCCCCCAAGCCAGAATTATTGGCCTCGTAGGAAGGCGCGACGACTTTTTCATGTGAAGGTGGTGAAAGGTGAAAATGCAATTAAGGGAGGTTGGGAAATGGGTGCGGCGACATATAGAGATAAGTCGTAAGGGCCGCACAGAACTAGAACCGCATCGGCTAGGGTTTAGCAGACTAAGTCTATAAAAAGCTAAAAAGAAATGGTGAAAAACACAAACTCAGAAACACACAAAAGAGAAACGAAAGAAAGAAGAAAGGCGAGTGAGAAATCAAATGGCCTCTAACTACCCATTTTCGTTGGATCTCAACCTAGCTCCACCGACTCTAGACACGGGGCCAAGCAGCGGCACCAGTATGGATGCCCTACTTTGCCTCCGCAAGGGGCCCTGAGAGGAGCTGACTCATACTCCTGGACAACGATGTTGCCATTGGAGTGGGCAGAAATCTAGTGACTCCTAAAGATATACGTGTGTTTGGGACAAGGGATGACAACCGAGTCACGAGTGATGCCCTGGCACTGAGCGTGAGAGTACTGCATGTGTTGCAAGTTTGGGGCATCGCCTACTGCGAAATCCCATGAGGTAGAGATTCTGAAAGGTCAGTGAGCGGTGGAGCGAAGTATGGTTGAAGAGTGTCAGACTGCTATAAAAAGCTTGAAAAGGGAGAGGGCAAGGATAGTGGAGGTGAATCGACACCAGCTAGAAGTATTACGGGACGAGAATAAAAACCTATCAAAGATGGTAGAGTTGTATTCTCGTGACATGAGAAAGCAGCTGGAGGACCTAGACCGACCGGGTAAACGCAAGCAAGCAGATCGCGAGAGTAGTTATGCTCAAGCTAAGATTGCGATCTTTGGGAGCTCAAGTGGTGAGCCCCAAGAGGTTGTGCGTGAAGCCCCGGAAGAGGATAGCCAGAGGGCCAAACTCAAAGCTCCTATGGTCGAGACACCTAGTGCTATGAAGAAATGATTTCTACTGCATTTTTTATTTTATGTTGTTGTTTTTGTATTTTCGTTATTTTGTTTCGGAAATAAAAGAGGAAGGTTGCAGAAAGAAAAAGAAAAAGAAAAAGAAAACACACTTCCTAACTAAAATAAAACAAAGACGACAAACGGGAAAAGAAAGCACACTTCCCAAACTGAAATAAGACAAAGATAGCCTAAAGTAACGGGCAAAAACATAAAACACCAGAAAACACGGAAAAAAAAGTAAAGCAAAGTGAAAGTTAATGTGCTCCCCCTTGAAGCGATTAGGTCGAGCATGCCCGGGAAATCCGAAATGGTGTTGGCTCTCTCTCATCAGCATATGCCTATTTAAACCACACCTCTGCAAGCGGATGATACCCAGCATTTCTTCCTGCAAACTCAAGGAAAAACATCAAAAAATTCAGAAGCAAAACAAATGGCATCTTCATGCACTCACCTTGATGATCTCAACCTTGAGCTATCCCTTGCACCACCAAATGCCCAGATAAGGGCTCCTCCAACCTCTGTCTTCCCAAACTCTTCATATCATCACGGCACTGCCTCAAACTTTGCTGAGGCAATACCAAACCTTTCTGAGGCAATGCCGAACAGGGTGCTGCTGGGAACATTGATTGGCAGGAGCTAACTCCAGGGATCATCTGCATGTGGCACGTAGGTCTAACAAGATGGCGGTGGATGAGTCCCACGATTTAACTGTGCTCCAAGCGGTCTCGGCTACCAATTTGGGCATGCGACTCCTGGCGAGGACACGGGAGTGTGCCGCTCTGAGCGAGGAAGTGGCTTCCTTGAAGGCTATGGTGGCGGACCTCCAGAAGCGACTCTATTGTGCCACTCAGCATGTGGAAGCACTGCAGAGGAAAAATGATGACCATGTAGAACTGCGAGATCCTACAAGTACGAGACAATAGAGGTAAGCCATGATGATGATGAAGACGAAGAAGAAGAAGAAGAAGAAGTTTGTTTTTTTTGTTTTTTTGTTTTTAATTTACTTGAATGTTTTTTTTTGTTTTTTTTTGTTTTTTTGTTTTTAATGCAGTGTTTGAAATAAAATAAAAATGTGTTTCTAACACTTAGAAATAAACTAACTAATCATACCATAAAAACAAAAACAAAATAAAAAACAAAATAAAAACCACGACTAAACAAAATAAATACAAAAACTAACTTAACAAAACAAAAACAAAAACAAAATAAAAACAAAGACTAAATAGAAAATAAAAAAAACTTAGTTTAAAAACACACGAATATACAAGCAACTCACGGATGACCAGTTTAGGGCCTCAGAAAAACACAGCCAGGGGATTCGGGAAGGTTGGAGGGGTCACAATGGTCCCGCTTAAAACCCAAACTTCTTAGACACGAAAGGTGTCGCCTAAAGAACTCCTAGACACTGTATTGACGGAAGTGCTTCCTGGAGTTACCATAAGTCAGCTCATATGAAAAATCTTTTTGAATTTTTGAATTTTGAATTTTTAGTTTTTAAGATAAGAGAAAAAAAAAATTAAGATAACAAACCATAAATGAAAATGAACTAAGTACTCTAAACAAACTCAAACAAATGACATAAATTGTTGTACTAAAAGAAACAAACCAAGAAATAAACAGAATTTAAAGAAGAGAAAGGATTGAAATGCTCCCCCTTGAAGCGATTAGGTCGAGTATGGATGCATTTGGAGGTCGCGACTTCTCCCACTGCTCCACACTTCCCATTCGTATGATTGAGGTTGCCATCTCTCTCCATTTTTATTAAGCTGTCATAAATTGCTAAAACAAACACACAAACTTGAAATGGAATCAAAAGGGTTAGGAAATAAAAGGAAAAACACACATCCAATTCCATGCTTCAAAGTAAGCAGCAAGGTAAATTAAACTAGTTTATGGAGTTCGTTCTTTCTCAAATATGATTATCCATATGGTGTGTGGTTTTAATCAAGTATTCAGAAAAAGTATTTAGCTATGGTGTTTAGTCTAAACACAAATTCCGAACCCATTAAGAACAAGAAGAACAATAAAGAACCAAGTAGAATTTAAACATGGTGTTTGTCTTCAATATCTACCTATTCATTCACTAATCAGTCCAAGAGTCATATGGTGTTTATGTAAACTTGAACAAGATATTTAATTAAGAACAAGTGAATGAAACCATAAACAAGAAATAACCAACTTGCTACTTGAACCTCTTTTGTGTTGTGTAAGCTGGGACTCAAACCCAGTTCTCTTGCTTGTCAGGCAATTGTCCTTGTCCGTTGGACTACAAACACAACTTGTCAATTAACGCCATTAACTTTAAAACATAAAACTGTCCAGTTATATACAAAAAATAAAAATAAAAAGTAGGAAAACCAAATAGAATCAAACAATGTTACCGATCCCGGCAACGGCGCCAAAAACTTGTTGCGTAGATACAGCTGCTCCAAAATTGATTCAACTGCATCCTCAACTTATGATACTCGCAAGTGCACGAGCCGTTTGGTAGTATAGCATATGTAAGTGCGAGGTTCGATCCCACGAGGATTGGTGATTGAATGATCCAATTCATTTTCCCTACACAAAACAGAAATGAAAAAGAAAGGAAATAAATAAAACAAGGAAGAAAGAAATAACTAACTCAAGCAGATAAGTTCCCAAGTTCAATTAGATTAACGGATTGATTCTAGCTAATGTATGATTAAGCCATGGTGTTTGGTCATAACCTTGTGTTCCTAATTCCCTAATTTGATCATTTGTTGTCTAACCTAAAATTAAGCATTAGGAACCCATTAAGCATAGAAGAACAATTTAAACAACCAAGCATGTATCTAATCCCTGTTGTCGAATGTCCATACATACTCTTTCTATTCATAGTTCAATTCGAATTAAAGCATGGTGTATACTCTTAATTCAAACCAAGATAGCTAACATGCAAGCCTAAATGGTGATCAATCATTCAAACTAGCATATTAACTTATAAGCATAATGAATAAGAACATGAACCATAATTGAAACTTGGAAACTAATCAAACTTGAAACTAAAGAAAAGAATTTACATAAGGAAAAGTAAAGTAGAACTTGGAAAGACTTAAAGAAAATTTCAGCACAAAAGATTTCATTACAACAATTGAAAACTAGAAAGAGAAACTAAGAAAATTTGAGGGAGAGAAGGGAATGGAGCTCTAGAGAAGTGTTTGAGAGCTCCCCCCCTTGGGGTGTGTTTACAAGCATAGAGAACTTCCCTATTTATAGGCCTAGGGGAAGTGAAAAATCTGAATTCAATATGGCTAATGCATACAACACTTGAATTATAAAATCTGAAATGGTTGATGCACTTGTAATAGAAAATCTTGAATGGGTGATGCACTTGTATTAGAAAATCTTGAATGGTTGATGCACTTCACCAATTAATCCCACTAGCAGCCCTAGGTCATCTTCATGTCACCATGACCAAGCTTCCAACCAGAAATGATAGCTCATGCCTAGCTCACCATGACCAAGCATCCAACCAGCACATGCTGAGGTCAGCATGACCAGCAACTTCAAGGGCTTACAACTTGGGCTTCTCTTAATCAAATTAGGACTTTAAGCACTCGAAATTGAAGTTCAGAATGTCTTCTTTCCAGCCATATGTTATTTGGGCCAATCCAAGGTCGGAGGAAAAAGTTAAGGCCGAAACAAATTGCTAACTCATTTTCCGCGCTGATAAGATCCATCCTGAGCATGGTAATGTGTTTGCTAGGTAACGGACTCCAGATTTATCCAATGAGGCTGAATTTTGGATATGTTATCGTAAACACTCATTGGAACAACTTTCATGAAGAATGTGGCCTCATTCGAGCTATGTAGGTTGCTGAAACAAAGCTTACAATATGACCTACGAAACTGGACTGGCAGGGGGCTGTAGCAAAAATGAGTTTGTCTTTAAGCTCTTCTTCCCTTCATCCAAATCAGGCCTTCACATGCTTGGATTGCATCATTTCCTATCCAAAGCCATCATTATTACCTAAATCTCAATTAACTGAAAGATACACACAAAAAGGATTAAAAGCACAAGTTTAACTCAAAAACATAACCAAATCATAAGCTAGAAGGGTACAAAATGATATACAATTATGAACCGATCAGTAAGAAATTGGACAATTCAAGTTCGTACTCAGTTTGTGCCTTAAATGGAGTGGTTGGTGTATTGCATAGTTCTAGCGCTTGGATTTCACTCAAAACTCACCGAATGACTCCTCCCACCTTATTATGATGTTGCACAAGTTTTGGGCACGATCCGAAATCCATAGGCCATACAAATTGGACAATTCAAGTTCGTACTCAGTTTGTGCCTTAAATGGAGTGGTTGGTGTATTGCATAGTTCTAGGGCTTGGATTTCACTCAAAACTCAGCGAATGACTCCTCCCACCTTATTATGTTGTTGCACAAATTTTGGGCTCGGTCCAAAATCCATAGGTGTAAGAAATTGGACAATTCAAATTCGTACTCATTTTTGTGCCTTAAATGGAGTGGTTGGTGTATTGCATAGTTCTAGCGCTTGGATTTCACTCAAAACTCACTGAATGACTCCTCCCACCTTATTATGATGTTGCACAAGTTTTGGGCACGATCCGAAATCCATAGGCCATACAAATTGGACAATTCAAGTTCGTACTCAGTTTCAGCCTGAAATGGAGTGGTTGGTGTATTGCATAGTTCTAGCGCTTTGATTTCACTCCAAACTCACCGAATGACTCCTCCCACCTTATTATGTTGTTGCACAAGTTTTGGGCTCGAAATCGAAATCCATAGGCCATACAAATTGGACAATTCAAGTTCGTACTCAGTTTGTGCCTTAAATGGAGGGGTTGGTGTATTGCCTAGTTCTAGTGCTTGGATTTCACTCAAAACTCAGCGAAGGACTCCTCCCACCTTATTATGTTGTTGCACAAATTTTGGGCTCGGTCCAAAATCCATAGGTGTAAGAAATTGGACAATTCAAGTTCGTACTCAGTTTGTGCCTTAAATGGAGTGGTTGGTGTATTGCATAGTTCTAGCGCTTGGATTTCACTCAAAACTCACCGAATTACTCCTCCCACCTTATTATGATGTTGCACAAGTTTTGGGCACGATCCGAAATCCATAGGCCATACAAATTGGACAATTCAAGTTCGTACTCAGTTTGTGCCTTAAATGGAGTGGTTAGTGTATTGCATAGTTCTAGTGCTTGGATTTCACTCAAAACTCAGTGAATGACTCCTCCCACCTTATTATGTTGTTGCACAAATTTTGGGCTCGGTCCAAAATCCATAGGTGTAAGAAATTGGACAATTCAAGTTCGTACTCAGTTTGTGCATTAAATGGAGTGGTTGGTGTATTGCATTGTTCTAGCGCTTGGATTTCACTCAAAACCCACCGAATGACTCCTCCCACCTTATTATGTTGTTGCACAAGTTTTGGGCTGAAATCCGAAATCCATAGGCTATACAAATTGGACAATTCAAGTTCGTACTCAGTTTGTCCCTTAAATGGAGTGGTTGGTGTATTGCATAGTTCTAGTGCTTGGATTTCACTCAAAACTCAGCGAATGACTCCTCCCACCTTATTATGTTGTTGCGAAAATTTTTGGGCTCGGTCCAAAATCCATAGGTGTAAGAAATTGGACAATTCAAGTTCGTACTCAGTTTGTGCCTTAAATGGAGTGGTTGGTGTATTGCATAGTTCTTGCGCTTGGATTTCACTCAAAACTCACCGAATGACTCCTCCCACCTTATTATGATGTTGCACAAGTTTTGGGCATGATCCGAAATCCATAGGCCATACAAATTGGACAATTCAAGTTCGTACTCAGTTTCAGCCTGAAATGGAGTGGTTGGTGTATTGCATAGTTCTAGCGCTTTGATTTCACTCCAAACTCACCGAATGACTCCTCCCACGTTATTATGTTGTTGCACAAGTTTTGGGCTCGAATCGAAATCCATAGGCCATACAAATTGGACAATTCAAGTTCGTACTCAGTTTGTGCCTTAAATGGAGTGGTTGGTGTATTGCATAGTTCTAGTGCTTGGATTTCACTCAAAACTCAGCGATTGACTCCTCCCACCTTATTATGTTGTTGCACAAATTTTGGGCTCGGTCCAAAATCCATAGGTGTAAGAAATTGGACAATTCAAGTTCGTACTCAGTTTGTGCCTTAAATGGAGTGGTTGGTGTATTGCATAGTTCTAGCGCTTGGATTTCACTCAAAACTCACCGAATGACTCCTCCAACCTTATTATGATGTTGCACAAGTTTTGGGCACCAATCCGAAATCCATAGGCCATACAAATTGGACAATTCAAGTTCGTACTCAGTTTCAGCCTGAAATGGAGTGGTTGGTGTATTGCATAGTTCTAGCGCTTTGATTTCACTCCAAACTCACCGAATGACTCCTCCCACGTTATTATGTTGTTGCACAAGTTTTGGGCTGAATCCGAAATCCATAGGCCATACAAATTGGACAATTCAAGTTCGTACTCAGTTTGTGCCTTAAATGGAGTGGTTGGTGTATTGCATAGTTCTAGTGCTTGGATTTCACTCAAAACTCAGCGAATGACTCCTCCCACCATATTATGTTGTTGCACAAATTTTGGGCTCGGTCCAAAATCCATAGGTGTAAGAAATTGGACAATTCAAGTTCGTACTCAGTTTGTGCCTTAAATGGAGTGGTTGGTGTATTGCATAGTTCTAGCGCTTGGATTTCACTCAAAACTCACCGAATGACTCCTCCCACCTTATTATGATGTTGCACAAGTTTTGGGCACGATCTGAAATCCATAGGCCATACAAATTGGACAATTCAAGTTCGTACTCAGTTTCAGCCTGAAATGGAGTGGTTGGTGTATTGCATAGTTCTAGCGCTTTGATTTCACTCCAAACTCACCGAATGACTCCTCCCACGTTATTATGTTGTTGCACAAGTTTTGGGCTCGAATCAGAAATCCATAGGCCATACAAATTGGAAAATTCAAGTTCGTACTTAGTTTGTGCCTTAAATGGAGTGGTTGGTGTATTGCATAGTTCTAGTGCTTGGATTTCACTCAAAACTCAGCGAATGACTCCTCCCACCTTATTATGTTGTTGCACAAATTTTGGGCTCGGTCCAAAATCCATAGGTGTAAGAAATTGGACAATTCAAGTTCGTACTCAGTTTGTGCCTTAAATGGAGTGGTTGGTGTATTGCATAGTTCTAGCGCTTGGATTTCACTCAAAACTCACCGAATGACTCCTCCCACCTTATTATGATGTTGCACAAGTTTTGGGCACGATCCGAAATCCATAGGCCATACAAATTGGACAATTCAAGTTCGTACTCAGTTTCAGCCTGAAATGGAGTGGTTGGTGTATTGCATAGTTCTAGCGCTTTGATTTCTCTCCAAACTCACCGAATGACTCCTCCCACGTTATTATGTTGTTGCACAAGTTTTGGGCTGAAATCGAAATCCATAGGCCATACAAATTGGACAATTCAAGTTCGTACTCAGTTTGTGCCTTAAATGGAGTGGTTGGTGTATTGCATAGTTCTAGTGCTTGGATTTCACTCAAAACTCAGCGAATGACTCCTCCCACCTTATTATGTTGTTGCACAAATTTTGGGCTCGGTCCAAAATCCATAGGTGTAAGAAATTGGACAATTCAAGTTCGTACTCAGTTTGTGCCTTAAATGGAGTGGTTGGTGTATTGCATAGTTCTAGCGCTTGGATTTCACTCAAAACTCACCGAATGACTCCTCCCACCTTATTATGATGTTGCACAAGTTTTGGGCACGATCCGAAATCCATAGGCCATACAAATTGGACAATTCAAGTTCGTACTCAGGTTTCAGCCTGAAATGGAGTGGTTGGTGTATTGCATAGTTCTAGCGCTTTGATTTCACTCCATACTCACCGAATGACTCCTCCCACCTTATTATGTTGTTGCACAAGTTTTGGGCTCGAATCGAAATCCATAGGCCATACAAATTGGACAATTCAAGTTCGTACTCAGTTTGTGCCTTAATTGGAGTGCTTGGTGTATTGCATAGTTCTAGTGCTTGGATTTCACTCAAAACTCAGCGAATGACTCCTCCCACCTTATTATGTTGTTGCACAAATTTTGGGCTCGGTCCAAAATCCATAGGTGTAAGAAATTGGACAATTCAAGTTCGTACTCAGTTTGTGCCTTAAATGGAGTGGTTGGTGTATTGCATAGTTCTAGCGCTTGGATTTCACTCAAAACTCACCGAATGACTCCTCCCACCTTATTATGATGTTGCACAAGTTTTGGGCACGATCTGAAATCCATAGGCCATACAAATTGGACAATTCAAGTTCGTACTCAGTTTCAGCCTGAAATGGAGTGGTTGGTGTATTGCATAGTTCTAGCGCTTTGATTTCACTCCAAACTCACCGAATGACTCCTCCCACCTTATTATGTTGTTGCACAAGTTTTGGGCTCGAATCCGAAATCCGTAGGCCATACAAATTGGACAATTCAAGTTCGTACTCAGTTTGTGCCTTAAATGGAGTGGTTGGTGTATTGCATAGTTCTAGTGCTTGGATTTCACTCAAAACTCAGCGAATGACTCCTCCCACATTATTATGTTGTTGCACAAATTTTGGGCTCGGTCCAAAATCCATAGGTGTAAGAAATTGGACAATTCAAGTTCGTACTCAGTTTGTGCCTTAAATGGAGTGGTTGGTGTATTGCATAGTTCTAGCGCTTGGATTTCACTCAAAACTCACCGAATGACTCCTCCCACCTTATTATGATGTTGTACAAGTTTTGGGCACGATCCGAAATCCATAGGACATACAAATTGGACAATTCAAGTTCGTACTCAGTTTGTGCCTTAAATGGAGTGGTTGGTGATCAATGCATATTTATGTATCATTTTGTAACACTCTACCCTATTGTTTGGTTATGTTTTTAAATAAAACTTGTGCTTTTAATCCATTTTGTGTTTGTTATTCAGTTCATTGAGCTCTAGGTACCACTTGAGGCATTTGAAGCAAAATGAAGCAAAATGGTGCAAAAACGTGCAAAAACTGGAGACTGAGTTAGAAATTCATTTCGGACCTAATTTCTTCATCTGAACTTGGATTGGGCCAATACCTGTGTGGTTGGATCAATGACATTCTGAACTTCAAAATGGACATCTTAAAGTCGACATTTGATTCAGCCAAGCCCAATTCGTAAGCCCAAGAAGTTGTTCATCATGCTGACAGGAAGATGAGCTCATTGCATGCTTGGTCATGGTGAGCTAGGCATGAGCTAGGGCTGCTGAATGGAAGCTTGGTCATGGTGAGCTAGGCATGAGCTAGGGCTGCTGAATGGAAGCTTGGTCATGCTGACATGAGGATGAGCTAGGGCTGCTAGTGGGAGTTAGTGGAGAAGTGGAGCAACCATTTTTCTGATTATCTAATGCAAGTGTTGAGTCCATTAGCCATATTCAATTCAGATTTCTCACTTCCCTCTCCCTATAAATACCACTTCCATTCCAAACACTTTCATCACAACAATTCCTGGGATTCACAACCCCACAATTCACTCCAGCCATCCTTAAACACTCCAGAAATCAACCCAACACTCCAAATTGCCTCAAATCACCAAAACAGCTCCAGCAAACCTTCCTTCCATTTCCCTACGAATTTCCTCTTTCTCTACCATCACAACTCACCCAAACTCATCCCAAATCATCTCCTTGGCTGTCATACATCCTTCTAGATATGGGTGTTGTGTAGATTCAGTTGCACCAAAATGAACTGCATCCTCAACTTGTGATACTCGCAAGTGCACAAGCCGTTGGTAGTTTAGCATATGTAAGTGCGAGGTCGATTCCACAGGGATTGGTGATTGAATGATCCAACTCAGTTTTCCTACACAAAACAGAAATGAAAACAAGAGAAAGAAAACAAGAAGAAAGAAAAGAACTAAGACAAGATGGTGAGGTTTTAGAATTCACCCTAATTGTTCTAATCATGTTATGGCAGCAAGTAAACAAATTGATTCACTCATGAAGATGCTCACAAATAAGTCCATGGTGTTTGGATCAAATTGTATTGAACATCACAAGGACCCCAAGCATGGTGTTTACATTAGGAGACCTAGAAACCAAATCACATAAGTTGTTAATGGATGGAATGAAGATGATCCCCAACCCTTCCCAACAAGAGCAAAATGCATAAAACCTCAGGTGATCAATCAAAGGATGCAAAAACAGCTCCATTAAATTAGTGAAGAAGAATTCATGAATGAAATCAAACTTTATAAACTCAAACCATGATACAAGACTAGCAAGATGTTTATTACAACTAATAACAGAAAAACAAAGTAAAACAAAGAAAATACAAGAAGAAAATAAAAGACAAAGGGAGGAGAAGAAGATAAGGACAGCATGCTAGAGATGGAAAAGAATCATCTCCATGGCTGCCAGGAGGCCAAAGCCTCCCAGCTGCTGCCTTCTCCCTTCTCTCCCTTTGTGACTCTCAACTTTCCCTCTCTTTGTGTACAATGGAAGTGTAAATTATGGAATTCAGGATGTGAATTGAATGTGGAATGGAAGTGGTATTTATAGGGGAGAGGGGAGTGGGAAATCTGAATTGAATATGGCTAATGGACTCAACACTTGCATTAGAAAATCAGAAATGGTTGCTCCACTAAATCCCACTAGCAGCCCTAGCTCATCCTCATGTCAGCATGACCAAGCTTCCATTCAGAAACCAATAGCTCATGCCTAGCTCATCATGACCAAGCATGCAATGAGCTCATCTTCCTGTCAGCATGATGTGTATTTCCATGGGCTCACGAATTGGGTTGGGCTGAATCAAATGATGACTTTAGGATGTCCATTTTGAAGTTCAGAATGTCATTGATCTAACAACACAAGTATTGGCCCAATCCAAGTTCGGATGAAGAAGACAAGTCCGAAATGAACTTCTAACTCAGGCTCCAGTTTTTGCACGTTTTTGCACCATATTGCTTCAAATGCCTTAAGTTGTATTCCTCTCATGCTCTCATGCTCTCTTGGCCTACAAAACACACAAAGAGAGGTAAATAACTCAGAATTATAGGAAACTAAGCAAAAGAAGTAAGTAAATTGGGCATGTATATGTATGAAAATATGAGCTTAACACACCCCCAAACTTAGATTTTGCTAGTCCTCGAGCAAAACAAAAGAAAAACAAAGAAAAACAAAACAAAATAAGAAGTTAACTAGACCACTTTCGTAGGTAACTCGATTGCATTGAGCGTATGCAACAAGCCTTTAAACCTCTAGGCATCCCTAGTAGGAGGAGTTGTGTCTCCTGAGGGTTTAACAATACGAATACCCACAAACGTTTTTCTAACTCTACAAAACAAAATGGTTAGAAAACTTAATAGAATTGTTAGTACTAAAACAAAACAAAAACGTTAACCTTCCAACCGAACAGAAATTTTAAACTTCATAGACATGGCTCAACAAGGAACAAAACAAGCACTAAGGAAGTTCTAAACATTATTCAAGTGCTACCACAATCTCACAAAAATCATGCTCAAGGTGTGTGTGTGAAGTAGCCATGAAGATACAACTCATGCTTCTCAAACAACGATATGAATTCCTGCAAGAATGAGCACAAGTTTGCCAAGCTAAACCAAGATCAATAGGACTTTACTTATGGATGTAATGTAATGGTTAGAAAAGGAATGGATAATGAAACACAAAGTCTAAGGAACAAAGTAGAGCATGTCATGTAAACAAGATCATTGACATTTGAAATGTAAGGCACAGAATTTGAAAAGCTCACAACACCAGATTTTGCAATTGAATCACTTCACAATTTGATTTTGATGTTTACACACTTTGTATAATATTTGGCCCAATTTTGCGGCTCTTCACCCTAGATCACCTTGATTTCTCCTTATATCACCCTAGGGTCGTGACTACATTGGCCACACTTCTTTTCTCTTTTTTTTTTCGTGTTTTTTTTTTAGCTCATTTGTTGCCTTGAATACATTACAATCTGAAATACAATCATACTCTACATGTCCCCTAGATGGTAGGATGTTTAATGGATGATAAGGTGATAGAAAGAAATGGCTAAGTGTTTGGGCACAAAAGGGTTTAAAATGGAATATGTATTGTATGGGTTGATGGAGGAAAAAGAAAGAGGCTTAACAAAGATGGCCTAAATCATATCTTAGTTATAAACTTGACATTCCAGTGAATCACACAAGCAAAAATGCATACAATTGGGTAAGACATGCAAGAGGTGTATAATTGATCGGTTCATAATTGTATATCATTTTGTATCCTTCTAGCTTATGATTTGGTTATGTTTTTGAGTTAAACTTGTGCTTTTAATCCTTTTTGTGTTTATCTTTCAGTTCATTGAGCTTTAGGTAATAATGATGGCTTTAGAGAGAATAATTCATGCAATTCAAGCATGTTAAGGCCTAATTTGGATGAATGGATGAAGAGCTTAAAGACAAACTCATTTTGGCTACAGCCCCCTGCCAGTCCAGTTCCGTAGGTCATATTGCAAGCTTTGTTTCAACAACCTACATAGCTCTAATGAGGCCACATTCTTCATGAAAGTTGTTCCAATGGGTGTGTACTATAACATATCCAAAATTCAGCCTCATTGGATAAATCTGGCGTCCGTTACCTAGCAAACACAGAACCATGCTCAGGATGGATCTTATCAGCGCGGAAAATGAGTTAGCAATTTGTTTTGGCCTTAACTTCCTCCTCCGACCTTGGATTGGCCCAAATGATATATGGCTGGAAAGAAGACATTCGGAACTTCAAGTTGGAGTGCTTAAAGTCTTAATTTGCTTAAGGGAAGCCCAAGTTGTAAGCCCTTGAAGTTGCTGGTCATGCTGACCTCAGCATGTGCTGGTTGGATGCTTGGTCATGGTGAGCTAGGCATGAGCTATCATTTCTGGTTGGAAGCTTGGTCATGCTGACATGAGGATGAGCTAGGGCTGCTAGTGGGATTTAGTGGAGTAGCCATTCAAGATTTTCTAATACAAGTGCATCATCCAATTCATATTTTCTAATTCAAGTGCATCAACCATTTCAGATTTTATAATTCAAGTGTTGTATGCATTAGTCTTTTTGAATTCAGATTTTCACTTCCCTTAGGCCTATAAATAGGGAGGTTCTATAAGCTTGTAATCACACCCCAAGGGGGGAGCTCTCAAACACTTCTCTAGAGCTCCCTTCCCTTCTCTCCCTCAAATTCTCTTAGTTTCTCTTTCTAGTTTTCAATTGTTGTAATGAAATCTTTTGTGCTGAAATTTTCTTTAAGTCTTTCCAAGTTCTACTTTACTTTTCCTTATGTAAATTCTTTTCTTTAGTTTCAAGTTTGATTAGTTTCCAAGTTTCAATTATGGTTCATGTTCTTATTCATTATGCTTATAAGTTAATATGCTAGTTTGAATGATTGATCACCATTTAGGCTTGCATGTTAGCTATCTTGGTTTGAATTAAGAGTATACACCATGCTTTAATTCGAATTGAACTATGAATAGGAAGAGTATGTATGGACATTCGACAACAGGGATTAGATACATGCTTGGTTGTTTAAATTGTTCTTCTATGCTTAATGGGTTCCTAATGCTTAATTTTAGGTTAGACAACAAATGATCAAATTAGGGAATTAGGAACACAAGGTTATGACCAAACACCATGGCTTAATCATACATTAGCTAGAATCAATCCGTTAATCTAATTGAACTTGGGAACTTATCTGCTTGAGTTAGTTATTTCTTTCTTCCTTGTTTTATTTATTTCCTTTCTTTTTCCTTTCTGTTTTGTGTAGGAAAAATGAATTGGATCATTCAATCACCAATCCTCGTGGGATCGACCTCGCACTTACATATGCTATACTACCAAACGGCTCGTGCACTTGCGAGTATCACAAGTTGAGGATGCAGTTGAATCAATTTTGGAGCAGCTGTATCTACGCAACAAGTTTTTGCGCGCCGTGCCGGGATCGGTAACATTGTTTAATTCTATTTGGTTTTTCTACTTTTTATTTATTTTTATCTTTTGTATAACTGGACAGTTTCATGTTTTAAAGTTAATGAGGTTAATTGATAAGTTGTGTTTGTAGTCCAACTGACAAGGACAATTGCCTGACAAGCAAGAGAACTGGGTTTGAGTCCCAGCTTACACAACACCCAAAAACAAAAAGGTTCAAGTAGCATGTTGATTATTTCTAGTTTATGGTTTCATTCACTTGCTCTTAATTAAATATCTTGTTCAAGTTTACATAAACACCATATGACTCTTGGACTGATTAGTGAATGAATGGGTAGATATTGAAGACAAACACCATGTTTAAATTCTACTTGGTTCTTTATTGTTCTTCTTGTTCTTAATGGGTTCAGAATTTGTGTTTAGACTAAACACCATAGCTAAATATATTTTCTGAATACTTGATTAAAACCACACACCATATGGATAATCATATTTGAGAAAGAACGAACTCTATAAGCTAGTTTGATTTACTTTGTTACTTATTACTTTGAAGCATGAAATTGGACGTGTGTTGATTTTCCTTTCCATTTTAGTTTTTATTTCCTAATCCTTTAATTCTGTTTCAAGTTTTCTGTGTTTGTTTTAGCAAGTAATGTCAGCCTAATAAAAATGGAGAGAGATGGTAACCTCAATCATAAGAATGGGAACTGTGGAGCAATGGGAGAAGTCGCGACCTCCAAGTGCATCCATGCTCGAACCTAATCGCTTCAAGGGGGAGTATTCCAATCCTTTCTCTTTAGTTGTTTTGTTATTATATCAGTAATTTTAATTTTCTATTTCTTTTATTAAAAAAAAAATTAAAAAGATTTTTATATGAGCTAACTCGTGGTAACTCCAGTGAGCGTCTCCGTCAATACAGTGTCTAGGAGTTCTTTAGGCGACACCTTCGGTGTCTAAGAAGTTTGGGTTTTAAGTGGGACCTTTGTGACCCCTCCAATCTTCCCGGATCCCCTGGCTGTGTTTTTCTGAGGCCCTTAACTGGTCATCTATGAGTTGCTTGTATATTTGTGTGTTTTTTTAAAAAAAAAAAAAAAACTAAACTAAACAAAAATTAAAATTAAAAAAAAAAAAAAAAACTATAAAAAAAAACATTTTTTAAAAAAAAATTGAAATTTGAGTTTTTATTTATTTTTCCTTGTAAATTGCAATTTGGAACTTCTTTGTTTTTTTTCCTTTGTGTGGTCAATTAGTTGTAAATAATAATAAATTAAAAAAAAAATCAATTTGGAACTTCTTTGTTTTCTTTTATGTTTTTTTTTTTTTTTTGTTTTGTTAAGTTAGTTTATGTATTTATTTACGTGGTGTGGTTAGTTAGTTTATTTCTGAGTGTTAAAAACACATTTTTATTTCATTTCAAACGTTACAAACAAAGTAAAAAAAAAAAAGTTAAAAAAAAAAAAAAAAAAAAAAAACATTCAAGTAAAAATAAAAACAACTTCTTCATCTTCATCTTCATGGCATGCCTCTGTTATCTCTTACTTGCAGAATCTCCAGCAGCTCCACATGGTCCTCATTCTTTTCTCCAGTGCTTCCACGTGCTGATTGGCAAGGAGAGCCGCTTCTGGAGTCCGCCACCATAGCCTTCAAGGAAGCTACCTCCTCGCTTAGCGCGGCACACTCCCGTGTCCTCGCCAATAATCGCATGCCCAAGTTGGTAGCCGAGACCGCGTGGAGCACAGTTAAATTGTTGGACTCCTCCACCGCTGCCTTGTCAGAACCTCTGCGCCACATGCAGATGATCCGTCGTGTGAGCTTGCTGCCAATCATGCCTCCTAGCAGCACTGCTCCGTTCGACACGCCTCAGAAAAGTTCGGTATTGTTTCAGCAAAGTTTGAGGCTGGACCGTGATGATATGTGGAGTTTGGGAAGACATGGTTTTGAGGAGCCCTTATCTGCGCATTCGGTGGCGCAAGGGACAATTCAAGGTTTAGATCATCAAGGTGAGTGCATGAAGATGCCATTGTTTTGTTGTTGGATTTTTTGATGTTTTTCTCTGAATTTCCAGGAAGAAATGCGAGGTGCTCTTCTACTTCACCGAGAAGTGTTTAAATAGATTTATGCGGGACGAGGGAGCGGAAAGCACTTCGGATCTCGAGGGTGCTATCCTGTGCTCTTTTCTCTCGGATCCCTTCATTTCTTCCGCAAATTGCGAGCGCGTTTTTTTTTAAAAAAGGGAGCATGTCGACACTTTAACTTACTTTTGCCTCCCTGTTTTCTGATGTTTGTGTTTTTGCTTTTTCAATTGTTATTTTATTTATTATGTTTTTTTTTCAATTGTTTTCTTCTTGTTTGTCAGGTTTCTCAAGAATTTGGTTGGAAGAAGAGATAAAATTAAAGATGCGTCTTGGACACCTGGTGCAAGAATCCCATCTCTTCCTTTAAATTCTTGTTTGAATTGTGTGTTTATTTCAGTTTTTATTTTTATTTTGTTTTTATTTAATTAGGTAGTATAATTTAAAACTCATAGTATATTCTTTGAAGGAGCTAAACTTTTGGTAACTCCAGTGAGCAACCGCAGTCTATACAGTGTCTAGGAGTTCTTTAGGCGGCACCTTCGGTGTCTAAGAAGTTTGGGTTTTAAGAGGGACCATTGTGACCCCTCCAACCTTCCCGGATCCCTGGCTGTGTTTTTCTGAGGCCCTTAACTGGTCATCCTTAAGTTTTTCTCTTAAAAAGAAAAAGCAGTTACTTGTGTGTTTACTTAACTAAAAATAAAAGTGCATGTTTGGGTTTTCATGTTTTTGTTTGATCGTCGTTCTTTAAATTTAGGATCATTCGTGTCTTTGAGATAACATAACTTTTTATTTCCCAATTAAAAAAAAACAAACAAACATACATTTTAAAGTAAATAATAAATAAAAACTGAAATCATTTCTCCTTGGCCTTCGGTGTCTCGACCATAGGAGCTTTTAGTTTGGCCATCTGGTTGTCCTCTTCGGGGCTTCACGCACAGCCTCTTGGGGCTCATCACTTGAGCTCCCAAAGATCGCAATCTTAGCTTCAGTATAACTTTTCTCGCGATCTGGTTTCTTGCGTTTGCCCGGTCGGTCTAGGTCTTCCAGCTGTTTCCGCATGTCGCGAGAGTACAACTCTACCATCTTTGATAGGTTTTTATTCTCATCCCGCAATACTTCTAGCTGGTGTCGATTCACCTCCACTATCCTGGCCCTCTCCCTTTTCAAGCTCTTTATAGCACTCTGACACTCTTCAACCATATTGTGCTCCGCCGCTAACTGACCTTTCAGCACCTCTACCTCATGGGACTTCGCAAGTAGGCGATGAACCAAACTTGCAACACATGCTGGACTCTGCATGCTCAGTGCCAAGGCATCACTCATGACCCGATTGTCATCCCTTGTCCCGAACACACGTATATCTTTAGGAGTCACCAAATTTCTGCCAACTCCAATGGCAACATCGTTGTCCAGGAGTATTGAGTCATTGACGGTCACAGGCCCCCGTGCGGAGGCAAAGTAGGGCATCCATACTGGTGCTCCTGCTTGGCCTCGTGTTTGAGTCGGTGGAGCTAGGTTGAGATCCAAGGAAAAGGGGTAGGAAGAGGCCATTTGATTTCTCAGTTTTTTTTTCTTGCTTCTTTTCTCTTTTGGGTTTCTGAGTTTGTGTTTTTGTTTTTTTTTCCCCTTCTTTTTCCTTCTTATAGACAGTCTTTCACAAAACCCTAGCCATCGCAGCATTTCTGAATCTCCAGCATTCCTCGAGTCCCACAACCTTCTCGCTTTCCAACCGTACCCAACTCATTTATCTCGACATGTCTTTTCTGAACGGACGCGTTCAGGTAAAACCTCGCGCCTTTCCATGAGCCCGTAATTTCAGCTTGTGAAATCTGCGGTGCTTCAACTCTGTCGACACGTGGCTCCTGCTTTCTGCCCGTGACTATCCATGAGACGACATCAGGGACCACATTCCCTCTTTTTAGAAATCCCGCTTTGCGCTCATAATTCACGTTTTATCTTTTTAAGAAAAACAAAAACAAAAATTAAATTTAAACGTGTGGGCTTCGGAATTCATTTTTGGGTCGGGTTTTACCGTTGTTGGGTTAATTTCATTTTGGGTTGGGCTTTCAATTATTTGGGTTTCAGTTTGTGTAAGACTATCTGTTAGGGCTTACTGTTTTGAGTGTTTAACTGTTTCGTGTTTTTTTTTTTTAATTTGATTGTTTGTTTTGTAATTTTTATTTTTGTTTTATTTTTGTATGTTTTGTGATTTTTATTTGCTTTAATACCATTCATTTGTTGTTATGACATTGTTTGTGGCTAATTTTTAAACATTGAGGACAATGTTCATTTCTAGGTTTGGGGGTATTGGAGTTTTGCATGTATTTGTTTTTTTCATAATTTTAGCATGTATTTGTTTTTTTTTTCTTAATTTTAAAATTAAAAAAAAAAAAAAAAATTGCTTGTTTTTCTTCTATTTGAGTCTTATTTTTGTTTTGAGTCACTTTCCGAACACTTATGATGAGATTGTGATAAATGTTTGCATGACTTAAATGAAAATTGAATTTTATTTATTTATTATTTATTCTTTTTCCTTGTAATTTTTTTAATTCTTTTAATTTTTTTAAAAAAATTAAAATTAAAAAATAAATTTTTTTTGCATTGTTCTAGCATGATATGTTTCAAACCTTCTTTACACTTGCCATTTGTTTCATAATTTTCCAATTAAAGGATTTGCATTATCTAAAGAATTGTATGAAGCATAAATTAGACTTATATAACCAACCATATAAAGTGAGCTTTTGAGCCTTGTCCTTCAATTCATGAGTGTTATATACATACTCTTATTTTCTTGTCATCTAAGTTGTTGTTTGATCTCATTATTCATTGATTTGGTTGAACATTTAAAAGTCATTCATTCTTGTGCAATTTGACTTCATGACATTTAAAGAAATGATATTAAGGCATTCTTTGGATCGTTTGTGCCTTTCAAGCTAACCTTATGCATGCTTAAGCATGATTTTCCATTGTTAACCATTTTGAGCCTACATGTAAACCTTTTCTTTTATTTACCAATTTTATTTCCTCGCCTTAGCCCGAAAAACAAATATTTACCTTTTCTAAGGAACTCATGAGCTTTAATTCGGGTGTGTTTTTCATGCTAAGTTTGGGAATGGATATTACTTTAAAGAAAAAAAAAAAAAAAAAAGAAGAAGAAGAAATTCACACAATTGGTGAAATGAAAAGAAAAAAAAATGTTATGAGTAAATGGTAGTTGAATGAAATTTCGTTTTTGGGTTTTATTGGTGTTTGGAAAGGAGTTTAAATCATTGTAAATGAAGGTATAAGGAGTTTTGATCATGTAAAAGAAAAATTCTCGTCGTGATGATTCGAAGTCTTGTAAATAATAATTTGATGCTCTTACATTTTGAGTTCCTTGGACTTTGTTTTATCCATACCCTTCATTTCTTACTCACCTTACACCCTTGGCCCAATTACAACCTTTACTAAAGACCTAAATTGATCTTAAATGTCATGTGGTTGAATTGCATCCAATTTCTTACTTTTAAGTGTTTGGCATCCTTCTTGAGATCATATTAATGCAAGTTCTTCATCTTTCTATTTCGAGTTAAGTCCTTATGGTTTAACTCTAATCTCATGTTTATAACTGAGTGTTGCATTATAGCCCTCTTTTGAGTGATTCATTTGTGAGAGGACAACTTTGGTGAGATTTGAAGTTGAATTTGTGCTTTGTATGATTTTTGAACTTGTGTGAAAACTAAGATTGGAGAATTTGTTGCATTTGGCTATCACACTACTACACTTTGAGCATATTGTGTTTAGAACTTTGCCGCTTTGTTAATAATGTCTAAAATTGAGTTTTTATTGTTAAAACTTTTGAGTCATGTGCATGAGTCATTTCTCTTTAGAAAGGTTCGGAAATGTTGTTTTGAGTTTTTATTTTGATTTTTTGTGATTTGTTTTTTTGTGATTGTTTCTATTTTTATTTTTGTTTTTGCTTTTATTTTTGTTTTTGTTATTTTGCTTAAGGACTAACAATCTTTTAAGTTTTCTAACCATTTTGTTTTGTAGAGTTAGAAAAACGTTTGTGGGTATAATATTGCTGTTAAACCCTCAGGAGACACAACTCCTCCTACTAGGGATGCCTAGAGGTTTAAAGGCTTGTTGCATATGCTCAATGCAATCGAGTTACCTACGAAAGTGGTCTAGTTAACTTCTTGTTTTATTTTTAACTTTGTTTTGTGTTGTTTTGCTCGAGGACTAGCAAAATCAAGGTTTGGGGGTATTTGATCGGTTCATAATTGTATATCATTTTGTATCCTTCTAGCTTATGATTTGGTTATGTTTTTGAGTTAAACTTGTGCTTTTAATCCTTTTTGTGTTTATCTTTCAGTTCATTGAGCTTTAGGTAATAATGATGGCTTTAGAGAGAATAATTCATGCAATTCAAGCATGTTATGGCCTAATTTGGATGAATGGATGAAGAGCTTAAAGACAAACTCATTTTGGCTACAGCCCCCTGCCAGTCCAGTTCCGTAGGTCATATTGCAAGCTTTGTTTCAACAACCTACATAGCTCTAATGAGGCCACATTCTTCATGAAAGTTGTTCCAATGGGTGTGTACTATAACATATCCAAAATTCAGCCTCATTGGATAAATCTGGCGTCCGTTACCTAGCAAACACAGAACCATGCT
Organism: Prunus fruticosa; assembly: GCA_018703695.1. NCBI lineage: Eukaryota > Viridiplantae > Streptophyta > Magnoliopsida > Rosales > Rosaceae > Prunus > Prunus fruticosa. The sequence continues at coordinate 1,937,846 of JAHHUK010000007.1, forward strand.
CAGGATGGATCTTATCAGCGCGGAAAATGAGTTAGCAATTTGTTTTGGCCTTAACTTCCTCCTCCGACCTTGGATTGGCCCAAATGATATATGGCTGGAAAGAAGACATTCTGAACTTCAAGTTGGAGTGCTTAAAGTCTTAATTTGCTTAAGGGAAGCCCAAGTTGTAAGCCCTTGAAGTTGCTGGTCATGCTGACCTCAGCATGTGCTGGTTGGATGCTTGGTCATGGTGAGCTAGGCATGAGCTATCATTTCTGGTTGGAAGCTTGGTCATGCTGACATGAGGATGAGCTAGGGCTGCTAGTGGGATTTAGTGGAGTAGCCATTCAAGATTTTCTAATACAAGTGCATCATCCAATTCATATTTTCTAATTCAAGTGCATCAACCATTTCAGATTTTATAATTCAAGTGTTGTATGCATTAGTCTTTTTGAATTCAGATTTTCACTTCCCTTAGGCCTATAAATAGGGAGGTTCTATAAGCTTGTAATCACACCCCAAGGGGGGGAGCTCTCAAACACTTCTCTAGAGCTCCCTTCCCTTCTCTCCCTCAAATTCTCTTAGTTTCTCTTTCTAGTTTTCAATTGTTGTAATGAAATCTTTTGTGCTGAAATTTTCTTTAAGTCTTTCCAAGTTCTACTTTACTTTTCCTTATGTAAATTCTTTTCTTTAGTTTCAAGTTTGATTAGATTCCAAGTTTCAATTATGGTTCATGTTCTTATTCATTATGCTTATAAGTTAATATGCTAGTTTGAATGATTGATCACCATTTAGGCTTGCATGTTAGCTATCTTGGTTTGAATTAAGAGTATACACCATGCTTTAATTCGAATTGAACTATGAATAGGAAGAGTATGTATGGACATTCGACAACAGGGATTAGATACATGCTTGGTTGTTTAAATTGTTCTTCTATGCTTAATGGGTTCCTAATGCTTAATTTTAGGTTAGACAACAAATGATCAAATTAGGGAATTAGGAACACAAGGTTATGACCAAACACCATGGCTTAATCATACATTAGCTAGAATCAATCCGTTAATCTAATTGAACTTGGGAACTTATCTGCTTGAGTTAGTTATTTCTTTCTTCCTTGTTTTATTTATTTCCTTTCTTTTTCCTTTCTGTTTTGTGTAGGAAAAATGAATTGGATCATTCAATCACCAATCCTCGTGGGATCGACCTCGCACTTACATATGCTATACTACCAAACGGCTCGTGCACTTGCGAGTATCACAAGTTGAGGATGCAGTTGAATCAATTTTGGAGCAGCTGTATCTACGCAACAATAATCATGGCTAAAGTGCATAGAAAGCTCAAGAATAATTATGTGAGACTTAGCTAGCAAAAGAATAAGATTCAGACCTAACACAATGCTTATCAAATTCCTAAGAGCCATATTAGAAGTTAGACTCAAGATAACATTGGTGTGGGAAGGAAAACTGAAAATGACTCAAGAAAAGAAACAAAAAAGAAAAACGTGAGGTTTCAAATTGCTGTTTTGCTCAATTTCAACATATAATCTGTTTTGACATGTAACTTTCAAACCACTTGGTCAAATTTAACGTTCTTTATGTCGTTGGATTCAGCATGAAAAAAGGAAGAACACAGCGCGGACCAAACTTTCAAAACAGTAGCAGAAAATAAAATTTTTGTAGCAATGAAGAAGCCTACGTTTTCAGACACAAACACAAAAACTAAAAAAAAACTTTCCAGCACCCCCAAACTTAAATGAAGCATTGTCCTCAATGTTTGAATCCATGTATAGCATGCAATGCACATGAAATCCAGGGTAAAGGAATGAAATGAAAGAAATAAAAGAAAGAGAGTTTAGAACTTCCCCTTGAAGACAATGAGATGGTAATGCACATAGCATGGCAGCACATGTTCTTCTTTGAGTATTTGGGTCAGCTGCTCATCATGTTTCTCCCACATCAAGGAAAAGAAAACCCTAACAAAAACAAAACAGAAAATGAGGCACAACTAAGAATGAGTAGCAGTTATTATACAAATGAAAGAGATATGATCGGAATGCTTCCCTTTGAAGTGATAGCTGGAGCGTGGTTGGCCATAGCAGCTGGAGGTCGACTTCTCCGCTACTCCATACTCCATGTTTCTATGGATTGGGTTGTCTCCTCTCCTTCCCTCTTTCTTATTGAGCTACTTCAGAAATGCTTAAAGAAAGACAAGGAAACTTGAAACAGAATTTCAGATTTATTGGATTAGGAAACCATAACATAAATGAAAATGATAAACTAAACTAAAACATCAAGATTAGGGATTCAACTTCACCACAAACATCTAATTCCATGCTTCAAAGTAACAAGCATCAAAGTAAATCAAACTAGCTTATGGAGTTCGTTCTTTCTCAAATATGATTATCCATATGGTGTGTGGTTTTAATCAAGTATTCAGAAAAAGCATTTAGCTATGGTGTTTAGTCTAAACACAAATTCCGAACCCATTAAGAACAAGAAGAACAATAAAGAACCAAGTAGAATTTAAACATGGTGTTTGTCTTCAATAACTACCCATTCATTCACTAATCAGTCCAAGAGTCATATGGTGTTTATGTAAACTTGGACAAGATATTTAATTAAGAGCAAGTGAATGAAACCATAAACTAGAAATAATCAACATGCTACATGAACCTTTTTTTGTTTTTTGTGTTGTGTAAGCTGGGACTCAAACCCAGTTCTCTTGCTTGTCAGGCAATTGTCCTTGTCCGTTGGACTACAAACACAACTTATCAATTAACCTCATTAACTTTAAAACATGAAACTGTCTAGTAAAAAAGAAGAAGATAAAAATAAATAAAAAGTAGGAAAACCAAATAGAATCAAGCAATGTTACCAATCCCCGGCAACGGCGCCAAAAACTTGTTGTGTAGATTCAGTTGCACCAAAATGAACTGCATCCTCAACTTGTGATACTCGCAAGTGCACGAGCCGTTGGTAGTTTAGCATATGTAAGTGCGAGGTCGATTCCACAGGGATTGGTGATTGAATGATCCAACTCAGTTTTCCTACACAAAACAGAAATGAAAACAAGAGAAAGAAAACAAGAAGAAAGAAAAGAACTAAGACAAGATGGTGAGGTTTTAGAATTCACCCTAATTGTTCTAATCATGTTATGGCAGCAAGTAAACAAATTGATTCACTCATGAAGATGCTCACAAATAAGTCCATGGTGTTTGGAACAAATTGTATTGAACATCACAAGGACCCCAAGCATGGTGTTTACATTAGGAGACCTAGAAACCAAATCACATAAGTTGCTAATGGATGGAATGAAGATGATCCCCAACCCTTCCCAACAAGAGCAAAATGCATAAAACCTCAGGTGATCAATCAAAGGATGCAAAAACAGCTCCATTAAATTAGTGAAGAAGAATTCATGAATGAAATCAAACTTTATAAACTCAAACCATGATACAAGACTAGCAAGATGTTTATTACAACTAATAACAGAAAAACAAAGTAAAACAAAGAAAATACAAGAAGAAAATAAAAGACAAAGGGAGGAGAAGAAGATAAGGACAGCATGCTAGAGATGGAAAAGAATCATCTTCATGGCTGCCAGGAGGCCAAAGCCTCCCAGCTGCTGCCTTCTCCCTTCTCTCCCTTTGTGACTCTCAACTTTCCCTCTCTTTGTGTACAATGGAAGTGTAAATTATGGAATTCAGGATGTGAATTGAATGTGGAATGGAAGTGGTATTTATAGGGAGAGGGGAGTGGGAAATCTGAATTGAATATGGCTAATGGACTCAACACTTGCATTAGAAAATCAGAAATGGTTGCTCCACTAAATCCCACTAGCAGCCCTAGCTCATCCTCATGTCAGCATGACCAAGCTTCCATTCAGAAACCAATAGCTCATGCCTAGCTCATCATGACCAAGCATGCAATGAGCTCATCTTCCTGTCAGCATGATGTGTATTTCCATGGGCTCACGAATTGGGTTGGGCTGAATCAAATGATGACTTTAGGATGTCCATTTTGAAGTTCAGAATGTCATTGATCTAACAACACAAGTATTGGCCCAATCCAAGTTCGGATGAAGAAGACAAGTCCGAAATGAACTTCTAACTCAGGCTCCAAGTTTTTGCACGTTTTTGCACCATATTGCTTCAAATGCCTTAAGTTGTATTCCTCTCATGCTCTCATGCTCTCTTGGCCTACAAAACACACAAAGAGAGGTAAATAACTCAGAATTATAGGAAACTAAGCAAAAGAAGTAAGTAAATTGGGCATGTATATGTATGAAAATATGAGCTTAACAATGGGGAAGCATTTGGAGAAGCATTAGACGTGGAGAAGCACTTGGAGAAGAACTTCAGAAAAGGGTTTTTCTACTCTTATTGCATTCATTATGTTTTCTCATTTCTGTCTTAGTTTATTTCCCATTATGAGCAGCTAATTTCCATAGCTAGGGTTTCAATGTAACCTAACAAGACAATTTCATGTTTCAAGTTAACTTTATCCTTTGTTGATTACTCCTAATTTTCTGGTTTCATTCACTTGTTCTTAGTTGAATCTTTATGCATGTTTAAATAACTGGCCACTATGAACACATGCATGTTGGTTATCTAGTTCAAGTTTACATAAACACCATATGACTCTTGAACCGATTAGTGAATGAGTGGGTAATGCATTTAGGACAAACACCATGTTTAAATGTTTACTTGGTTCTTTTGTGTTCTTCTTAAGCTTAATGGATTCAGATTCATAGCCTAGACTAAACACCATAGCTAAGTTGTGTTTCTGAGTACTTGATTAAAACCAAACACCATATGGATAATCATACATAAGAAAGAACGAACTCCAGAAATTGTAATCAACTTAGGTGATTGTTAACTTGTTGCTTGAAATTGGATTGTCGTGGTGAAGTTGAAACCCTAGTGCTTGTCTCCTTTGTCTCTACATTTTCTAAACATCTACTTGCTGGTTACTTGCTATTTTGCATTCCCTTTAGAAGTTTTCAATCACTTGCTATATGCTTTTCCTTTTTGTAGTTGTTACTCAAAACAAACTCAACACAACCTCATTTAAATTCTGTTTAGTCTTAGGATTACTTGTGAGTCTAAGTAGTAGTAATAAGTGTCTTTCATCCAAGTCTCTGTGGAACGACCTCGTGCTTGCATTCCTATACTATAATTGGTTCGTGCTCTTGCGAGAAATAGATAGAGTAAAATCTATCCAACAAGAAAATGGCGCCGCGCCGGGGACTTGATTAAGAGTCTTATTTCTATTGCTTACTTTCTTTAGTTTTTTTTTTGTTTTCAGGTATTTGCATGTCAAACAAACCATTTCTTGAACAAGTTGTATCAGCGGTCAAGAAACACTCTCAATCCGGAACCATTAGGATCCAACCAATCCGTGGTACACAACAACCATCACTGGCTGAATTTGAACGAAGGCTTGATCATTGAATCTATTCTCAATCCCTTAGAAGCCGAAACCTCCAAATCAACAAGCTCAGAAGAATACTCTTTGTTCAACATCTTTAACTCAGATCAAGAAGAAGAGGAGGAAGAAGAAAAGATGGCAGCTAATGACCAACTTGCTTTGGAGGATCTTGCTCAACCAATCATACCAAATTCACCTTCATGCATCTTGCTGTCCAGAGAAGCTAGAAATTATGAGCTTAAATCTTCTCACTTTCAAATGCTTCCTTCTTTTTATGGTTTACCTAACGAAGATCCTTTGGCTCACATTAAAGAATTTTATACTGTTGTTTGTACTTTGCCTTTGAAGGATGTGTCTGAAGCAAATCTGAGGATGAGGGTCTTCCCTTACACTTTGAAAGATAGAGCAAAGACTTGGTTGATGTCGTTAGCCCCTGGATCACTAACCACTTGGGATGCTGTTGCTAAGAAGTTCTTGGAGAAGTTTTTCTCCGCCCAAAAGACAGCCACCTTGAGGTCCAAGATTTTCAACTTCTCACAACATGATGGCGAACCATTCAATGAATGTTGGGAGCGTTTCAAAGGAACTCTAATGCAATGTCCACATCACGGGTTACCTCTATACTTGCAAATGCAAATTTTTTATGATGGACTAACCGAAACTTGTCAATCTACTGTCAATAATGTTGCAGGTGGAGCTTTAAAGAAAAAGAATGCTCAAGAGTCATATGACATATTTGAGATGTTGGGATCCAATGCTCAACACAAAGATACAAGAGGTAAGGCTGGTATTTATGAGATTAGTCCTAACAATGAGCTTGCTTCGCAGGTGGCTAGTTTACAAAGGAAGCTTGATGCTGTGCTCAATATGGGACCTAAAGCTCCTCAAGTTGAAGTTTGTTCTATTTGCAATGCTCAAGGACACTCAACTCACATGTGTTCAGCTAGTAATGCTTATCCTGAGTTTGTCCAAGAACAAGCCCACATGATGAATTCTTACAACCAAAGACCAAGAAATGATCCATTCTCAAACACTTATAATCCAGGTTGGAGGAATCACCCAAATTTCTCTTGGAGCAACAATCAAAATCAAAATCAAGCAAGTTCATCATTCCAGCCTAAACCAAGTTCATTGGAGGACACAGTCAAGATGTTGGCCCAAAATACTTTGCAATTCCAGCAAACTACTAATGGTGCTCTTCAACAACATTCTGCTGCCCTTACCAAGATGGAGATTCAATTGGGACAAATTGCGGATGCTTTGAACGAAAGAGAACCTGGAAAATTCCCTAGCCAACCAAATGTGAATCCCAATCATCATGAGCAAGCCAAAGCAATCTCAGTTCTAGAAGTGGTGATGAACACAAAGAAGAGACAACACCAAAAGAAGCAATTCCCATTGGAAAGTCAACAATTTCACCTACATTGCACAAGGCCGAGACCCCTTATGTGCCACCAATTCCTTTTCCTGGACGTCTTGCTAAAAGCAAACAGGATAAGTCTTTTAATGAAATCTATGATATACTTAGTAAAGTCAATGTTAACTTGCCTTTGCTTGATGTGATCAGGAACATGCCAACTTATGCTAAGTTTTTTAAGGAGTTGAACTCACACAAGAGAAGGTATAGCCCTCATGAGAAGGTGTTGGTGTCTGAAAATGTGAGTGCTGTCCTTCAAAGAAAACTTCCTCCTAAGCTCAAGGATCCAGGTAGTTTTACCATCGGCATAACCATTGGAGATAAACGAGCTGAGAAAGCCATGTTGGATTTAGGTGCAAGTATCAATCTAATGCCTTATTCAGTGTACTTGCAACTTGGTTTGGGAAAATTAAAATCCACCACACTCAGCTTACAACTTGCTGATCGTTCAGTGAAATATTGTTGCGTCGATTCAGCTGCACCAAAATGGATTCAGCTGCATCCTCAACTTGTGATACTCGCAAGTGCACGAGCCGTTGGTAGTTTAGCATATGTAAGTGCGAGGTCGATTCCACAGGGATTGGTGATTGAATGATCCAACTCAGTTTTCCTACACAAAACAGAAATGGAAACAAAAGAAACGAAACAAGAAGAAAGAAAGTAACTAAGACAAGATGTTGAGGTTTTAGAATCCACCCTAATTGTTCTAATCATGTTATGGCAGCAAGTAAACAAATTGATTCACTCATGAAGATGCTCACAAATAAGTCCATGGTGTTTGGATCAAATTGTATTGAACATCACAAGGACCCCAAGCATGGTGTTTACATTAGGAGACCTAGAAACCAAATCACATAAGTTGCTAATGGATGGAATGAAGATGATCCCCAAACCTTCCCAACAAGAGCATAACGCATAAAACCTCAGGTGATCAATCAAAGGATGCAAAAACAGCTCCATTAAATTGAAGAAGAATTCATGAATGAAATCAAACTTTATAAACTCAAACCATGATACAAGACTAGCAAGATGTTTATTAAAACTAATAACAGAAAAACAAAGTAAAACAAATGAAATACAAGAAGAAAATAAAAGACAAAGGGAGGAGAAGAAGATAAGGACAGCATGCTAGAGATGGAAAAGATTCATCTCCATGGCTGCCAGGAGGCCAAAGCCTCCCAGCTGCCTGCCTTCTCCCTTCTCTCCCTTTGTGACTCTCAACTTTCCCTCTCTTTGTGTACAATGGAAGTGTAAAATGATGGAATGAAATTCTGGCTCTCTAAGCTCTCTAGAGACTCCCTATTTATAGGCACAAGGGTTAGGTGAATCAGAATTCAATATGGCTAATGCATACAACACTTGTATTAGAAAATCTGAAGTGGTTGATGCACTTGAATTAGAAAATCTGAAGTGGTTGATGCACTTGAATTAGAAAATCTGAAGTGGATGATGCACTTCCCCAATAACTCCCACCAGCAGCCCTAGCTCATCAATATGTCAGCATGACCAAGCATCCATCCAGAAACCAACACCTCATGCCTAGCTCACCATGACCAAGCATCCATCAGCTCATCCTTATGTCAGCATGATGTGTATTTTCATGGGCTTACGAATTGGGCTTGGCTGAATCAAATGACAACTTTAAGATGTCCAATGTGAAGTTCAGAATGTCTCTGATCCAACCACATAAGTATTGGCCCAATCCAAGCTCGGATGAAGAAGATAACGCTGAAATGAACGTCAACCTCAGTCTCCAGTTCTTGCACGTTTTTGCACCATATTGCTTCATTGGCCTTAACATGCTTTAATTGCATGAATTATGCTCTCTTGCTCTATTGGCCTACAAAACACACAAAGAGAGGCAAATAACTCAAAATTCTAAGAAACTAAGCAAAAGAAGTAAGTAAATAGGGTACGTATATGTATGAAATTATGAGCTTAACACACCCCCAAACTTAGATTTTGCTAGTCCTCGAGCAAAACAAAAGAAAAACAAAGATAAAAACAAAACAAGAAGTTAACTAGACCACTTTCGTAGGTAACTCGATTGCATTGAGCGTATGCAACAAGCCTTTAAACCTCTAGGCATCCCTAGTAGGAGGAGTTGTGTCTCCTGAGGGTTTAACAGATCGATACCCACAAACGTTTTCCTGACTCTACAAAACAAAATGGTTAGAAAACTTAATAGATTTGTTAGTCCTTAAGCAAAACAAAAACAAAACCAAAAACAAAGACGTTAACCTTCCAACCGGTCAAAAATGTTAAACTTCATAGACATGGCTCAACAAGGAACAAAACAAGCACTAAGGAAGTTCTAAACATTATTCAAGTGCTACCACAATCTCACACAAATCATGCTCAAGGTGTGTGTGTGAAGTAGCCATGAAGATACAACTCATGCTTCTCAAACAACGATATGAATTCCTGCAAGAATGAACACAAGTTTGCCAAGCTAAACCAAAATCAATAGGACTTTACTTATGGATGTAATGGGGTTATGGTAATGGTTAGACAAAGAATGGATATGAAAACACAAAGTCTAAGGAACAAAGTAGAGCATAATATGTAAACAAGATCATGGACGTTTGAAATGTAAGGCACAAAAATTGAAAAGCTCACAACACCAGATTTTGCAATTGAATCACTTCACAATTTGGTTTTGACATTTACACACTTTGTATAATATTTGGCCCAATTTTGCGGCTCTTCACCCTAGATCACCTTGATTTCTCCTTATATCACCCTAGGGTCGTGACTACATTGGCCACACTTCTTTTCTCTTTTTCTTTTGATTTTCTCTTTTTAGCTCATTCATTGCCTTGAATACATGACAATCTCAAATACAATCATACTCTACATGTCCCCTAGATGGTAGGATGTTTAATGGATGATAAGGTGATAGAAAGAAATGGCTAAGTGTTTGGGCACAAAGGGGTTTACAATGGAATATGTATTGTATGGGTTGATGGAGGAGGAAAAAGAAAGAGGCTTAACAAAGATGGCCTAAATCATATCTTAGTTATAACTTAACATTCCAGTGAATCACACAAGCAAAAATGCATACAATTGGGTAAGACATGCAAGAGTTGTATAATCATGGCTAAAGTGCATAGAAAGCTCAAACATAATTATGTGAGACTTAGCTAGCAAAAGAATAAGATTCAGACCTAACACAATGCTTATCAAATTCCTAAGAGCCATATTAGAAGTTAGACTCATGATTTATCTTTGGTGTGGGAAGGAAAACTGAAAATGACTCAAAGAAAAGAAACAGAAAAGAAAAACGTGAGGTTTCAAATTGCTGTTCTGCTCAATTTCAACATATAATCTGTTTTGACATGTAACTTTCAAACCACTTGGTCAAATTTAACGTTCTTAATGTTGTTGGATTCAGCATGAAAAAATGAAGAACACAACGCGGAACAAACTTTCAAAACAGAAGCAGAAAATAAAATCTTTGTAGCAATGAAGAAGCCTACGTTTTCAAACACAAACACAAAAACTAAAAAAAACTTTCCAGCAACTAAAAACAATTTCCAGCACCCCAGACTTAAATGAAGCATTGACCTCAATGTTTGAATCCATGTAAAGCATACAATAATGCACATGAAAACAAGGGTAAAGGAATGAAATGAAAGAAATAAAAGAAAGAGAGTTTAGAACTTCCCCTTGAAGACAATGAGAGGGTAATGCATAGTATGGCAGCACATGTTCTCTTTGAGTATTTGGGTCAGCTGCTCATCATGTTTCTCCCACGTCAAGGAAAAGAAAACCCTAACAAAAACAAAACAGAAAATGAGACACAACTAAGAATGAGTAGCAGTTATTATACAAATGAAAGAGATATGATCGGAATGCTTCCCTTTGAAGTGATAGCTGGAGCGTGGTTGGCCATAGCAGCTGGAGGTCGACTTCTCCGCTACTCCATACTCCATGTTTCTATGGATTGGGTTGTCTCCTCTCTCTCCCTCTTTCTTATTGAGCTACTTCAGAAATGCTTAAAGAAAGACAAGGAAACTTGAAACATATTTCAGATTTGTTGGATTAGGAAACCATAACTTAAATGAAAATGATAAACTAAACTAAAACATCAAGATTAGGGATTCAACTTCACCACAAACATCTAATTCCATGCTTCAAAGTAACAAGCATCAAAGTAAATCAAACTAGCTTATGGAGTTCGTTCTTTCTCAAATATGATTATCCATTTGGTGTGTGGTTGTAATCAAGTATTCAGAACAAGTATTTAGCTATGGTGTTTAGTCTAAACACAAATTCCAAACCCATTAAGAACAAGAAGAACAATAAAGAACCAAGTAGAATTTAAACATGGTGTTTGTCTTCAATATCTACCCATCCATTCACTAATCAGTCCAAGAGTCATATGGTGTTTATGTAAACTTGAACAAGATATTTAATTAAGAACAAGTGAATGAAACCATAAACCAGAAATAATCAACATGCTACTTAAATCCTTTCTTTGGTGTTGTGTAAGCTGGGACTCAAACCCAGTTCTCTTGCTTGTCAGGCAATTGTCCTTGTCCGTTGGACTACAAACACAACTTGTCAATTAACCTCAATAACTTCAAAACATGAAACTGTCCAGTTATGAAAAAGATAAAAATAAATAAAAAGTAGGAAAACCAAATAGAATCAAGCGATGTTACCAATCCCCGGCAATGGCGCCAAAACTTGTTGCGTCGATTCAGCTGCACCAAAATGGATTCAGCTGCATCCTCAACTTGTGATACTCGCAAGTGCACGAGCCGTTGGTAGTTTAGCATATGTAAGTGCGAGGTCGATTCCACAGGGATTGGTGATTGAATGATCCAACTCAGTTTTCCTACACAAAACAGAAATGGAAACAAAAGAAACGAAACAAGAAGAAAGAAAGTAACTAAGACAAGATGTTGAGGTTTTAGAATCCACCCTAATTGTTCTAATCATGTTATGGCAGCAAGTAAACAAATTGATTCACTCATGAAGATGCTCACAAATAAGTCCATGGTGTTTGGATCAAATTGTATTGAACATCACAAGGACCCCAAGCATGGTGTTTACATTAGGAGACCTAGAAACCAAATCACATAAGTTGCTAATGGATGGAATGAAGATGATCCCCAAACCTTCCCAACAAGAGCATAACGCATAAAACCTCAGGTGATCAATCAAAGGATGCAAAAACAGCTCCATTAAATTGAAGAAGAATTCATGAATGAAATCAAACTTTATAAACTCAAACCATGATACAAGACTAGCAAGATGTTTATTAAAACTAATAACAGAAAAACAAAGTAAAACAAATGAAATACAAGAAGAAAATAAAAGACAAAGGGAGGAGAAGAAGATAAGGACAGCATGCTAGAGATGGAAAAGATTCATCTCCATGGCTGCCAGGAGGCCAAAGCCTCCCAGCTGCTGCCTTCTCCCTTCTCTCCCTTTGTGACTCTCAACTTTCCCTCTCTTTGTGTACAATGGAAGTGTAAAATGATGGAATGAAATTCTGGCTCTCTAAGCTCTCTAGAGACTCCCTATTTATAGGCACAAGGGTTAGGTGAATCAGAATTCAATATGGCTAATGCATACAACACTTGTATTAGAAAATCTGAAGTGGTTGATGCACTTGAATTAGAAAATCTGAAGTGGTTGATGCACTTGAATTAGAAAATCTGAAGTGGATGATGCACTTCCCCAATAACTCCCACCAGCAGCCCTAGCTCATCAATATGTCAGCATGACCAAGCATCCATCCAGAAACCAACACCTCATGCCTAGCTCACCATGACCAAGCATCCATCAGCTCATCCTTATGTCAGCATGATGTGTATTTTCATGGGCTTACGAATTGGGCTTGGCTGAATCAAATGACAACTTTAAGATGTCCAATGTGAAGTTCAGAATGTCTCTGATCCAACCACATAAGTATTGGCCCAATCCAAGCTCGGATGAAGAAGATAACGCTGAAATGAACGTCAACCTCAGCCTCCAGTTCTTGCACATTTTTGCACCATATTGCTTCATTGGCCTTAACATGCTTTAATTGCATGAATTATGCTCTCTTGCTCTATTGGCCTACAAAACACACAAAGAGAGGCAAATAACTCAAAATTCTAAGAAACTAAGCAAAAGAAGTAAGTAAATAGGGTACGTATATGTATGAAATTATGAGCTTAACAAATATCCTAGAGGTATAGTTGAAGATATTTTGGTTCAAGTTGATAAGCTAATATTGCCTGCTGATTTTGTAGTGTTAGACATGGAAGATGCACCCATTCATGATCGTGAGCTGCCTATCTTGCTTGGAAGACCATTCATGGCCACAGCAAACACTCTTATTGATGTGAAAAATGGCATTCTGAAAATGACAGTCCTTGGCCAAACCATAGAATTCAAAGTGTTTGAATCCTTAACTCATCCTTCTAATTCACTTGATTGTTTTTCAATTGATTGTTTGGATTCCTTGGTTTTGTCTAAGTTTGTGCAGGCACAATCTGATGATGCTTTAGAAATTGTTTTGACACAACCTTTAGGTGACCTTGATGATGAATCTGAGTTCATTGAAGTGGCGGCTGCTCTTGAGGTTTTGAAACCATTTGATTCTTTCATTTCACCTATTGTTGAACCTCTTACACCTGCCACCACTAAACTGGTTCCCTCCATTGTCAAGCCACCTAAACTTGAGCTAAAACCTCTTCCACAACACCTTAAATATGTTTATCTTGGTGAGACAGAAACCCTTCCCATCATTATAGCTTCTGACCTTTCACCATTAGAGGAGGACAAGTTGATTACAGTTTTGAGAGAGCACAAGAATGCCATCGGATGGACCATTGCAGATATCAAGGGAATAAGCCCTACAATGTGCATGCATCGAATTTTGATGGAGGATGCCAAGCCAACTCGTGAGCCCCAAAGGAGACTCAACCCACATATGAAGGATGTTGTAAGAACTGAAATACTCAAATTACTTGATGTAGGAATCATTTATCCTATTTTCAGATAGCAAATGGGTGAGTCCTATCCAAGTTGTGCCAAAGAAGTCAGGCATCACAGTGGTCAAGAATGAGGACAATGAGCTGGTGCCAACAAGACCCATCACGGGATGGAGAGTTTGCATTGATTATCGGAAGCTAAACACTGCCACTAGAAAGGATCACTTTCCTTTGCCTTTTATTGATCAAATGCTTGAAAGGCTAGCTGGTCACTCACATTATTGTTTCCTTGATGGTTTTTCAGGTTACAATCAAATTGCAATAGCCCCAGGAGGATCAAGAGAAGACAACATTCACATGCCCCTTTGGAACCTTTGCGTATAGACGAATGCCATTTGGGTTATGCAATGCCCCAGCTACCTTCCAACGATGCATGATGGCTATCTTTTCAGACATGATAGAGAGGTTCATTGAGATGCCAGGAAACTAATCTAATTCTGAATTGGGAGAAGTGTCACTTCATGGTGAAGCAAGGTATTGTGTTAGGCCATGCTATTTCCAGCAAAGTTCTAGGTCAAAGAGTGAATAAGCTCCCTCATGTAATCTATTATGCGAGCCGGACATTAAATGATGCTCAGCTCAATTACTCAACAATGAGAAGGAGTTACTTGCTGTAATTTTTGCTTTAGAGAAGTTTCGTTCATATCTTGTTGGTTCTAAAGTGATTGTATATTCTGACCATGCAGCACTTAGGTACTTGTTAACCAAGAAGGATGCTAAGCCACGCTTGCTTCGATGGGTATTGTTGTTGCAAGAATTTGATTTAGAAATCCGAGATAAGAAAGGGTGTGAGAATGTTGTTGCTGATCATCTCTCTCGTCTCATCGATGGTAACCACAAGTTTGAGGATGTCTTGCCCCTCAATGAATCTTTTCCAGATGAACAACTATTTGCCATTGATGACCAAGAACCATGGTATGCTGATCTTGTCAATTATCTTGCTAGTGGTGTTTTGAGAGATGATCTAACTTTTCAGGAAAGGAAAAAGTTCCTTGCCACAGCCAAACATTACTTCTGGGATGATCCATATCTGTTCAAACATGGCCCCAACCAAATCATAAGGAGGTGTATCCCAGAGAATGAGCAGCAAAGCATACTCAAGTTTAGTCATGAATTTGCATGTGGAGGTCATTTTGGTGCCAAGAAAACAGCAGCTAAGGTTCTTCAATCTGGTTTCTTTTGGCCCTCTCTTTTTATATGCATTTTATTTCTGTTCTAAATGTGATAGGTGTCAAAGAATGGGAAACATAAGCCGGAGGAATATGATGCCATTGAACAACATTTTGGTGGTGGAGCTGTTTGACATATGGGGTATAGATTTCATGGGACCTTTTCCTTCCTCTTTGGGTTATACTTACATTCTTGTTGCTGTAGATTATGTATCCAAATGGGTGGAGGCGTTAGCTACAAGGACTAATGATCATAGAGTTGTTCTGAAATTCCTGAAAGATGTGATTTTCACTAGGTTTGGAACTCCTAGGGCTGTCATTAGTGATGGTGGCAGCCACTTCTGTAACAAACCATTTGAGGCCTTAATGAGAAAGTACAATATCACACATAGAGTGTCAACTCCATATCATCCTCAAACTTCCGGACAAGTCGAGATCAGCAATAGAGAGATCAAGAATATTTTGGAGAAAACTGTTAATCCGACTCGAAAAGATTGGGCACTACGACTCAATGATGCACTTTGGGCATATAGGACAGCTTATAAGACTCCCATTGGGATGAGCCCTTATAGACTTGTGTTTGGGAAGGCTTGTCATCTACCAATGGAGCTTGAGCACCGAGCATATTGGGCAATTAAAAAGTTCAATTTTGATCTCAAAGAAGCTGGGAATGTCAGAAAATTGCAGCTCAATGAATTGGAGGAGCTAAGGAACGAAGCTTATGAGAATGCAAAAATTTACAAAGAGAGGACCAAACGCTATCATGACAAGGCCATCCTCAGGAAAGAATTCAAGCCAGGTATGAAAGTTTTGTTGTATGACTCACGTTTGCGTCTCTTTCCAGGTAAATTGAGATCTAGATGGCTGGGGCCATTCAAAGTGCTTCAAGTTTTTCCTCATGGAGCTGTTGAGATTGAGAACCTAAGGGACATGACAACTTTCAAGGTGAATGGGCAGCGATTGAAACAATACTTGGATGATGAAATGGAAACACGAGCTGTGGACTCTCTTGAGTTCACCACACCCTAACTATTGGCAACCCAACCAGGTTTTGTTGTTTTTGTTTTAGTTTAGAGTTGATTCATTTCTTGCGTTTTATGTTTCGTTTGGTTTTTGCATTTTGTTTCCTTTCTTTTAAACATTGAGGACAATGTTTCATTCAGGTTTGGGGTGTGGGATGAAACTTGTTGAATTTTTGAGTCTGTTGTTGAATTTCTGAGTCTTAGTGAAAGATTTCTTTTTGCTTACTAATGAAGATGTATATGCAATGTCATTGTCACTAATTCTTTGCTAGTGTGTTGCCATGGAAGTATTTGCATCAGAATTTCTACCATACACACTGTCATGCAATTGGAATTTCGGTCTAAGAGGTGCCATACTCAGAAATCTTTAGAAGAATTGTGGAGACAACCCTAGTGAGCTAATTTGAGCCTATTCCATTCCTTGAGAGGGTTTTATTTGTTTCTACTCTTACAACTTCCCAGATTCTTTTTATGTTGATCTCATTATATTCATCGGATACTAAGAACTATTTGATCTTTTGCAGATGCTATGTTGCTTGCTGACATTTGTGGAAAGGATGTACCCATTGATATGATGTAGGCTATGTGTGTTTAAGTCACTAAAAGGCTTTGATATCCCTCCCTGTTGTGTGCTTCCTTTACCCAATTTTGCATCCAAACACTTAAGCCTTTCTTTCATCACCCACATTACTCCTACCCTTGTATCTTAACCTAAGATACCATCCCTTGTTTAAGCCATACCCTATAACTGGAGAACATGTCAAGATCTCAACAAAATGAAGAAGCAAGGATGGGCATTATACCAAACAAATGGAGAGAATCAGTGTGCTAGTGCAATTCAAGGAGAAAAGCAAAAGAGGGCCAAATTCGTTTAGAAAAAAGAAAAAAAAAAAAAAAAAAAAAAAAACAAAAAAACAAAACAAAACATGTTCTTAGTTCAAATTCAGTTCAAAGAAGCACAAGTCATTGCCTTCAAGATTCACAAGTGTAGCCATTTACCTTGCAGCAAGAAGAAGCACTCTTGGCATGTTCTTGAGTTCTTAGTTTTCATTTCCCTTCTTTTCATAACCCCTACCCTCAGCCTGAAATTACAAGCTTGATTAAGACCTAACTGATCTTTGGGGAAGTCCGGTTCATGGGTGCTGGTATGCAATGTATGCTTTCTTGGTTCTTAGCATTTGATTTCCTTTCTTGAGATCTTATTTCCAGAAATCGTGCTTTTGTTTTATGATTAGTTCATATGTGAAATCTTGTTTCCCTTTACATAACGTCACTCACATATGCTTGTTGAGAAACTAAACCCTAGGTTCTTTTCTTTGTGAAGATTTGAGCGATACCCGTGAGACCTAGAGTTGAGGCGATTTCTATCTAAGTATTTGAGTATGGTGACTTCAATGCTGAAATTCTTTTTGCAGTGGCAATACACTATACACCCTGGTGTGAAGATATGAAGTGGCATACCATTAGTTTTGAAAGTGTGATTGTGCATTCATTGGTTTTCCTTAGTTTGTTTAAAAGTGATTCTTTAACTATTAGTTGTCTTGCAGAATTTGTAGATGTTTGTGGGAGTCATCACTGTAAACCCTCAGGAGACACAACTCCTCCTACTAGGGACACCTAGAGGTTTAAAGGCTTATTGCATATGCTCAATGCAATCGTGTCATCTACGAAAATGGTGTAATAAGTTTTGTTTTGTGTGTTTTGTTGTGGAGTTTAACTTTAAGTTTTGCTTGAGGACCAGCAAAATATAGGTTTGGGGTATTGATCAATGCATATTTATGTATCATTTTGTAACACTCTACCCTATTGTTTGGTTATGTTTTTAAATAAAACTTGTGCTTTTAATCCATTTTGTGTTTGTTATTCAGTTCATTGAGCTCTAGGTACCACTTGAGGCATTTGAAGCAAAATGAAGCAAAATGGTGCAAAAACGTGCAAAAACTGGAGACTGAAGTTAGAAATGCATTTCGGACCTAATTTCTTCATCTGAACTTGGATTGGGCCAATACCTGTGTGGTTGGATCAATGACATTCTGAACTTCAAAATGGACATCTTAAAGTCGACATTTGATTCAGCCAAGCCCAATTCGTAAGCCCAAGAAGTTGTTCATCATGCTGACAGGAAGATGAGCTCATTGCATGCTTGGTCATGGTGAGCTAGGCATGAGCTAGGGCTGCTGAATGGAAGCTTGGTCATGGTGAGCTAGGCATGAGCTAGGGCTGCTGAATGGAAGCTTGGTCATGCTGACATGAGGATGAGCTAGGGCTGCTAGTGGGAGTTAGTGGAGAAGTGGAGCAACCATTTCTGATTATCTAATGCAAGTGTTGAGTCCATTAGCCATATTCAATTCAGATTTCTCACTTCCCTCTCCCTATAAATACCACTTCCATTCCAAACACTTTCATCACAACAATTCCTGGGATTCACAACCCCACAATTCACTCCAGCCATCCTTAAACACTCCAGAAATCAACCCAACACTCCAAATTGCCTCAAATCACCAAAACAGCTCCAGCAAACCTTCCTTCCATTTCCCTACGAATTTCCTCTTTCTCTACCATCACAACTCACCCAAACTCATCCCAAATCATCTCCTTGGCTGTCATACATCCTTCTAGATATGGGGAAGCATTTGGAGAAGCATTAGACGTGGAGAAGCACTTGGAGAAGAACTTCAGAAAAAGGGTTTTTCTACTCTTATTGCATTCATTATGTTTTCTCATTTCTGTCTTAGTTTATTTCCCATTATGAGCAGCTAATTTCCATAGCTAGGGTTTCAATGTAACCTAACAAGACAATTTCATGTTTCAAGTTAACTTTATCCTTTGTTGATTACTCCTAATTTTCTGGTTTCATTCACTTGTTCTTAGTTGAATCTTTATGCATGTTTAAATAACTGGCCACTATGAACACATGCATGTTGGTTATCTAGTTCAAGTTTACATAAACACCATATGACTCTTGAACCGATTAGTGAATGAGTGGGTAATGCATTTAGGACAAACACCATGTTTAAATGTTTACTTGGTTCTTTTGTGTTCTTCTTAAGCTTAATGGATTCAGATTCATAGCCTAGACTAAACACCATAGCTAAGTTGTGTTTCTGAGTACTTGATTAAAACCAAACACCATATGGATAATCATACATAAGAAAGAACGAACTCCAGAAATTGTAATCAACTTAGGTGATTGTTAACTTGTTGCTTGAAATTGGATTGTCGTGGTGAAGTTGAAACCCTAGTGCTTGTCTCCTTTGTCTCTACATTTTCTAAACATCTACTTGCTGGTTACTTGCTATTTTGCATTCCCTTTAGAAGTTTTCAATCACTTGCTATATGCTTTTCCTTTTTGTAGTTGTTACTCAAAACAAACTCAACACAACCTCATTTAAATTCTGTTTAGTCTTAGGATTACTTGTGAGTCTAAGTAGTAGTAATAAGTGTCTTTCATCCAAGTCTCTGTGGAACGACCTCGTGCTTGCATTCCTATACTATAATTGGTTCGTGCTCTTGCGAGAAATAGATAGAGTAAAATCTATCCAACAGTTGGTGTATTGCATTGTTCTAGCGCTTGGATTTCACTCAAAACTCACCGAATGACTCCTCCCACCTTATTATGTTGTTGCACAAGTTTTGAGCTCGAATCGAAATCCATAGGTGTAAGAAATTGGACAATTCAAGTTCGTACTCAGTTTGTACCTTAAATGGAGTGGTTGGTGTCTTGCATAGTTCTAGCGCTTGGATTTCACTTAAAACGCATCCGAATGACTCCTCCCACCTTATTATGTTGTTGCACAAGTTTTGGGCTCGAATCGAAATCCATAGGCTATACAAATTGGACAATTCAAGTTCGTACTCAGTTTGTCCCTTAAATGGAGTGGTTGGTGTATTGCATAGTTCTAGTGCTTGGATTTCACTCAAAACTCAGCGAATGACTCCTCCCACCTTATTATGTTGTTGCGCAAAATTTTGGGCTCGGTCCAAAATCCATAGGTGTAAGAAATTGGACAATTCAAGTTCGTACTCAGCTTTTGCCTTAAATGGAGTGGTTGGTGTATTGCATAGTTCTAGCGCTTGGATTTCACTCAAAACCCACCGAATGACTCCTCCCACCTTATTATGTTGTTGCACAAGTTTTGGGCTCCAATCCGAAATCCATAGGCCATACAAATTGGACAATTCAAGTTCGTACTCAGTTTGTGCCTCAAATGGAGTGGTTGGTGTATTGCATAGTTCTAGTGCTTGGATTTCACTCAAAACTCAGCGAATGACTCCTCCCACCTTATTATGTTGTTGCACAAATTTTGGGCTCGGTCCAAAATCCATAGGTGAAAGAAATTGGACAATTCAAGTTCGTACTCAGTTTGTGCCTTAAATGGAGTGGTTGGTGTATTGCATAGTTCTAGCGCTTGGATTTCACTCAAAACTCACCGAATGACTCCTCCCACCTTATTATGATGTTGCACAAGTTTTGGGCACGATCCGAAATCCATAGGCCATACAAATTGGACAATTCAAGTTCGTACTCAGTTTGTGCCTTAAATGGAGTGGTTGGTGTATTGCATAGTTCTAGTGCTTGGATTTCACTCAAAACTCAGGGAATGACTCCTCCCACCTTATTATGTTGTTGCACAAATTTTGGGCTCGGTCCAAAATCCATAGGTGTAAGAAATTGGACAATTCAAGTTCGTACTCAGTTTGTGCCTTAAATGGAGTGGTTGGTGTATTGCATAGTTCTAGCGCTTGGATTTCACTCAAAACTCACCGAATGACTCCTCCCACCTTATTATGATGTTGCACAAGTTTTGGGCACGGATCCGAAATCCATAGGACATACAAATTGGACAATTCAAGTTCGTACTCAGGTTTCAGCCTGAAATGGAGTGGTTGGTGTATTGCATAGTTCTAGCGCTTTGATTTCACTCCAAACTCACCGAATGACTCCTCCCACCTTATTATGTTGTTGCACAAGTTTTGGGCTCCAATCCGAAATCCATAGGCCATACAAATTGAACAATTCAAGTTCGTACTCAGTTTGTGCCTTAAATGGAGTGGTTGGTGTATTGCATAGTTCTAGTGCTTGGATTTCACTCAAAACTCAGCGAATGACTCCTCCCACCTTATTATGTTGTTGCACAAATTTTGGGCTCGGTCCAAATCCATAGGTGTAAGAAATTGGACAATTCAAGTTCGTACTCAGTTTGTGCCTTAAATGGAGTGGTTGGTGTATTGCATAGTTCTAGCGCTTGGATTTCACTCAAAACTCACCGAATGACTCCTCCCACCTTATTATGATGTTGCACAAGTTTTGGGCACGATATCGAAATCCATAGGACATACAAATTGGACAATTCAAGTTCGTACTCAGTTTGTGCATTAAATGAAGTGGTTGGTGTATTGCATTGTTCAAGCGCTTGGATTTCACTCAAAACTCACCGAATGACTCCTCCCACCTTATTATGTTGTTGCACAAGTTTTGAGCTCGATCCGAAATCCATAGGTGTAAGAAATTGGACAATTCAAGTTCGTACTCAGTTTGTGCCTTAAGTGGAGTGGTTGGTGTATTGCATAGTTCTAGCGCTTGGATTTCACTCAAAACTCACCGAATGACTCCTCCCACCTTATTATGATGTTGCACAAGTTTTGGGCACGATCCGAAATCCATAGGCCATACAAATTGGACAATTCAAGTTCGTACTTAGTTTGTGCCTTAAATGGAGTGGTTGGTGTATTGCATAGTTCTAGTGCTTGGATTTCACTCAAAACTCAGCGAATGACTCCTCCCACCTTATTATGTTGTTGCACAAATTTTGGGCTCGGTCCAAAATCCATAGGTGTAAGAAATTGGACAATTCAAGTTCGTACTCAGTTTGTGCCTTAAATGGAGTGGTTGGTGTATTGCATAGTTCTAGCGCTTGGATTTCACTCAAAACTCACCGAATGACTCCTCCCACCTTATTATGATGTTGCACAAGTTTTGGGCACGATCCGAAATCCATAGGACATACAAATTGGACAATTCAAGTTCGTACTCAGTTTCAGCCTGAAATGGAGTGGTTGGTGTATTGCATAGTTCTAGCGCTTTGATTTCACTCCAAACTCACCGAATGACTCCTCCCACCTTATTATGTTGTTGCACAAGTTTTGGGCTCGAATCGAAATCCATAGGCCATACAAATTGAACAATTCAAGTTCGTACTCAGTTTGTGCCTTAAATGGAGTGGTTGGTGTATTGCATAGTTCTAGTGCTTGGATTTCACTCAAAACTCAGCGAATGACTCCTCCCACCTTATTATGTTGTTGCACAAATTTTGGGCTCGGTCCAAATCCATAGGTGTAAGAAATTGGACAATTCAAGTTCGTACTCAGTTTGTGCCTTAAATGGAGTGGTTGGTGTATTGCATAGTTCTAGCGCTTGGATTTCACTCAAAACTCACCGAATGACTCCTCCCACCTTATTATGATGTTGCACAAGTTTTGGGCACGATCCGAAATCCATAGGACATACAAATTGGACAATTCAAGTTCGTACTCAGTTTGTGCATTAAATGAAGTGGTTGGTGTATTGCATTGTTCAAGCGCTTGGATTTCACTCAAAACTCACCGAATGACTCCTCCCACCTTATTATGTTGTTGCACAAGTTTTGAGCTCGATCCGAAATCCATAGGTGTAAGAAATTGGACAATTCAAGTTCGTACTCAGGTTTGTGCCTTAAGTGGAGTGGTTGGTGTATTGCATAGTTCTAGCGCTTGGATTTCACTCAAAACTCACCGAATGACTCCTCCCACCTTATTATGATGTTGCACAAGTTTTGGGCACGATCCGAAATCCATAGGCCATACAAATTGGACAATTCAAGTTCGTACTCAGTTTGTGCCTTAAATGGAGTGGTTGGTGTATTGCATAGTTCTAGTGCTTGGATTTCACTCAAAACTCAGCGAATGACTCCTCCCACCTTATTATGTTGTTGCACAAATTTTGGGCTCTGGTCCAAAATCCATAGGTGTAAGAAATTGGACAATTCAAGTTCGTACTCAGTTTGTGCCTTAAATGGAGTGGTTGGTGTATTGCATAGTTCTAGCGCTTGGATTTCACTCAAAACTCACCGAATGACTCCTCCCACCTTATTATGATGTTGCACAAGTTTTGGGCACGATCCGAAATCCATAGGCCATACAAATTGGACAATTCAAGTTCGTACTTCAGTTTGTGCCTTAAATGGAGTGGTTGGTGTATTGCATAGTTCTAGTGCTTGGATTTCACTCAAAACTCAGCGAATGACTCCTCCCACCTTATTATGTTGTTGCACAAATTTTGGGCTCGGTCCAAAATCCATAGGTGTAAGAAATTGGACAATTCAAGTTCGTACTCAGTTTGTGCCTTAAATGGAGTGGTTGGTGTATTGCATAGTTCTAGCGCTTGGATTTCACTCAAAACTCACCGAATGACTCCTCCCACCTTATTATGATGTTGCACAAGTTTTGGGCACGATCCGAAATCCATAGGACATACAAATTGGACAATTCAAGTTCGTACTCAGTTTCAGCCTGAAATGGAGTGGTTGGTGTATTGCATAGTTCTAGCGCTTTGATTTCACTCCAAACTCACCGAATGACTCCTGCCACCTTATTATGTTGTTGCACAAGTTTTGGGCTCGATCCAAAATCCATAGGCCATACAAATTGGACAATTCAAGTTCGTACTCAGTTTGTGCCTTAAATGGAGTGGTTGGTGTATTGCATAGTTCTAGTGCTTTGATTTCACTCAAAACTCAGCGAATGACTCCTCCCACCTTATTATATTGTTGCACAAATTTTGGGCTCGGTCCAAAATCCATAGGTGTAAGAAATTGGACAATTCAAGTTCGTACTTCAGTTTGTGCCTTAAATGGAGTGGTTGGTGTATTGCATAGTTCTAGTGCTTGGATTTCACTCCAAACTCACCGAATGACTCCTCCCACCTTATTATGTTGTTGCACAAGTTTTGGGCTCGATCCGAAATCCATAGGCCATACAAATTGGACAATTCAAGTTCGTACTCAGTTTGTGCCTTAAATGGAGTGGTTGGTGTATTGCATAGTTCTAGTGCTTGGATTTCACTCAAAACTCAGCGAATGACTCCTCCCACCTTATTATGTTGTTGCACAAATTTTGGGCTCGAATCCAAAATCCATAGGTGTAAGAAATTGGACAATTCAAGTTCGTACTCAGTTTGTGCCTTAAATAGAGTGGTTGGTGTATTGCATAGTTCTAGCGCTTGGATTTCACTCAAAACTCACCGAATGACTCCTCCCACCTTATTATGATGTTGCACAAGTTTTGGGCACGATCCGAAATCCATAGGCCATACAAATTAGACAATTCAAGTTCGTACTCAGTTTCAGCCTGAAAGGGAGTGGTTGGTGTATTGCATAGTTCTAGCGCTTTGATTTCACTCCAAACTCACCGAATGACTCCTCCCACCTTATTATGTTGTTGCACAAGTTTTGGGCTGCAATCCGAAATCCATAGGTGTAAGAAATTGGACAATTCAAGTTCGTACTCAGTTTGTGCCTTAAATGGAGTGGTTGGTGTATTGCATAGTTCTAGCGCTTGGATTTCACTCAAAACTCACCGAATGACTCCTCCCACCTTATTATGATGTTGCACAAGTTTTGGGCACGAAATCCGAAATCCATAGGACATACAAATTGGACAATTCAAGTTCGTACTCAGTTTGTGCATTAAATGGAGTGGTTGGTGTATTGCATAGTTCTAGTGCTTGGATTTCACTCAAAACTCAGCGAAGGACTCCTCCCACCTTATTATGTTGTTGCACAAATTTTGGGCTCGGTCCAAAATCCAAAGGTGTAAGAAATTGGACAATTCAAGTTCGTACTCAGTTTGTGCCTTAAATGGAGTGGTTGGTGTATTGCATAGTTCTAGCGCTTGGATTTCACTCAAAACTCAGCCAATGACTCCTCCCACCTTATTATGATGTTGCACAAGTTTTGGGCACGATCCGAAATCCATAGGCCATACAAATTGGACAATTCAAGTTCGTACTCAGTTTGTGCATTAAATGGAGTGGTTGGTGTATTGCATAGTTCTAGTGCTTGGATTTCACTCAAAACTCAGCGAAGGACTCCTCCCACCTTATTATGTTGTTGCACAAATTTTGGGCTCGGTCCAAAATCCATAGGTGTAAGAAATTGGACAATTCAAGTTCGTACTCAGTTTGTGCCTTAAATGGAGTGGTTGGTGTATTGCATAGTTCTAGCGCTTGGATTTCACTCAAAACTCAGCGAATGACTCCTCCCACCTTATTATGATGTTGCACAAGTTTTGGGCACGATCCGAAATCCATAGGCCATACAAATTGGACAATTCAAGTTCGTACTCAGTTTCAGCCTGAAATGGAGTGGTTGGTGTATTGCATAGTTCTAGCGCTTTGATTTCACTCCAAACTCATCCGAATGACTCCTCCCACCTTATTATGTTGTTGCACAAGTTTTGGGCTTGATCCGAAATCCATAGGCCATACAAATTGGACAATTCAAGTTCGTACTCAGTTTCAGCCTGAAATGGAGTGGTTGGTGTATTGCATAGTTCTAGGGCTTGGATTTCACTCAAAACTCAGCGAATGACTCCTCCCACCTTATTATGTTGTTGCACAAATTTTGGGCTCGCTCCAAAATCCATAGGTGTAAGAAATTGGACAATTCAAGTTCGTACTCAGTTTGTGCCTTAAATGGAGTGGTTGGTGTATTGCATAGTTCTAGCGCTTGGATTTCACTCAAAACTCACCGAATGACTCCTCCCACCTTATTATGATGTTGCACAAGTTTTGGGCACGATCCGAAATCCATAGGACATACAAATTGGACAATTCAAGTTCGTACTCGTTTCAGCCTGAAATGGAGTGGTTGGTGTATTGCATAGTTCTAGCGCTTTGATTTCACTCCAAACTCATCCGAATGACTCCTCCCACCTTATTATGTTGTTGCACAAGTTTTGGGCTCTGAATCGAAATCCATAGGCCATACAAATTGGACAATTCAAGTTCGTACTCAGTTTGTGCCTTAAATGGAGTGGTTGGTGTATTGCATAGTTCTAGTGCTTTGATTTCACTCAAAACTCAGCGAATGACTCCTCCCACCTTATTATATTGTTGCACAAATTTTGGGCTCGGTCCAAAATCCATAGGTGTAAGAAATTGGACAATTCAAGTTCGTACTCAGTTTGTGCCTTAAATGGAGTGGTTGGTGTATTGCATAGTTCTAGTGCTTGGATTTCACTCAAAACTCAGCGAAGGACTCCTCCCACCTTATTATGTTGTTGCACAAATTTTGGGCTCGGTCCAAAATCCATAGGTGTAAGAAATTGGACAATTCAAGTTCGTACTCAGTTTGTGCCTTAAATGGAGTGGTTGGTGTATTGCATAGTTCTAGTGCTTGGATTTCACTCAAAACTCAGCGAATGACTCCTCCCACCTTATTATGTTGTTGCACAAATTTTGGGCTCGGTCCAAAATCCATAGGTGTAAGAAATTGGACAATTCAAGTTCGTACTCAGTTTGTGCCTTAAATGGAGTGGTTGGTGTATTGTATAGTTCTAGCGCTTGGATTTCACTCAAAACTCACCGAATGACTCCTCCCACCTTATTATGATGTTGCACAAGTTTTGGGCACGAATCCGAAATCCATAGGACATACAAATTGGACAATTCAAGTTCGTACTTAGTTTCAGCCTGAAATGGAGTGGTTGGTGTATTGCATAGTTCTAGCGCTTTGATTTCACTCCAAACTCACCGAATGACTCCTCCCACCTTATTATGTTGTTGCACAAGTTTTGGGCTGAATCCGAAATCCATAGGCCATACAAATTGGACAATTCAAGTTCGTACTCAGTTTGTGCCTTAAATGGAGTGGTTGGTGTATTGCATAGTTCTAGTGCTTTGATTTCACTCAAAACTCAGCGAATGACTCCTCCCACCTTATTATATTGTTGCACAAATTTTGGGCTCGGTCCAAAATCCATAGGTGTAAGAAATTGGACAATTCAAGTTCGTACTTAGTTTGTGCCTTAAATGGAGTGGTTGGTGTATTGCATAGTTCTAGTGCTTGGATTTCACTCAAAACTCAGCGAAGGACTCCTCCCACCTTATTATGTTGTTGCACAAATTTTGGGCTCGGTCCAAAATCCATAGGTGTAAGAAATTGGACAATTCAAGTTCGTACTCAGTTTGTGCCTTAAATGGAGTGGTTGGTGTATTGCATAGTTCTAGCGCTTGGATTTCACTCAAAACTCACCGAATGACTCCTCCCACCTTATTATGATGTTGCACAAGTTTTGGGCACGATCGAAAAACATAGGCCATACAAATAGGACAATTCAAGTTCGTACTCAGTTTCAGCCTGAAATGGAGTGGTTGGTGTATTGCATAGTTCTAGCGCTTAGATTTCACTCCAAACTCACCGAATGACTCCTCCCACCTTATTATGTTGTTGCACAAGTTTTGGGCTCGAATCGAAATCCATAGGCCATACAAATTGGACAATTCAAGTTCGTACTCAGTTTGTGCCTTAAATGGAGTGGTTGGTGTATTGCATAGTTCTAGTGCTTGGATTTCACTCAAAACTCAGCGAATGACTCCTCCCACCTTATTATGTTGTTGCACAAATTTTGGGCTCGGTCCAAAATCCATAGGTGTAAGAAATTGGACAATTCAAGTTCGTACTCAGTTTGTGCCTTAAATGGAGTGGTTGGTGTATTGCATAGCTCTAGCGCTTGGATTTCACTCAAAACTCACCGAATGACTCCTCCCACCTTATTATGATGTTGCACAAGTTTTGGGCACGATCCGAAATCCATAGGCCATACAAATTGGACAATTCAAGTTCGTACTTAGTTTCAGCCTGAAAGGGAGTGGTTGGTGTATTGCATAGTTCTAGCGCTTTGATTTCACTCCAAACTCACCGAATGACTCCTCCCACCTTATTATGTTGTTCCACAAGTTTTGGGCTCGAATCCGAAATCCATAGGTGTAAGAAATTGGACAATTCAAGTTCGTACTCAGTTTGTGCCTTAAATGGAGTGGTTGGTGTATTGCATAGTTCTAGCGCTTGGATTTCACTCAAAACTCACCGAATGACTCCTCCCACCTTATTATGATGTTGCACAAGTTTTGGGCACGATCCGAAATCCATAGGACATACAAATTGGACAATTCAAGTTCGTACTCAGTTTGTGCATTAAATGGAGTGGTTGGTGTATTGCATAGTTCTAGTGCTTGGATTTCACTCAAAACTCAGCGAAGGACTCCTCCCACCTTATTATGTTGTTGCACAAATTTTGGGCTCGGTCCAAAATCCATAGGTGTAAGAAATTGGACAATTCAAGTTCGTACTCAGTTTGTGCCTTAAATGGAGTGGTTGGTGTATTGCATAGTTCTAGCGCTTGGATTTCACTCAAAACTCACCGAATGACTCCTCCCACCTTATTATGATGTTGCACAAGTTTTGGGCACGAACGAAAAACATAGGCCATACAAATTGGACAATTCAAGTTCGTACTCAGTTTCAGCCTGAAATGGAGTGGTTGGTGTATTGCATAGTTCTAGCGCTTTGATTTCACTCCAAACTCACCGAATGACTCCTCCCACCTTATTATGTTGTTGCACAAGTTTTGGGCTGAAATCGAAATCCATAGGCCATACAAATTGGACAATTCAAGTTCGTACTCAGTTTGTGCCTTAAATGGAGTGGTTGGTGTATTGCATAGTTCTAGTGCTTGGATTTCACTCAAAACTCAGCGAATGACTCCTCCCACCTTATTATGTTGTTGCACAAATTTTGGGCTCGGTCCAAAATCCATAGGTGTAAGAAATTGGACAATTCAAGTTCGTACTCAGTTTGTGCCTTAAATGGAGTGGTTGGTGTATTGCATAGTTCTAGCGCTTGGATTTCACTCAAAACTCACCGAATGACTCCTCCCACCTTATTATGATGTTGCACAAGTTTTGGGCACGAATCCGAAATCCATAGGCCATACAAATTGGACAATTCAAGTTCGTACTCTTTTTCAGCCTGAAAGGGAGTGGTTGGTGTATTGCATAGTTCTAGCGCTTTGATTTCACTCCAAACTCACCGAATGACTCCTCCCACCTTATTATGTTGTTCCACAAGTTTTGGGCTGAATCCGAAATCCATAGGTGTAAGAAATTGGACAATTCAAGTTCGTATCTCAGTTTGTGCCTTAAATGGAGTGGTTGGTGTATTGTATAGTTCTAGCGCTTGGATTTCACTCAAAACTCAGCGAATGACTCCTCCCACCTTATTATGATGTTGAACAAGTTTTGGGCACGATCCGAAATCCATAGGACATACAAATTGGACAATTCAAGTTCGTACTCAGTTTGTGCATTAAATGGAGTGGTTGGTGTATTGCATAGTTCTAGTGCTTGGATTTCACTCAAAACTCAGCGAATGACTCCTCCCACCTTATTATGTTGTTGCACAAATTTTGGGCTCGGTCCAAAATCCATAGGTGTAAGAAATTGGACAATTCAAGTTCGTACTCAGTTTGTGCCTTAAATGGAGTGGTTGGTGTATTGCATAGCTCTAGCGCTTGGATTTCACTCAAAACTCACCGAATGACTCCTCCCACCTTATTATGATGTTGCACAAGTTTTGGGCACGATCCGAAATCCATAGGCCATACAAATTGGACAATTCAAGTTCGTACTCAGTTTCAGCCTGAAAGGGAGTGGTTGGTGTATTGCATAGTTCTAGCGCTTTGATTTCACTCCAAACTCACCGAATGACTCCTCCCACCTTATTATGTTGTTCCACAAGTTTTGGGCTCAATCCGAAATCCATAGGTGTAAGAAATTGGACAATTCAAGTTCGTACTCAGTTTGTGCCTTAAATGGAGTGGTTGGTGTATTGCATAGTTCTAGCGCTTGGATTTCACTCAAAACTCACCGAATGACTCCTCCCACCTTATTATGATGTTGCACAAGTTTTGGGCACGAATCCGAAATCCATAGGACATACAAATTGGACAATTCAAGTTCGTACTCAGTTTGTGCATTAAATGGAGTGGTTGGTGTATTGCATAGTTCTAGTGCTTGGATTTCACTCAAAACTCAGCGAAGGACTCCTCCCACCTTATTATGTTGTTGCACAAATTTTGGGCTCGGTCCAAAATCCATAGGTGTAAGAAATTGGACAATTCAAGTTCGTACTCAGTTTGTGCCTTAAATGGAGTGGTTGGTGTATTGCATAGTTCTAGCGCTTGGATTTCACTCAAAACTCACCGAATGACTCCTCCCACCTTATTATGATGTTGCACAAGTTTTGGGCACGATCCGAAAAACATAGGCCATACAAATTGGACAATTCAAGTTCGTACTCAGTTTCAGCCTGAAATGGAGTGGTTGGTGTATTGCATAGTTCTAGCGCTTTGATTTCACTCCAAACTCACCGAATGACTCCTCCCACCTTATTATGTTGTTGCACAAGTTTTGGGCTGAATCGAAATCCATAGGCCATACAAATTGGACAATTCAAGTTCGTACTCAGTTTGTGCCTTAAATGGAGTGGTTGGTGTATTGCATAGTTCTAGTGCTTGGATTTCACTCAAAACTCAGCGAATGACTCCTCCCACCTTATTATGTTGTTGCACAAATTTTGGGCTCGGTCCAAAATCCATAGGTGTAAGAAATTGGACAATTCAAGTTCGTACTCAGTTTGTGCCTTAAATGGAGTGGTTGGTGTATTGCATAGTTCTAGTGCTTGGATTTCACTCAAAACTCAGCGAAGGACTCCTCCCACCTTATTATGTTGTTGCACAAATTTTGGGCTCGGTCCAAAATCCATAGGTGTAAGAAATTGGACAATTCAAGTTCGTACTCAGTTTGTGCCTTAAATGGAGTGGTTGGTGTATTGCATAATTCTAGCGCTTGGATTTCACTCAAAACTCAGCGAATGACTCCTCCCACCTTATTATGATGTTGCACAAGTTTTGGGCACGAATCCGAACTCCATAGGCCATACAAATTGGACAATTCAAGTTCGTACTCAGTTTCAGCCTGAAATGGAGTGGTTGGTGTATTGCATAGTTCTAGCGCTTTGATTTCACTCCAAACTCACCGAATGACTCCTCCCACCTTATTATGTTGTTGCACAAGTTTTGGGCTGAATCCGAAATCCATAGGCCATACAAATTGGACAATTCAAGTTCGTACTCAGTTTCAGCCTGAAATGGAGTGGTTGGTGTATTGCATAGTTCTAGGGCTTGGATTTCACTCAAAACTCAGCGAATGACTCCTCCCACCTTATTATGTTGTTG
This sequence comes from Prunus fruticosa, assembly GCA_018703695.1. NCBI lineage: Eukaryota > Viridiplantae > Streptophyta > Magnoliopsida > Rosales > Rosaceae > Prunus > Prunus fruticosa. Next base: position 1,969,187 of record JAHHUK010000007.1, read on the forward strand.
CACAAATTTTGGGCTCGGTCCAAAATCCATAGGTGTAAGAAATTGGACAATTCAAGTTCGTACTCAGTTTGTGCCTTAAATGGAGTGGTTGGTGTATTGCATAGTTCTAGCGCTTGGATTTCACTCAAAACTCACCGAATGACTCCTCCCACCTTATTATGATGTTGCACAAGTTTTGGGCACGATCCGAAATCCATAGGACATACAAATTGGACAACTCAAGTTCGTACTCAGTTTGTGCCTTAAATGGAGTGGTTGGTGTATTGCATAGTTCTAGTGCTTGGATTTCACTCAAAACTCAGCGAATGACTCCTCCCACCTTATTATGTTGTTGCACAAATTTTGGGCTTGGTCCAAAATCCATAGGTGTAAGAAATTGGACAATTCAAGTTCGTACTCAGTTTGTGCCTTAAATGGAGTGGTTGGTGTATTGTATAGTTCTAGCGCTTGGATTTCACTCAAAACTCAGCGAATGACTCCTCCCACCTTATTATGATGTTGAACAAGTTTTGGGCACGATCCGAAATCCATAGGACATACAAATTGGACAATTCAAGTTCGTACTCAGTTTGTGCATTAAATGGAGTGGTTGGTGTATTGCATTGTTCTAGCACTTGGATTTCACTCAAAACTCACCGAATGACTCCTCCCACCTTATTATGTTGTTGCACAAGTTTTGAGCTCGAATCCGAAATCCATAGGTGTAAGAAATTCGGACAATTCAAGTTCGTACTCAGTTTGTGCCTTAAATGGAGTGGTTGGTGTCTTGCATAGTTCTAGTGCTTGGATTTCACTCAAAACTCACCGAATGACTCCTCCCACCTTATTATGTTGTTGCACAAGTTTTGGGCTCAATCCGAAATCCATAGGCCATACAAATTGGACAATTCAAGTTCGTACTTCAGTTTGTGCCTTAAATGGAGTGGTTGGTGTATTGCATAGTTCTAGTGCTTGGATTTCACTCAAAACTCAGCGAATGACTCCTCCCACCTTATTATGTTGTTGCACAAATTTTGGGCTCGGTCCAAAATCCATAGGTGTAAGAAATTGGACAATTCAAGTTCGTACTCAGTTTGTGCCTTAAATGGAGTGGTTGGTGTATTGCATAGTTCTAGCGCTTGGATTTCACTCAAAACTCACCGAATGACTCCTCCCACCTTATTATGATGTTGCACAAGTTTTGGGCACGATCCGAAATCCATAGGCCATACAAATTGGACAATTCAAGTTCGTACTTCAGTTTGTGCCTTAAATGGAGTGGTTGGTGTATTGCATAGTTCTAGTGCTTGGATTTCACTCAAAACTCAGCGAATGACTCCTCCCACCTTATTATGATGTTGAACAAGTTTTGGGCACGATCCGAAATCCATAGGACATACAAATTGGACAATTCAAGTTCGTACTCAGTTTGTGCATTAAATGGAGTGGTTGGTGTATTGCATTGTTCTAGCACTTGGATTTCACTCAAAACTCACCGAATGACTCCTCCCACCTTATTATGTTGTTGCACAAGTTTTGAGCTCGATCCGAAATCCATAGGTGTAAGAAATCGGACAATTCAAGTTCGTATTCAGTTTGTGCCTTAAATGGAGTGGTTGGTGTCTTGCATAGTTCTAGTGCTTGGATTTCACTCAAAATTCACCGAATGACTCCTCCCACCTTATTATGTTGTTGCACAAGTTTTGGGCTCTGAATCCGAAATCCATAGGCCATACAAATTGGACAATTCAAGTTCGTACTCAGTTTGTGCCTTAAATGGAGTGGTTGGTGTATTGCATAGTTCTAGTGCTTGGATTTCACTCAAAACTCAGCGAATGACTCCTCCCACCTTATTATGATGTTGAACAAGTTTTGGGCACGAATCCGAAATCCATAGGACATACAAATTGGACAATTCAAGTTCGTACTCAGTTTGTGCATTAAATGGAGTGGTTGGTGTATTGCATTGTTCTAGCACTTGGATTTCACTCAAAACTCACCGAATGACTCCTCCCACCTTATTATGTTGTTGCACAAGTTTTGAGCTCGATCCGAAATCCATAGGTGTAAGAAATCGGACAATTCAAGTTCGTACTCAGTTTGTGCCTTAAATGGAGTGGTTGGTGTCTTGCATAGTTCTAGTGCTTGGATTTCACTCAAAATTCACCGAATGACTCCTCCCACCTTATTATGTTGTTGCACAAGTTTTGGGGCTGAATCCGAAATCCATAGGCCATACAAATTGGACAATTCAAGTTCGTACTCAGTTTGTGCCTTAAATGGAGTGGTTGGTGTATTGCATAGTTCTAGTGCTTGGATTTCACTCAAAACTCAGCGAATGACTCCTCCCACCTTATTATGTTGTTGCACAAATTTTGGGCTCGGTCCAAAATCCATAGGTGTAAGAAATTGGACAATTCAAGTTCGTACTCAGTTTGTGCCTTAAATGGAGTGGTTGGTGTATTGCATAGTTCTAGCGCTTGGATTTCACTCAAAACTCACCGAATGACTCCTCCCACCTTATTATGATGTTGCACAAGTTTTGGGCACGATCCGAAATCCATAGGCCATACAAATTGGACAATTCAAGTTCGTACTCAGTTTGTGCCTTAAATGGAGTGGTTGGTGTATTGCATAGTTCTAGTGCTTGGATTTCACTCAAAACTCAGCGAATGACTCCTCCCACCTTATTATGTTGTTGCACAAATTTTGGGCTCGGTCCAAAATCCATAGGTGTAAGAAATTGGACAATTCAAGTTCGTACTCAGTTTGTGCCTTAAATGGAGTGGTTGGTGTCTTGCATAGTTCTAGCGCTTGGATTTCACTCAAAACCCACCGAATGACTCCTCCCACCTTATTATGTTGTTGCACAAGTTTTGGGCTCGAATCGAAATCCATAGGCCATACAAATTGGACAATTCAAGTTCGTACTCAGTTTGTGCCTTAAATGGAGTGGTTGGTGTATTGCATAGTTCTAGTGCTTGGATTTCACTCAAAACTCAGCGAATGACTCCTCCAACCTTATTATGTTGTTGCACAAATTTTGGGCTCGGTCCAAAATCCATAGGTGTAAGAAATTGGACAATTCAAGTTCGTACTCAGTTTGTGCCTTAAATGGAGTGGTTGGTGTATTGCATAGTTCTAGCGCTTGGATTTCACTCAAAACTCACCGAATGACTCCTCCCACCTTATTATGATGTTGCACAAGTTTTGGGCACGATCCGAAATCCATAGGCCATACAAATTGGACAATTCAAGTTCGTACTTAGTTTCAGCCTGAAATGAAGTGGTTGGTGTATTGCATAGTTCTAGCGCTTTGATTTCACTCCAAACTCACCGAATGACTCCTCCCACCTTATTATGTTGTTGCACAAGTTTTGGGCTCGAATCGAAATTCATAGGCCATACAAATTAGGGGTGGGCATATGAACCAAAAGGGAAAAACCGAACCGCACCGGAAGAAAAAAAACCGAAAAAACCGAGTTGACTAAAAAGTCAACAAAATTGTACCGAACCGACCGGGACCGGTTTAAACCGGTTCCAGTTTCGGTTTTACATATGACAAAAACCGGACCGGACCGGACTAGACCGAACCGGTTTAGTATTTAATATATAATATATAATAAAAAAATATTATTTTATTAGGTCAGTTCTATTTTGTTAGAATAGACTGGCCATATCTGATAAAACCAAACCCCTTTAGTTTACGCGAATTAGGTTTTCCTCAGTCCCTCTCTTCTCTCTCACTCTCCTTCTATTCTCTCAGACTGCAGATCTCGCCGCCATCGCACAGCTCAAGTGACTCCCCAAGATCTCGCCGCCATCTCTCACTCTCCTTCTATTATTTCATTCCTCTGCCTGGATTTGATAGAAGGTTGATCCCTCAAGATTACCTGAGCTTCGTATCGGGATCTGTTGGTGAGTAATTGACCATTGTTCCCCCATATATGTGGTCATTTGTGTAAAATTATCGGATAGTGATTCGTGTTGTTTTCGGGCAGATGAACTTGGCGATTTCGCAGGAGAGCTTAAAATGTCCTTCTTCCAGCTTGGAATCAGTCCTCAAATTATAGCATCGATTATTATGCAGGTTTATTGCTTTTCTTCATCTATTTCATGTGTATTTATGTTAACTAAAATGATATTTGTCTAAGTATTTTAATCTGGAGAGAAAATTTTGTATGTATTAAAATATGATGATATATTGAGAATCTCAAATTCGATGTATAGGTACTTTGTCATCTTGTTCCCTCCCTAGTAAAGCTGCGGAAAGAAGGCTTAGATGGTCACGAGAAGATTAAGAGTTATATGTGTGTCTAGTTATTCATCTCAAGCAGTGAGCCAAGTTCTTGTTGCACAATTTGATTGTGACTTTTGCTTTAGATAATTTTTTCCTCTAAGATTGTGAACCTTATGAGCGTTTATGTTTATTCAAGATGGTGGATGTCTCTTGGCTTTGCAATTGTGGAGGCCATCATACTGGCTTGTTACTCACTTCCATATTCAATCTATGCGGCTAGCTACAGGTAATGCAGCAATTATATCATACTTTTCAACAATAACTTTGATTTCAAATGTATCTATGTAAACTTGCTCCTCAAATATAAGGACAATGTTGCCTATCAATCAGGTACTTTTGTTTATGGGATTTTGAAAGAACTAGGATTTCAGGATGAAAATATTAAGACCTTTAATACCCCAGAAGAGTTGAACCAACTTTTTCAAAATGGGAGTAGAAAAAATGGCATTTCTGCAGCATTTGATGAAACACCCTACATGAAACTGTTTCTTGCAACATATTGCTCCAAATACACCATGGTTGATCCGACATTTAAAGCCGATGGTTTTGCTTTTGTAAGTTCACCTGCTTTTTCTCCTTTATATCTCTCTTTGATGTTGATCCACCATGTTTTCTCATCAGGGATTGTTTTGTTTCCGTTGATTCTACAACTTGCAGGTCTTCCCAAAAGGCTCCCCTCTTGCTCGCGATGTTTCGAGGGGAATCTTAAATGTGAACGAGGGAAACCAAACGAAAGTCATTGAGGATAGGTGGTTGAAGAAACAAAATTGTGTAGACCCCAACAGCCTATTCTTGTATTTGTTTGAAGGTTTTTTCAGGTGTGCATCCTTTGAGATTTTATTGTTTGGTGTGGATTGACTAACTGTCAATATTGCTTTTCGCTATTGTTCTTAAAGTTCTGATTTTGAATCTGTACTTGGTGTTATATGATCTTGCTATACTTTAGCTGTATGTGGTATGATTTTTGGCCTTGTGGGCCTGTGTGATTTTGCATTTTATAGCACCAAGGAATTGCTTTTCTATGTGTTGGTCAGGTGAGCTAGTTACTCTCTTTCTAATTCTTCATTGCTTATTGTGCTGGCTGCAAGTTGGAGATTGGCCATGGGCGATATTTGAGTTGCATGGGTGCTGTTTGGCATCCAGAATGTTTTCCTTGCCGTGCTTGCAATCTTCCAATTACTGATTATGAGGTGAAAATCCAGTTCTTGTCCAGTAAGATTTTTCTTTGGAACAAAGTACTTGAATGCAAAGCTGAGTTACCTTTTTTTTTATGGGAACAATACCATGAGTGTTATATGATTTGTAAATATCATTTAATTTTTGGATCTCCTATCTGTGACAGTATTCTATGTCTGGGAATCACCCTTACCACAAATCCTGCTATAAGGAGCAGCATCACCCAAGATGTGATGTTTGTAAGAATTTTGTAAGTGTCTCTTCTTATTGAGTTCTTTAATGCTATAAGCATTTCCATTTTGGTAATTAAAGTACTTGTATTTAGTTGATGATGTTACCAGAGACGTTACCAAAAGGGGAACTTAGTGATCAATGTGTAGGCTAATAGGACATCCAGGAGCGGTTAATGAGTGTAAGAGTCTGATGATTTAACCTGATTAACCTCCTCTGGAATCCAGTTTGATGGCGCTATTAGGAAATGATCATATAATGCTGGCTGATTATAAAACTGCTAGAGTTAGCAGGCTCCTCTGATAAGCTATAATTATTTAATTTTTCTTTTGGTGTGAAAGTTTCAAATCAGTTCATTGTTTCTCTTTTCAAATTAGCCTCAAAGACAACAGAACTTCGTGAATGCCCTTGTTGATGGTTCTTTCTACTGGCTGGACTGGTTTAAGGCAACACATATGCATTTGTTGAACAATTTATCTTTTTGATAAATATTTGTTGAACAATTTTTATATTATTTTTCTTTACGTTTCTGGTTCTTTTATTTTTCTCTATTATTTTTCTCTTCGTGAATGCCCTTGTGATTTAATGATGTATACTATTAATATATATATATATATATATAGTTGCATTTTTGCCTAATGTTTTAATGTGTGTTTTTATTTGTAGATCTTACAATTTTACGGGCACCTACCAACTCAAGTCCTTCGTTCCACTGATAATTGAATATGTGAAGCCTTCGTTGGTGTTATTATATGTTACTTTTTGGCTTATGTTTCAAATTTTAAATTTGGTTTGTAATTTAATTATTAATTTTTACATTGAGATATAATTCTTAAGATTGTATGTTTGGTTTGGATGACCATGTTTTGTATTTGGAAGTTAAGATGGCATGTAGAAATTATTTTAGGCCAAATTTTTATAGGAATGTGAATAGGGTTTTATATGCTACTTAAGCCCACAAAGAAACAAATTGTTTTATTTTAAAAAAAAAAAAGTAAACCGGCTCAAACCGGCCAAAACCGAAAAATCGGAACCCGATCAGGGACAGTTCGGTTTTATCCGGTTTTTCTTCTATTTTTTTAAAAAACTGGACCGGGCTAGATCGGATGAACAATTCCTGGTTTTGGTTTCGAATTAAGCTTTGAACCGGGCCGAACCGGACCGTGCCCAGCCCTAATACAAATTGGACAATTCAAGTTCGTACTCAGTTTGTGCCTTAAATGGAGTGGTTGGTGTATTGCATAGTTCTAGTGCTTGGATTTCACTCAAAACTCAGCGAATGACTCCTCCCACCTTATTATGTTGTTGCACAAATTTTGGGCTCGGTCCAAAATCCATAGGTGTAAGAAATTGGACAATTAAAGTTCGTACTCAGTTTGTGCCTTAAATGGAGTGGTTGGTGTATTGCATAGCTCTAGCGCTTGGATTTCACTCAAAACTCACCGAATGACTCCTCCCACCTTATTATGATGTTGCACAAGTTTTGGGCACGATCCGAAATCCATAGGCCATACAAATGGGACAATTCAAGTTCGTACTCAGTTTGTGCCTTAAATGGAGTGGTTGGTGTATTGCATAGTTCTAGTGCTTGTTGCGTAGATTCAGGAACGCAGATGCTGCCGAATTTGACCTTAAGTTGCCAAAACATGTATAACTTTCTCTAGAAGACTCGGAATCATGAACCGTAAAATTCTACAGAAAATAGACTTCCGTATCTTTCCAATGATGTATGGATCATTATCGGGTTCTTCTTGAGCAAGTACAGTCCAATCCGTGAAGTTGACTGATCTGCAGACACCGTTTTGAGCTAACTTTTCTCCAAAATGCAATTAGTGAGTCTCAAGCTTATTACACTGAAACAAACACAAAACTTATTAAAAGCACAAGTTTAACTCAAAAACATAACCAAATCATAAGTTAGAAGGGTACAAATTGATATGTAATTATGCACCGATCAAATACCCACAAACCTAGATTTTGCTAGTCTTCGAGCAAAACAAAAGGAAAACAAAGATAAAAAACAAATAAGAAGTTAACTAAACCACTTTCGTAGGTAACTCGATTGCATTTAGCGTATGCAACAAGCCTTTAAACCTCTAGGCATCCCTAGTAGGAGGAGTTGTGTCTCCTGAGGGTTTAACAGATTAATACCCACAAACGTTTTACTAACTCTACAAAACAAAGTAGTTAGAAAACTTATTATAATTTGTTAGTCCTTTAAGCAAAATAACAAAAACTAAAATAAAAGCAAAAACAAAAATAGTAATAAAAATAAAACAAAAATAAAACTCAAAACAATCTTCCCGAACATTTTCTGAAGAGAAATGACTCATGCACATGACTTAAACGTTTTAACAATAAAAGCTCAATTTTTAGACATTATTTACAAAGCGGCAAAGTTCTAAACACAATATGCTCAAAGTGTAGTAGTGTGATAGCCAAATACAACAAATTCCCCAATCTTAGTTTTCACACAATTTCGAAAATCATACAAAGCATAAGTTCAATTTCAAATCTCACCAAAGTTGTCCTCTCACAAATGAATCACTCAGAAGAGGGCTATAATGCAACACTCAGTTATAAACATGAGAATAGAGTTAAACCATAAGGACTTAACTCGAAAAAAAAGATGAAGAACTTGCATTAATATGATCTCAAGAAGGATGCCAAACACTTAAAAGTAAGAAAATGGATGCAATTCAACCACATGACATTTAAGATCAATTTAGGTCTTTAACATAGGTTGTAATGGGGCCAAGGGTGTAAGGTGAGTAAGAAATGAAAGGTATGGATAGTACAAAGTCCAAGGAACTCGCAATGTAAGAGCATAAAACAATTGTTTACAAGACTTCGAATCATCACGATTAGATTTTTTCTTTTACATGATCAAAACTCCTTATACCTTCATTTACATTGATTCATACTCCTTTCCTTTAATTGAACAAACACCAATTATTTTGAAGGCCCAAAAATGAAATTTCTACCAACCATCACTTAACTTTTCTCTTTTCTTTCACCAATTGTGTGAATTTTTTTTTTTTCTCTTTTTTTTTTCGAAATGTAACACCTCTTCCCAAACTTAGCATGAAAAACACATCCAAAATAAAGCTCATGAGTTCCTTAGAAAGGTAAATATTTGTTTTTCGGGCTAAGGCAAGGAAATAAAATTGGTAAATGAAAGAAAAGGTTTACATGTAGGCTCAAAATGGTTAACAATGGAAAAATCATGCTTAAGCATGCATAAGGTTAGCTTGAAAGGCACAAACGATCCAAAGAATGCCTTAATATCATTGATTCATACTAAGTTTTTCTTTTACATGATCAAAACTCCTTATACCTTCATTTACATTGATTCATACTCCTTTCCTTTAATTGAACAAACACCAATTATTTTGAAGGCCCAAAAATGAAATTTCTACCAACCATCACTTAACTTTTCTCTTTTCTTTCACCAATTGTGTGAATTTTTTTTTTTTTCTTTTTTTTTTCGAAATGTAACACCTCTTCCCAAACTTAGCATGAAAAACACATCCAAAATAAAGCTCATGAGTTCCTTAGAAAGGTAAATATTTGTTTTTCGGGCTAAGGCAAAGAAATAAAATTGGTAAATGAAAGAAAAGGTTTACATGTAGGCTCAAAATGGTTAACAATGGAAAAATCATGCTTAAGCATGCATAAGGTTAGCTTGAAAGGCACAAACGATTCAAAGAATGCCTTAATATCATTTCTTTAAATGTCATGAAGTCAAATTGCACAAGAATGAATGACTTTTAAGTGTTCAACCAAATCAATGAATAATGAGATCAAACAACAACTTTGATGACAAGAAAATAAGAGTACATATATAACACTCATGAATTGAAGTACAAGGCTCAAAAGCTCACTTTATATGGTTGGTTATATAAGTCTAATTTATGCTTCATACAATCCTTTAGATCATGCAAATCCTTTAATTTGAAAATTATGAAACAAATGGCAAGTGCAAAGGTTTCGAACATATTATGCTAGAACAATGCCAAATTAATTAATTTTTTTTTAAAATAAAAAATAAAAAAAAAACATTAAAATAAAATGAAATCCAATTTTCATTTAAGTCATGCAAACATTTATCACAATCTCATCAAATGTGTTCGGAAAGTGAATAAAATCTAAATAAAAATAAAAATAAAAGCAAGACTCAAACAAAATAAAATAAAAATAAAAACAAGCAAATAATAAACAAGAAAATTTAAAATTAAGGAAAAACCAAATTTACATGCTAAACTCTAATACCCCCAAACCTAGAAATGAACATTGTCCTCAATGTTTAAACTCTAATACCCACAAACAATGTCATAACAACAGATGAAAGGTATTAAAGCAAATAAAAATTACAAAACACACAAAAATAAAAAATAAAAAAAATAATTACAAAATAAAAATTACAAAACAAACAAACAAACAAACAAAAAATGAAACAGTAAACCCTAATCACACAATTCTGAAACCCAAAAAAATTTTGAAGCCCAAAGCCCACAATGAAATTAACCCAACAACAGTAAAACCCAACCCAACCTGAAATCTGAAGCCCACATGTTTTAATTTTAATTATAATTTTTTAATTTAAGATCAAACGTGAATTGGATTCTGAAACATGGGTCCTAATTTCGTCTCGGTTCAGTGTAAGGGACCAACAGGACAGGGCGAGACACGTGTCAACAAATTGAAGCACCGCAGATTTCACAAGCTGAAATTACGGGCTCATGGAAAGGCGCGAAGACTTGCCTACTGAACGCGTCCGTTCAGAAAAGACATGTCGAGATAAATGAGTTGGGTGTGGTTGGAAAGTGAGAAGGTTTGTGGGACTTGGAGGAATGCTGGAGATTCAGAAAATGCTCAGACGCGCCTAGGGTTTGTGAAAGACTATGTCTATAAGAAGGAAAACGAAGGGAAAAAAAACAAAAAAAACACAAACTCAGAAACACAAAAGAGAAAAGAAGCAAGAAAAACTGAGAAATCAAATGGCCTCTTCCTACCCCTTTTCCTTGGATCTCAACCTAGCTCCACCGACTCAAACACGAGGCCAAGCAGTAACACCAGGTATGGATGCCCTACTTTGCCTCCGCACGGGGCCTGTGACTGTCAATGACTCAATACTCCTGGACAACGATGTTGCCATTGGAGTTGGTAGAAATTTGGTGACTCCTAAAGATATACGTGTGTTCGGGACAAGGGATGACAACCGGGTCATGAGTGATGCCCTGGCACTGAGCATGCAGAGTCCAGCATGTGTCGCAAGTTTGGTTCATCGCCTACTTGCGAAGTCCCATGAGGTAGAGGTGCTAAAAGGTCAGTGAGCGGCGGAGCACAGTATGGTTGAAGAGTGTCAAAGTGCTATAAAAAGCTTGAAAAGGGAGCGGTCAAGGATAGTGGAGGTGAATCGACACCAGCTAGACGTATTGCGGGACGAGAATAAAAACCTATCAAAGATGGTAGAGTTGTACTCTCGCGACATGCGAAAACAGCTGGAAGACCTAGACCGACCGGGTAAACGCAAGAAACCAGATCGCGAGAAAAGTTATACCGAAGCTAAGATTGCGATCTTTGGGAGCTCAAGTGATGAGCCCCAAGAGGCTGTGCGTGAAGCCCCGGAAGAGGACAGCCAGAGGGCCAAACTAAAAGCTCCTATGGTCGAGACACCGAGCGCCAAGAAGAAATGATTTCAGTTTTTATTTATTATTTAATTTTAAAATGTATGTTTTTTTTTAATTTGGGAAATAAAAAAGTTATGTTATCTCAAAGACACGAATAACCCTAAATTTAAAGAACGACGATCAAACAAAAACATGAAAACCCAAACATGCATTTTTATTTTTAGTTAAGTAAACACATAAGTAACTTTTTTTTTTCTTTTAAGAGAAAAACTTAAGGATGACCAGTTAAGGGCCTCAGAAAACACAGCCAGGGGATCCGGGAAGGTTGGAGGGGTCACAATGGTCCCTCTTAAAACCCAAACTTCTTAGACACCGAAGGTGCCGCCTAAAGAACTCCTAGACACTGTATAGACTGCGGTTGCTCACTGGAGTTACCAAAAGTTTAGCTCCTTCAAAGAATATCCTATGAGTTTTAAATTATACTAACTAATTAAATAAAAACAAAATAAAAAAAACTGAAATAAACACACAATTCAAACAAGAATTTAAAAGAAGAGATGTGATTCTTGCACCAGGTGTCCAAGACGCATCTTTAATTTTATCTCTTCTTCCAACCAAATTCTTAAGAAACCTGTCAAACAAAAAAAACAAGTTAATTTTAAATTAAAAAGAAAAACAATGAATAAAGAAAAATAAAATAAAATAAAAAGAAAAAGGAAAACACACTTCCCCAAACTTAAATCAAACAAAGACGACAAACGGAAAAGAAAGCATAGTTCCCTAACTAAAATAAACTAAAGATGATAGCCGAATGGGAAAAGCAAAAACACAAAGCTCTAGAAAATGAAAGTAACGGGCAAAAATATTAAACACCAGAAAACACGGAGAAAGAAAAAAAAAAGAAAAGTAAAGTAAAGGTGCTCCCCCTTGAAGCAATTAGGTCGAGCATGCCCGGGAAATCCGAAATGGTGTTGGCACCCTCATCAGCATATGTCTATTTAAACCACACATCTTCAAGCGGATGATACCCAGCATTTCTTCCTGCAAACTCAAAGAAAAACATCAAAAAATTCAGAAACAAAACAATGGCATCCTCATACGCTCACCTTGATGATCTCAGCCTTGAATTGACCCTTGCGCCACCGAATGCGCAGATAAGGGCTCCTACAAACCCTGTCTTCCCAAACTCCACATATCATCACGGTACAGCCTCAAACTTTGCTGAGGCAATACCGAACTTTTCTGAGGTGTCGAACGAGAGCAGTGTTGCTGGAAGGCACGATTAGCAGCAAGCTCACTCCGACAGATCATCTGCATGTGGCAAGGAGGTCTGACAAAGCAGCAGTGGAGGAGTCCCACAACTTAACGGTGCTCCATGCGGTCTCGGCTACCAATTTGGGCATGCGATTACTAGCGAGAACACGAGAGTGTGCCGCGATGAGCGAGGAAATCGCTTCCTTGAAGGCTATGGTGGCGGACTCCAGAAGCGGCTCTCCTGTGCCAATCAGCACGTGGAAGCACTGGAGAGAAAGAATGAGGACCATGTGGAGCTGCTGCAAATTCTGCAAGTAAGAGAGAATAGAGGCATGCCATGAAGATGAAGATGAAGATGATGAAGATGTTGTTTTTATTTTTAATTTATTTGAATGTTTTTTTTGTTTTTTTAACTTTTTAACTTTTTTTCTTTGTTTGCAGTGTTTGAATGAAATAAAAATGTGTTTTTAACACTCAGAAATAAACTAACTAACCACACCACGTAAATAAATACATAAACTAACTTAACAAAACAAAACAAAGAAAACAAAGAAGTTCCAAATTGATTATTTATTTATTATTATTTACAACTAACTGACCACACAAAAAAAAAAACAAAGAAGTTCCAAATTGCAATTTACAAGGAAAAATAAAAACTCAAATTTCAAAATTTTTTTTTTTTAAATTTTTTGTTTTTTTTAATTTTTTTTTTAAAAAACAAACAAATATACAAGCAACTCATGGATGACCAGTTAAGGGCCTCAGAACATACAGCCAGGGGATCCGGGAAGGTTGGAGGGGTCACAAAGGTCCCACTTAAAACCCAAACTTCTTAGACACCGAAGGTGTCGCCTAAAGAACTCCTAGACACTGGTATATTGACGGAGACGCTCACTGGAGTTACCATAAGTCAGCTCATATAAAAAATCTTTTTTAATTTGTTTTTTTAATTTTTTTATAAAAAAGAAACAGAAGTTTAAAATAATAACAAGTAAAGAGAAAGGATTGAAATACTCCCCCTTGAAGCGATTAGGTCGAGCGTGATGCATTTGGAGGTCGCGACTTCTCCCACTACTCCACACTCCCCATTCTTATGATTGAGGTTACCATCTCTCTCCATTTTTATTAAGCTGACATTACTTGCTAAAACAAACACAGAAAACTTGAAACAGAATTAAAGGATTAGGAAATTAAAACTAAAATGGAAAGGAAACACACATCCAATTTCATGCTTCAAAGTAACAAGCAACAAAGTAATCAAACTAGCTTATGGAGTTCGTTCTTTCTCAAATATGATTATCCATATGGTGTGTGGTTTTAATCAAGTATTCAGAAAAAGCATTTAGCTATGGTGTTTAGTCTAAACACAAATTCCGAACCCATTAAGAACAAGAAGAACAATAGAGAACCAAGTAGAATTTAAACATGGTGTTTGTCTTCAATATCTACCCATTCATTCACTAATCAGTCCAAGAGTCATATGGTGTTTATGTAAACTTGAACAAGATATTTAATTAGGAACAAGTGAATGAAACCATAAACTAGAAATAATCAACATGCTACTTGAACCTTTTTGTTTTTGGGTGTTGTGTAAGCTGGGACTCAAACCCAGTTCTCTTGCTTGTCAGGCAATTGTCCTTGTCCGTTGGACAACAAACGCAACTTGTCAATTAACGTCATTAACTTTAAAACATGAAACTGTCAAGTTAAAAAAAGAAAAAGATAAAAAAAATAAAAAATAAAAAAAAGTAGGAAAACCAAATAGAATCAAACAATGTTACCGATCCCGGCAACGGCGCCAAAAACTTGTTGCGTAGATTCAGCTGCACCAAAATGGGTTCAACTGCATCCTCAACTTGTGATACTCGCAAGTGCACGAACCGTTGGTAGTTTAGCGTATGTAAGTGCGAGGTCGATTCCACAGGGATTGGGGATTGAATGATCCAATTCAATTTTCCTACACAAAACAAAAATGAAAACAAAAGAAACAAAACAAGAAGAAAGAATGTACATTACAAGAAAAATAAATTACAACTAAGAAAACATTAAGGAAAGAATTTGAGGAAGGAAGGAAAGTGTTTGAGAGCTTTAGAGAGGGGAGAAGTGTTTGAGAGATTTGGAGAAGTTTGGAAGAGTAAGGAAAGTGGTGTTTGGGAACTTTGTGGATTTTGGAAGAGAGTATTTGAGAACATGGGGAATTTGGAAAAGAAAGTGTTTGAGGACTTTGAGAATTTTGGAAGAAAATGTGTTTGAGAGATTTGGAGACTTTTGGAAGAAAATGTGTTTGAGAGCTTTGATGATTTTGGAAGAGAAGAGACATGTGTTTGAGGAATTGGAGAATGTTTGGAAGAGAGTGGTTGAGAACTTGGAGGATGTTTGTGAACTTGGAGAATTTGAGAACTTAGGGAAGGAAGAGAAAGGTGTTTGTGAAGTGTTTGAGACATGGAGACTTTAGAGAATTTGAAAGAGAATAGAGAAGTGTTTGGAGAATTTAGAACAAAGAAAATTTAGTAGAATGATCTTCTTACAACAATTGAGAATTACAAAGGGAAACTAAGAGAATTTGAGGGAGAGAAGGGAAGGGAGCTCTAGAGAAGTGCTTGAGAGCTCCTGTTGCGTAGATTTAGCTGCACCAAAATAGATTCAGCTACATCCTCAACTTGTGATACTCGCAAGTGCACGAGCCGTTCGGTAGTATAGCGTATGTAAGTGCGAGGTCGATTCCACAGGGATTGGTGATTGAATGATCCAATTTAATTTTCCTACACAAAACAGAAATGAAAACAAAAGAAGTAAAAAGGTTTTGTACAACATTTGAGATTTGGAGAATTTGGAAGAGGAAGGAAATGTGTTGAAGGACTTTGAGAACTTTGTGGATTTTGGAGAATTTGAGAACTTAGAGAAGGGAAGAGAAAATGTTTGAGAAGTGTTTGAGATAAAAAGGAAAATGAAAGTAGAATGATCTTATTACAACAATTGAGAAATACAAGGGGAAACTAAAAGAATTTGAGGGAGAGAAGGGAAGGGAGCTCTAGAGAAGTGCTTGAGAGCTCCCCCCCTTGGGGTGTGTTTACAAGCTTAGAGAACCTCCCTATTTATAGGCCTAGGGGAAGTGAAAATCTGAATTCAAAAAGACTAATGCATACAACACTTGAATTATAAAATCTGAAATGGTTGATGCACTTGAATTAGAAAATATGAATTGGATGATGCACTTGTATTAGAAAATCTTGAATGGCTACTCCACTAAATCCCACTAGCAGCCCTAGCTCATCCTCATGTCAGCATGACCAAGCTTCCAACCAGAAATGATAGCTCATGCCTAGCTCACCATGACCAAGCATCCAACCAGTACATGCTGAGGTCAGCATGACCAGCAACTTCAAAGGCTTACAACTTGGGCTTCCCTTAAGAAAATTAAGACTTTAAGCACTCCAATTTGAAGTTCAGAATGTCTTCTTTCCAGCCA
Source organism: Prunus fruticosa (assembly GCA_018703695.1). Taxonomy (NCBI): domain Eukaryota; kingdom Viridiplantae; phylum Streptophyta; class Magnoliopsida; order Rosales; family Rosaceae; genus Prunus; species Prunus fruticosa. The sequence continues at coordinate 1,985,229 of JAHHUK010000007.1, forward strand.
TATATCATTTGGGCCAATCCAAGGTCGGAGGAGGAAGTTAAGGCCAAAACAAATTGCTAACTCATTTTCCGCGCTGATAAGATCCATCCTGAGCATGGTTCTGTGTTTGCTAGGTAACGGACGCCAGATTTATCCAATGGGGCTGAATTTTGGATATGTTATAGTACACACCCATTGGAACAACTTTCATGAAGAATGTGGCCTCATTCGAGCTATGTAGGTTGTTGAAACAAAGCTTGCAATATGACCTACGGAACTGGACTGGCAGGGGGCTGTAGCCAAAATGAGTTTGTCTTTAAGCTCTTCATCCATTCATCCAAATTAGGCCTTAACATGCTTGAATTGCATGAATTATGTTCTCCAAAGCCATCATTGTTACTTAAATCTCAATTAACTGAAAGATAAACACAAAAAGGATTAAAAGCACAAGTTTAACTTAAAAACATAACCAAATCATAAGCTAGAAGGGTAAGAAATAATATACAATTATGAACCGATCAAATACCCCCAAACCTAGATTTTGCTAGTCCTCGAGCAAAACAACACAAAACAAAGTTAAAAACAAAACTAGAAGTTAACTAAACCACTTTCGTAGGTAACTCGATTGCATTTAGCATATGCAACAAGCCTTTAAACCTCTAGGCATCCCTAGTAGGAGGAGTTGTGTCTCCTGAGGGTTTAACAGATACGAATACCCACAAACGTTTTTCTAACTCTACAAAACAAAATGGTTAGAAAACTTAAAAGATTGTTAGTCTTTAAGCAAAACCAAAACAAAAAACAAACATAAATACATTAACAAAAACAAAAACAAAAAAGAACTACAAAAATAAAACGAACTCAAAACAATCTTTCCGAACATTTTCTGAAGAGAAATGACTCATGCACATGACTTAAACGTTTTAACAATAAAAACTCAATTTTTAGACATTATTAACAAAGCGGCAAAATTCTAAACACAATATGCTCAAAGTGTAGTAGTGATCGGTTCATAATTGTACATTATTTCTTACCCTTCTAGCTTATGATTTGGTTATGTTTTTGAGTTAAACTTGTCCTTTTAATCCTTTTTGTGTTTATCTTTCAGTTAATTGAGCTTTAGGTAACAATGATGGCTTTGGAGAACATAATTCATGCAATTCAAGCATGTTAAGGCCTAATTTGGATGAATTAAAGAATTGCTTAAAGATAAACCAATTTTGGCTACAGTGCCCTGCCAGCCCAGTTTCGTAGGTCACATTGCAAGCTTTGTTTCAGCAACCTACACAGCTCGAATGAGGCCGCATTCTTCATGAAAGTTGTTCCAATGGGTGTGTACTATAACATGTCCAAAATTCAGCCCCATTGGATAAATCTGGAGTCCGTTACCTAGCAAACACCGAACCATGCTCAGGATGGATCTTATCAGCGCGGAAAATGAGTTAGCAATTTGTTTCGGCCTTAACTTCTTCCTCCGACCTTGGATTGGGCCAATACTTGTGTGGCTGGAAAGAAGACATTCTGAAATTCAATTTAGAGTGCTTAAAGTCCTAATTTGATTAAGCGAAGCCCAAGTTGTAAGCCCTTGAAGTTGATGGTCATGCTGACCTCAGCATGTGCTGGTTGGATGCTTGGTCATGGTGAGCTAGGCATGAGCTATCATTTCTGGTTGGAAGCTTGGTCATGGTGACATGAAGATGAGCTAGGGCTGCTGGTGGGATTTAGTGGTGAAGTGCATCAACCATTGAAGATTTTCTAATACAAGTGCATCAACCATTGAAGATTTTCTAATACAAGTGCATCAACCATTTCAGATTTTATAATTCAAGTGTTGTATGCATTAGTCTTTTTGAATTCAGATTTTCACTTCCCCTAGGCCTATAAATAGGGAAGTTCTCTAAGCTTGTAAACACACCCCAAGGGGGGGGAGCTCTCAAACACTTCTCTAGAGCTCCCTTCCCTTCTCTCCCTCAAATTCTCTTAGTTTCCCTTTGTAGTTCTCAATTGTTGTAACAAGATTCTAGTACTATAAATCTCAAGCATTTTTCCTTTCTCTTCTTCAATAAATTCTCCAAACACTTCTCTATTCTCTTTCAAAGTTCTCCATGCTCTAAAACATTTCCCAAACACAATTCTCATTCCCTTCCAAATTCTCAAAGTCCTCAAACACTCTCTTCCAAAATCCACAAAGTTCCCAAACACCACTTTCCTTACTCTTCCAAATTCTCCAAATCACTCAAACACTTTCTCCTCCCTTCTCCAAATTTCCCAAACACATTTCCCTTCTCTTCCAAGCGTCTCCATGTCTCAAACACTTCACAAACACCTTTCTCTCATTTCCCTAAGTTCTCAAATTCTCCAAGTTCACAAAATCCTCAAGCTTCCCAAACACCTTCCTTTCCCTTCCAAAATCCTCAAGCTTCCCAAACACCTTCCTCCAAATTCTCAAGCTCTCAAACACTTTCCTTCCTTCCTCAAATTCTCTACTTAATGTTTTCTTAGTTGTAATTTATTTTTCTTGTAATGTACATTCTTTCTTCTTGTTTTGTTTCTTTTGTTTTCATTATTGTTTTGTGTAGGAAAATTGAATTGGATCATTCAATCACCAATCCCTGTGGAATCGACCTCGCACTTACATACGCTAAACTACCAACGGTTCGTGCACTTGCGAGTATCACAAGTTGAGGATGCAGTTGAATCAATTTTGGTGCAGCTGAATCTACGCAACAAATTTTTGGCGCCGTTGCCGGGATCGGTAACATTGTTTGATTTTATTTGGTTTTTCTACTTTTTATTTATTTTTATCTTTTGTATAACTTGACAGTTTCATGTTTTAAAGTTAATGAGGTTAATTGACAAGTTGTGTTTGTAGTCCAACGGACAAGGACAATTGCCTGACAAGCAAGAGAACTGGGTTTGAGTCCCAGCTTACACAACACCCAAAAACAAAAAGGTTCAAGTAGCATGTTGATTATTTCTAGTTTATGGTTTCATTCACTTGCTCTTAATTAAATATCTTGTTCAAGTTTACATAAACACCATATGACTCTTGGGCTGATTAGTGAATGAATGGGTAGATATTGAAGACAAACACCATGTTTAAATTCTACTTGGTTCTCTATTGTTCTTCTTGTTCTTAATGGGTTCGGAATTTGTGTTTAGACTAAACACCATAGCTAAATGCTTTTTCTGAATACTTGATTAAAACCACACACCATATGGATAATCATATTTGAGAAAGAACGAACTTCATAAGCTAGTTTAATTTACTTTGCTACTTATTACTTTGAAGCATGAAATTGGATGTGTGTTGATTTTCCTTTCCATTTTAGTTTTTATTTCCTAATCCTTTAATTCTGTTTCAAGTTTTCTGTGTTTGTTTTAGCAAGTAATGTCAGCTTAATAAAAATGGAGAGAGATGGCAACTTCAATCATAAGAATGGGGAGTGTGGAGTAGTGGGAGAAGTCGCGACCTCCAAGTGCATCACGCTCGACCTAATCGCTTCAAGGGGGAGTATTCCAATCCTTTCTCTTTAGTTGTTTTGTTATTATTTCAGTAATTTTAATTTTCTATTTCTTTTATTTAAAAAAAATTAAAAAAGATTTTTTATATGAGCTGACTCGTGGTAACTCCAGATGAGCGTCTCCGTCAATACAGTGTCTAGGAGTTCTTTAAGGCGACACCTTCGGTGTCTAAGAAGTTTGGGTTTTAAGTGGGACCTTTGTGACCCCTCCAACCTTCCCGGATCCCCTGGCTGTATTTTCTGAGGCCCTTAACTGGTCATCCTTGAGTTGCTTGTATATTTTTTTTTTTTACTAAAAAAAAAAAATTAAAAAATTAATAATTTTTAAAAAAAATTGAAATTTGAGTTTTTATTTACTTTTTCCTTGTAACTTGCAATTTGGAACTTCTTTTTTTTTTCCTTTGTGTGGTCAGTTAGTTGTAAATAAATTTAAAATTTAAAAAAAAAAAATCAATTTGGAACTTCTTTGTTTTCTTTTTTTGTTTTGTTAAGTTAGTTTATGTATTTATTTACGTGGTGTGGTTAGTTAGTTTATTTCTGAGTGTTAAAAACACATTTTTATTTCATTCAAACACTGCATTAAAAAAAAACAAAAACAAAAAAACAAAAAAACAAAAAAAACATTCAAGTAAAATTAAAAAAAAAAAAAAACAACAACAACAACTTCTTCTTCTTCTTCTTCATTTTCATCTTCATCTTCATGGCATGCCTCTGTTATCTCTAACTTGCAGAATCTGCAGCAGCTCCACATGGTCCTCATTTTTTCTCTCCAAGTGCTTCCACGTGCTGATTAGCACAGTAAAGCCGCTTCTGGAGTCCGCCACCATAGCCTTCAAGGAAGCTATTTCCTCGCTCATCGCGGCACACTCCCGTGTCCTCGCCAGGAATCGTATGCCCAAATTGGTAGCCGAGACCGCGTGGAGCACCGTTAAATTGTGGGACTCCTCCACTGCTGCCTTGTCAGACCTCTTTGCCACATGCAGATGATCTGTCGATGTGAGCCTGCTGCTAATCATGCCTCCCAGGAGCACTGCTCCGTTCGGCACTGCCTCAGAAAAGTTCGGTATTACCTCAGCAAAGTTTGAGGCCGTACCGTGATGATATGTGGAGTTTGGGAAGACAGGATTTTGAGGAGCCCTTATCTGCGCATTCGGTGGCGCAAGGGACAATTCAAGGCTAAGATCATCAAGGTGAGTGCATGAAGATGCCATTGTTTTGTTTTTGGATTTTTTGATGTTTTCTCTGAATTTGCAGGAAGAAATGCGGGGGTGCTCTTCTACTTCACCGAGATGAGTTTAAATAGACTTATACAAACAAGGGAGCCGAAAGCACTTCGGATCTCGAGGGTGCTATCCTGTGCTTTTCTCTCGGATCCCTTCATTTCTGCCGCAAATTGCGAGCGCGGTTTTTAAAAAAGGGAGCATGTCTACACTTTCACTTACTTTTGCCTCCCTGTTTTTCTGATGTTTGTGTTTTTGCTTTGTTAGTTGTTATTTTATTTTATTTTGTTTTTTTTTTTCAATTGTTTTCTTCTTGTTTGTCAGGTTTCTCAAGAATTTAGTTGGAAGAAGAGACAAAAATAAAGATGCGTCTTGGACACCTGGTGCAAGAATCCAAACTCTTCTTTTAAATTCTTGTTTGAATTCCGTGTTTATTTCAGTATTTATTTATTTATTTATTTATTTATTTTGTTTTTATTTAATTATGTAATATAATTTAAAACTCATAGGATATTCTTTGAAGGAGCTAAACTTTTGGTAACTCCAGTGAGCAACCGCAGTCTATACAGTGTCTAGGAGTTCTTAAGGCGACACCTTCGGTGTCTAAGAAGTTAGGGTTTTAAGCGGGACCATTGTGACCCCTCCAACCTTCCCGGATCCCCTGGCTGTGTTTTCTGAGGCCCTTAACTGGTCATCCTTAAGTTTTTCTCTTAAAAGAAAAAGTAGTTACTTGTGTGTTTACTTAACTAAAAAATAAAAATTTATGTTTGGGTCTTCGTGTTTTTGTTTGGTTGTCGTTCTTTAAAATTAGGGTAAATCGTCTCCTTGAGATAACATAACGTTTTTATTTCCCATTTAAAAAAAAAAAAAAAACGCATACACTTTTAAAATAAATAATAAATAAAAACTGAAATCATTTTTTCTTGGCGCTCGGTGTCTCGACCATAGGAGCTTTTAGTTTGGCCCTCTGGCTGTCCTCTTCGGGGCTTCACGCACAGCCTCTTGGGGCTCATCACTTGAGCTCCCAAAGATCGCAATCTTAGCTTCAGTATAACTTTTCTCGCGATCTGGTTTCTTGCGTTTACCCGGTCGGTCTAGGTCCTCCAGCTGTTTTCGCATGTCGCGAGAGTACAACTCTACCATCTTTGATAGGTTTTTATTCTCGTCCCGCAATACGTCTAGCTGGTGTCGATTCACCTCCACTATCCTTGACCGCTCCCTTTTCAAGCTTTTTATAGCACTCTGACACTCTTCAACCATCCTGTGCTCCGCCGCCAACTGACCTTTCAGCACCTCTACCTCATGGGACTTCGCAAGTAGGCGATGAACCAAACTTGCGACACATGCTGTACTCTGCATGCTCAGTGCCAGGGCATCACTCATGACCCGATTGTCATCCCTTGTCCCGAACACACGTATATCTTTAGGAGTCACCAAATTTCTGCCAACTCCAATGGCAACATCGTTGTCCAGGAGTATTGAGTCATTGACGGTCCAGGCCCCGTGCGGAGGCAAAGTAGGGCATCCATACTGGTGCTCCTGCTTGGCCTCGTGTTTGAGTCGGTGGAGCTAGGTTGAGATCCAAGGAAAAGGGGTAGGAAGAAGCCATTTGATTTCTCACTTTTTTTTTCTCTCTTTTTCTTGCTTGTTTTCTCTTTTGTGTGTTTTTGCGTTTGTGTTTTTCCCCTTCTTTTTCTTTCTTATAGATGTAGTCTTTGACAAACCCTAACCAATGCAGTGTCTAAGCATTTTCTGAATCCCCAAGCGTTCCTCGAGTCCCACAACCTTCTCACTTTCCAACCGTTTCCAAATCATTTGTCACGACTTGCTTTGTCTGAACGGACGCGTTCAGCAAAGTCGTCGCGCCTTTCCATGGACCCGTAATTTCTGCTTGTGGAGTCTGCGGCGCCTCTTTGCGTCGACACGTGTCTCGCTCTGTGGAGACATCAAGGACCCATGTTTCAGAATCCAATTCACGTTTTATCCTAAATTAAAAAATTAAAATTAAAATTAAAACATGTGGGCTTCAGATTTCATTTTGGATCGGGTTTTATCATTGTTGGGTTAATTTCATTTTGGGTTGGGCTTTCAATTGTTTGGGTTTCAGTTTGTGTAAGACTGCTTGTTTAGGGCTTACTGTTTTGAGTGTTTAACAGTTTTCCTTTTTATTTGTTTGATTATTTTGTAATTTTTATTTTGTAATTGTTTTATTTTATTTTTGTGTGTGTTAATTTTTGTTTGCTTTAATACCTTTCATTTCTGGTTATGACATTGTTTGTGGCTAATTTTTAAACATTGAGGACAATGTTCATTTCTAGGTTTGGGGGTATTGGAGTTTAGCATGTATTTTTTTTTTCTTAATTAAAAATAAAAAAATAAAAATTTCTTGTTTTTCTTCTATTTGAGTCTTGTTTTGTTTTATTTTTGTTTTGAGTCACTTTCCGAACACTTATGATGAGATAGTGATAAATGTTTGCATGACTTAAATAAAAATTGGATTTCATTTTATTTTAGTGTTTTTTTTTCTTTATTAAAAAAAAATAAAAAAAATTTGGCATTGTTCTATCATGATATGTTCGAAACCTTTGCACTTGCCATTTGTTTCATAATTTTCCAATTAAAGGATTTGCATGATCTAAAGAATTGTATGAAGCATAAATTAGACTTATATAACCAACCATATAAAGTGAGTTTTTGAGCCTTGTACTTGAATTCATGAGTGTTATATACATACTCTTATTTTCTTGTCATCTAAGTTGTTGTTTGATCTCATTATTCATTGATTTGGTTGAACACTTCAAAGTCATTCATTCTTGTGCAATTTGACTTCATGACATTTTAAGAAATGATATTAAGGCATTCTTTGGATCGTTTGTGCCTTTCAAGCTAACCTTATGCATGCTTAAGCATGATTTTCCATTGTTAACCATTTTGAGCCTACATGTAAACCTTTTCTTTCATTTACCAATTTTATTTCCTCGCCTTAGCCCGAAAAACAAATATTTACCTTTCTAAGGAACTCATGAGCTTTAATTTGGATGTGTTTTTCATGCTAAGTTTGGGAAGAGGTGTTACATTTCGAAAAAAAAAAATCACACAATTGATGAAAGAAAAGAGAAAAGTTATGTGGTGGTTGATTGAAAATTCATTTTTGGGCCTTCAAAATAAATTGGTATTTGTTCAATTAAAGGAAAGGAGTGTGAATCATTGTAAATGAAGGTATAAGGAGTTTTGATCATGTAAAAGAAAAAAATCTAATCGTGATGATTCGAAGTCTTGTAAACAATTGTTTTATGCTCTTACATTACGAGTTCCTTGGACTTTGTATTATCCATACCTTTCATTTCTTACTCACCTTACACCCTTGGCCCCATTACAACCTATGTTAAAGACCTAAATTGATCTTAAATGTCATGTGGTTGAATTGCATCCATTTTCTTACTTTTAAGTGTTTGACATCCTTCTTGAGATCATATTAATGCAAGTTCTTCATCTTTCTATTTTCGAGTTAAGTCCTTATGGTTTAACTCTATTCTCATGTTTATAACTGAGTGATGCATTATAGCCCTCTTCTGAGTGATTCATTTGTGAGAGGACAACTTTGGTGAGATTTGAAGTTGAACTTGTGCTTTGTATGATTTTCGAAATTGTGTGAAAACTAAGATTGGGAAATTTGTTGCATTTGGCTATCACACTACTACACTTTGAGCATATTATGTTTTGAACTTTGCCGCTTTGTAAATAATGTTTAAAACTGAGCTTTCATTGTTAAAACGTTTAAGTCATGTGCATGAGTCATTTCTCTTCAGAAAATGTTCGGAAAAATTGTTTTGAGTTCTTTTTATTTTTGTAATTGTTTTTGTTTTTGTTCTATTTTTATTTTTGTTAATGTATTTATGTTTGTTTTTAGTTTTGGTTTTGCTTAAAGACTAACAATCTTTTAAGTTTTCTAATTATTTTGTTTTACAGAGTTAAGTAAAACGTTTGTGGGTACCGTATCTGTTAAACCCTCAGGAGACACAACTCCTCCTACTAGGGATGCCTAGAGGTTTAAAGGCTTGTTGCATATGCTAAATGCAATCGAGTTACCTACGAAAGTGGTCTAGTTAACTTCTTGTTTTGTTTTGTTTTATTTTATCTGTGTTTTCCTTTTTGTTTTGCTCGAGGACTAGCAAAATCTAGGTTTGGGGGTATTTGATCGGTTCATAATTGTACATTATTTCTTACCCTTCTAGCTTATGATTTGGTTATGTTTTTGAGTTAAACTTGTCCTTTTAATCCTTTTTGTGTTTATCTTTCAGTTAATTGAGCTTTAGGTAACAATGATGGCTTTGGAGAACATAATTCATGCAATTCAAGCATGTTAAGGCATAATTTGGATGAATTAAAGAATTGCTTAAAGATAAACCAATTTTGGCTACAGTCCCCTGCCAGCCCAGTTTCGTAGGTCACATTGCAAGCTTTGTTTCAGCAACCTACACAGCTCGAATGAGGCCGCATTCTTCATGAAAGTTGTTCCAATGGGTGTGTACTATAACATGTCCAAAATTCAGCCCCATTGGATAAATCTGGAGTCCGTTACCTAGCAAACACCGAACCATGCTCAGGATGGATCTTATCAGCGCGGAAAATGAGTTAGCAATTTGTTTCGGCCTTAACTTCTTCCTCCGACCTTGGATTGGGCCAATACTTGTGTGGCTGGAAAGAAGACATTCTGAACTTCAATTTAGAGTGCTTAAAGTCCTAATTTGATTAAGCGAAGCCCAAGTTGTAAGCCCTTGAAGTTGATGGTCATGCTGACCTCAGCATGTGCTGGTTGGATGCTTGGTCATGGTGAGCTAGGCATGAGCTATCATTTCTGGTTGGAAGCTTGGTCATGGTGACATGAAGATGAGCTAGGGCTGCTGGTGGGATTTAGTGGTGAAGTGCATCAACCATTGAAGATTTTCTAATACAAGTGCATCAACCATTGAAGATTTTCTAATACAAGTGCATCAACCATTTCAGATTTTATAATTCAAGTGTTGTATGCATTAGTCTTTTTGAATTCAGATTTTCACTTCCCCTAGGCCTATAAATAGGGAAGTTCTCTAAGCTTGTAAACACACCCCAAGGGGGGGAGCTCTCAAACACTTCTCTAGAGCTCCCTTCCCTTCTCTCCCTCAAATTCTCTTAGTTTCCCTTTGTAGTTCTCAATTGTTGTAACAAGATTCTAGTACTATAAATCTCAAGCATTTTTCCTTTCTCTTCTTCAATAAATTCTCCAAACACTTCTCTATTCTCTTTCAAAGTTCTCCATGCTCTAAAACATTTCCCAAACACAATTCTCATTCCCTTCCAAATTCTCAAAGTCCTCAAACACTCTCTTCCAAAATCCACAAAGTTCCCAAACACCACTTTCCTTACTCTTCCAAATTCTCCAAATCACTCAAACACTTTCTCCTCCCTTCTCCAAATTTCCCAAACACATTTCCCTTCTCTTCCAAGCGTCTCCATGTCTCAAACACTTCACAAACACCTTTCTCTCATTTCCCTAAGTTCTCAAATTCTCCAAGTTCACAAAATCCTCAAGCTTCCCAAACACCTTCCTTTCCCTTCCAAAATCCTCAAGCTTCCCAAACACCTTCCTCCAAATTCTCAAGCTCTCAAACACTTTCCTTCCTTCCTCAAATTCTCTACTTAATGTTTTCTTAGTTGTAATTTATTTTTCTTGTAATGTACATTCTTTCTTCTTGTTTTGTTTCTTTTGTTTTCATTATTGTTTTGTGTAGGAAAATTGAATTGGATCATTCAATCACCAATCCCTGTGGAATCGACCTCGCACTTACATACGCTAAACTACCAACGGTTCGTGCACTTGCGAGTATCACAAGTTGAGGATGCAGTTGAATCAATTTTGGTGCAGCTGAATCTACGCAACAAGTAGTGTGAAAGCCAAATGCAACAAATTTCCCAATCTTAGTTTTCACACAATTTCGAAAATCATACAAAGCACAAGTTCAACTTCAAATCTCACCAAAGTTGTCCTCTCACAAATGAATCACTTAGAAGAGGGCTATAATACATCACTCAGTTATAAACATGAGAATAGAGTTAAACCATAAGGACTTAACTCGAAATAGAAAGATGAAGAACTTTGCATTAATATGATCTCAAGAAGGATGCCAAACACTTAAAAGTAAGAAATGGATGCAATTCAACCACATGACATTTAAGATCAATTTAGGTCTTTAACATAGGTTGTAATGGGGCCAAGGGTGTAAGGTGAGTAAGAAATGAAAGGTATGGATAATACAAAGTCCAAGGAACTCGCAATGTAAGAGCATAAAACAATTGTTTACAAGACTTCGAATCATCACGATTAGATTTTTTTCTTTTACATGATCAAAACTCCTTATACCTTCATTTACAATGATTCACACTCTTTTCCTTTAATTGAACAAACACCAATTTATTTTGAAGGCCCAAAAATGAAATTTCATTCAACCACCACTTTTCTCTTTTCTTTCACCAATTGTGTGTTTTTTTTTTCTCTTTTTCTTCGAAATGTAACACCCATTCCCAAACTTAGTATGAAAAACACATCCCAATTAAAGCTCATGAGTTCCTTAGAAAGGTAAATATTTGTTTTTCAGGCTAAGGCGAGGAAATAAAATTGGTTAAATGAAAGAAAAGGTTTACATGTAGGCTCAAAATGGTTAACAATGGAAAATCATGCTTAAGCATGCATAAGGTTAGCTTGAAAGGCACAAACGATCCAAAGAAGGCCTTAATATCATTTCTTTAAATGTCATGAAATCAAATTGCACAAGAATGAATGACTTTTAAGTGTTCAACCAAATCAATGAATAATGAGATCAAACAACAACTTTGATGACAAGAAAATAAGAGTACATGTAACACTCATGAATTGAAGTACAAGGCTCAAAAGCTCACTTTATATGGTTGGTTATATAAGTCTAATTTATGCTTCATACAATTCTTTAGATTATGCAAATCCTACACAAAACAGAAATGAAAACAAAAGAAGCAAAAAGTTTTGTACAACACTTGAGAACATGGAGAGTTTGGATGAGAATAGAGAGAAGTGTTTGAGAAAGAGAAGGGAGAAGAGTTTTGGGAAGTGTTTGAGAACTTTGAGAATTTGGAAGAAAAGGTGTTTGGGAAGCTTTGAGGATTTTGAAAGAGAAAGGAAAGTGTTTGGGAAGCTTGAGGATTTTGGAAGAGAATGTGTTTGAAAGCAATGGAAATTTGGAAGAGAAAGGAAAGTGTTTGAGGAATTTAGAGGAAAGAAAATTTAGTAGAATGATCTTATTACAACAATTGAGAACTACAAAGGGAAACTAAGAGAATTTGAGGGAGAGAAGGGAAGGGAGCTCTAGAGAAGTGTTTGAGAGCTCCCCCCCTTGGGGTGTGATTACAAGCTTAGAGAACTTCCCTATTTATAGGCCTAGGGGAAGTGAAAATCTGAATTATACAATAGGTTTACCTACCACACTCACTTCACCAACTTACAACACTTAATTCACCTAACACACTATTACATTTGAAAACAATTCCTCTTGTCTTTAGGCTTAGTGTTGCAACTCCCACTTCATCATCTTTTGGCACATTTGGCTGCTGCAAAATTCCACTCAATTATAGGTATTGAATATGCTTCACCAAACTTTCCCACAATCAACAACACTTCATCATGCATATGTCATGCATGACAATGCATTGCAGCCAGCTTGTGGGCTCGTTTTGGGCTTGTGGCTTCATTCTGAAAAATCTGGAAAAATATGAATCTTGAAGCTCTTTGAATTATCTTTCCAAGCATATGCAGCCCAGCTCAAGGAAAAATCGGGAAGGCCTTCAAATGCGATTTTTGGCCCAGTAACGCAGATGCTGCCGAATTTGACCTTAAGTTGCCAAAACATGTATAACTTTCTCTAGAAGACTCGGAATCATGAACCGTAAAATTATACAGAAAATAGACTTCCGTATCTTTCCAATGATGTATGGCTCATTATCTGGTTCTTCTTGAGCAAGTACAGTCCGATCCGTGAAGTTGACTGATCTGCAGACACCGTTTTGAGCTAACTTGTCTCCAAAATGCAATTAGTGAGTCATTAAGCTTATTACACTGAAACAAACACAAAACTTATTAAAAGCACAAGTTTAACTCAAAAACATAACCAAATCATAAGCTAGAATGGTAAGAAATAATATACAATTATGAACCGATCAAATACCCCCAAACCTAGATTTTGCTAGTCCTCGAGCCAAACAAAAAGGAAAACACAGATAAAAAAAAACAAAACAAGAAGTTAACTAGACCACTTTCGTAGGTAACTCGATTGCATTTAGCATATGCAACAAGCCTTTAAACCTCTAGGCATCCTTAGTAGGAGGAGTTGTGTCTCCTGAGGGTTTAACAAATACAATACCCACAAACGTTTTTCTAACTCTACAAAACAAAATGGTTAGAAAACTTAAAAGATTGTTAGTCCTTAAGCAAAATCAAAAACAAAAACAAACATAAATACATTAATTAACAAAAACAAAACAAAAACAAACACAAAAACACAAAGAACTCAAAACAATTTTTTTTTTCCGAACATTTTCTGAAGAGAAATGACTCATGCACATGACTCAAAATTTTTTAACAATAAAAACTCAATTTTAGACATTATTTACAAAGCGGCAAAGTTCAAAACATAATATGCTCAAAGTGTAGTAGTGTGATAGCCAAATGCAACAAATTTCCCAATCTTAGTTTTCACACAATTTCAAAAATCATACAAAGCACAAGTTCAACTTCAAATCTCACCAAAGTTGTCCTCTCACAAATGAATCACTCGGAAGAGGGTTACAATGCAACACTCAGTTATAAACATGAGATTAAAGTTAAACCATAAAGACTTAACTCGAAATAGAAAGATGAAGAACTTGCATTAATATGATCTCATGAAGGATGCCAAACACTTAAAAGTAGAAAAATGTATGCAATTCAACCACATGACATTTAAGATCAATTTAGGTCTTTAACATAGGTTGTAACGGGGCCAAGGGTGTAAGGTGAGTAAGAAATGAAGGGTATGGATAAAACAAAGTCCAAGGAACTCAAAATATAAGAGCATAAAAGAATTGTTTACAAGACTTCGAATCATCACAATGAGAATTTATTTTTACATGATCAAAACTCCTTATATCTTCATTTACATTCATACTCCTTTATTGAACAATCACCAATTTATTTTGAAGGCCCAAAAATGAATTTTCAATCAACCACCACTTAATCACAACTTTATTCTTTTCTTTCATCAATTGTGTGAATATATATATTTTTTTTGAAATGTAACACCTATTCCCAAACTTAGTATGAAAAACACATCCCAATGAAAGCTCATGAGTTCCTTAGAAAGGTAAATATTTGTTTTTCAGGCTAAGGCGAGGAAATATAATTGGTAAATGAAAGAAAAGGTTTACATGTAGGCTCAAAATGGTTAACAATGGAAAATCATGCTTAAGCATGCATAAGGTTAGCTTGAAAGGCACAAACGATCCAAAGAATGCCTGAATATCATTTCTTTAAATGTCAAGAAGTCAAATTGCACATGAATGAATGACTTTTAAGTGTTCAACCAAATCAATGAATAATGAGATCAAACAACAACTTAAATGACAAGAAAATAAGAGTATGTATATAACACTCATGAATTGAAGTACAAGGCTCAAAAGCTCACTTTATATGGTTGGTTATATAAGTCTAATTTATGCTTCATACAATTCTTTAGATCATGCAAATCCTTTAATTGGAAAATTATGAAACAAATGGCAAGTGTAAAGAAGGTTTCAAGCATATCATGCTAGAACAATGCCAAATTTATTTATTTATTTTTTTCAATTTAAATTTTTAAATTTTTTTTTATAAATAAAATAAAATGAAATCCAATTTTCATTTAAGCCATGTAACATTTATCACAATCTCATCATATGTGTTCGGAAAGTGACTCAAAAACAAAACAAAACAAAACAGGACTCAAAATAAATAAAAAAAACAAGCATTTTAAAGACAAATCAAATTTACTTGCTAAACTCCAATACCCCCAAACCTAGAAATGAACATTGTCCTCAATGTTTAAAAATTAGCCACAAACAATGTCATAACAACAAATGAAAGGTATTAAAGCAAATAGAAATTACAAAACACACAAAAATAAAATAAAATAAAATAATTACAAAATAAAAATTACAAAATAAACAAACAAATAAAAAGAAACAAAACACTCAAAACAGGTAAGCCCTAAAAGGAAAGTCTTACACAAGCTAAAACCCAAAATTTTTGAAGCCCAAAGCCCACAATTTCAAAACACAAACCACGGTGAATTTAACCCACTTTGAAACCCAAACCAAAGTGAAACCCGACCCACAATTTGTTTTCATTTCCGTCTTTTTATTTTATTTTAGTTTTGTAAAAACAAACTATCGAACCGTGATTAGCAACACAAAGAGTGGGATTTTTTATTTGATTTTTAAACATGGGTTATGATGTCTTGGTTCAGTGTAAGGGACCAACAGACAGGGCGAGACACGCGTCGACGCATAGAGGCGCCGCAGACTCCACAAGCAGAAATTACGGGGCCATGGAAAGGCGACGACTTTGCTGAACGCGTCCGTTCAGACAAAGCAAGTCGTGACAAATGATCAGTTCATAATTGTGTATCATTTTGTACCTCTCTAGCTTATGATTTGGTTATGTTATTGAGTTAAACTTGTGCTTTTAATCCCCTTTTCTATTTGTCATTCAGTTTATTGGGCCTTAGGTAGCAATGGTGGCTTTGGATAAGAAGAGTTGCAAAGGGGTGCAAAACAGCAGAGACTGAGTTAGCAATTCATTCTGGACTTATCTTTTTCATCTGAGCTTGGATTGGGCCAAATAACTTGTGGTTAGAAAGAGGAGATTCTGAATTGCAGGATGGACTACTCTAACATATCAATTGATGAAGCCAGGCCCAATTCGTGAGCCCATCAAGTTGCACCATGCTCAGGATTGCAGCTGCCAGCTGACCAGCTGTCACCTCCTTTAAGCCATGTGCCTCACCCCAGCTGTAACTGACTTTGGCAGCCAAAAGAGGACCACATGGGTTGGCAGCCAAAAGAGGACCACATGGGTTGGCAGCCAAAAGAAGACCACATGGGTTGGCAGCCAAAAGAAGACCACATGGGTTGGCAGCCACACGCTCGATCAGCTTGAACCCATGTGAAGAAAGCTTGCAGCAGCAAAAGATGAAGGATGGTGTGGGAATATCATCATGATGTTCCTCCCTCTTAGCCCTATAAATAGAGAGGTCTTCAAGCTTCAGAAAAACACACACCCACCCCATACACTCTAGGTACAAAGCCAGATACTCTAAACTGCCCCAAAACACCAAAAAGCTCCAGAAAACCTCCCTTCTATTTCCTACGAATTTCCTCTCTCTCAACCATCACCACTCACTCAAACTCATCCCAAATCACCTCCATATCCTTCATACATCCTTCTAGACGTGGAGAAATTCTTGAAGAAGCATTGGACACCACAAGAACTTCAGAAAAGGGTTTCTTTTACTCTTATGGCTTTCATTATGTTTTCCCATTTCTGTTTTAGTTTCTTTTCCATTATGAGTAGCTAAATCCATAACTAGGGCTTCGATGTAACCTAACATGAATATTCTGGGTTTATAAGTTTGGAGTTTCAAGTTTGATTCATGATTCATGTTCTTATTCATTATGCTTATAAGTTAACATGCTTGTTTGAATGATTGATCACCATTAGAACTTGTTTGTTAACTGTCTTGGTTTGAATTAAGAGTAGACACCATGCTTTAATTCGAATTGAACTATGAATAAGAAGAGTATGTATGGACATTCGACAACAGGGATTAGATACATGCTTGGTTGTTTAAATTGTTCTTCTATGCTTAATGGGTTCCTAATGCTTAATTTTAGGTTAGACAACAAATGATCAAATTAGGGAATTAGGAACACAAGGTTAGGACCAAACACCATGGCCTAATCATACTTTAGCTAGAATCAATCTTTGAATCTGAATTAGACTTGTTACTTGACTCCTTATAACCCAGAGTTGAATTGTTATGGTGATTCGAATGCCCTAGTCTCCAAATCCGTTTTCCAGCCCTTCAAAATCACTCTTTATTACACTTGTTTATTTGCTTTCATTTGCAATTTCAGTTTGCTCACTTCCTTTCACAATCACAATCACTCTCACTTTAAATTCTGTTTTAGACTTAACTTCCTAACTTCTTGAATTCGGTAATCTACGTACATAACTAATTTGAACTTCTCAGTCTTCGTGGGTACGACCTCGTACTTGTCTTGCTATACTACTAATTGCCCCGTACAATTGCGAGTTAACATAATATTAACAACAAATTTTGGCGCCGTTCGCCGGGACTGAATGAAAGTTCTTCCCTGGTTATGTGCCCAAGGTTACCCTATTCTTTTTAGTGTTTCTAATTAATCTAATTTTCTGTTTCAGGTTGTTTATGTCTAAAAGGCCATTACTTGAACAAGTGAGGTCTTCGTTTCAACGTTCCAGGATCTTTAACGCAGGACCATCGTTGCAACCCAACCGAGTGATCTCTGAAGTTCAGAATCGTCTAGAAAGAGAGTTGTCAACTGCAAAAGAGCAAGCTCTTGCCACATTTTCAAGTCTTGCTCTCCACACTGAACTTCCTGGTTCTTCACTTTCAAATTCGGAAGCAAGTTCAGACCAAGAACAAGAAGAAGAGATGGCTGCCAATGAGTTCATGGGAGACCTTGATATCCCAACAATTCCAACATCTCCTTCAAGCATCTTGCTTCCCACTGTAGCTCGAAACTATGAGCTTAAATCTTCTCATCTTAATATGTTACCTTCCTTTTATGGTTTACCTAATGAAGATCCATTAACTTATATAAAGGATATTTTTAATGTTGTTAGCTCTTTTCCCTTGACAGGAGTGACAGAGGATCAACTTCGAATGAGAGTGTTTCCATACACTTTGAAGGATAAGGCGAAATATTGGTTGAATTCTTTGAAGCCGGGATCACTCACTACATGGGCTGCCATTCAAAAGAAGTTCCTGGAAAAATACTTCTCCACGCAAAAGACCGACATGCTTAGGGATAAGATCTTGTTATTTGCACAGCAAGATGACGAGTCGTTTTGTGAAGCATGGGAGAGGTTCAATGGGCTTCTCAATCAATGTCCTCATCATGGGATTCCATTGAAGCTTCAAATGCGTATGTTTTATAAAGGACTAACCCCTTCTAGTCATAATATTGTCACAAATTTTGCAGGTGGTTCTTATAAAACCAAAACTCCAGAAGAAACGTACGAACTCTTTGAGGAAATAGCAATGGAGACCCAACATACGGATACAAGAGGTAAGCGTATTGTTAGTGGTTCTAATGATGCTTCTAGTGTGCAGATTTCAAAACTGGAACAAAAGCTAGATGCTCTTCTTGCATTGAACTCAAGAAACCCTCCTAAGGAAGTGTGTAGCATTTGTGAAGCTCATGACCATGCTACCATAGCTTGTCCACTTGGGGCTGCATATCCAGAATTTGTGCAAGAGGAAGCTAAGGTGGTAAATTCCTACAACCAAGGTCCAAGAAATGATCCATACTCTCAAAGTTATAATCCAGGTTGGAGGAATCATCCAAACTTTTCATGGAGGAATACTCAGAATCAAGCCAATCCCCCTTCATTCCAAAAGCCACAACAAACATCATCATTGGAGGATATAGTTAAGCAGATGGCAATCAACCAATCCAATTTCCAGCAAACTACACAAGCTGCCATTGCCAAATTGGAAGTTCAAATAGGCCAAATAGCTGCTGAAATATCTCAAAGAGAGCCTGGGAAATGGCCAAGCCAAACTATGATCAATCCAAAGAACCCAGAAGCCAAGGCCATTCATGTGCTCAGATCAGGTAAGATCATTGATAATAAAGTTGATTCTAATCTTTCAAATGATGTTGTGATTGTAGAAGATGAAGAGGAGGAGACCATGGCTACGGAAGGAGAACAACTCAAAACTTCTCAATCTGCTCCTAAGGCCAAATCAGATTCTCAGAAATCCGATCAAGTCCAATTGCATAAAAGGGATGACAAATTTGTGCCACCACATCTTCAAGAAGATAGATATGTGCCACCCGCTCCATATGTTCCACAGATTCCATTCCCAGGCCGTCTTAAGAAAGCAAAGCAAGATAAGGCTTTTAAAGAGATTTATGATATTTTGAGTAAAGTTAATATCAATTTGCCTTTGCTTGATCTTATTGAACAGATTCCTGCATATGGAAAATTCATCAAGGACTTGAAAACTCACAAGCTCAATTTCGCTCCAAATGAAGGAGTAAAGCTCGAAACAGAATGTAAGTGCTGTGTTGCAAAGGAAGCTTCCACCAAAACTAGATGATCCTGGCAGCTTTGACATTCCCATTAACATTGGAGGCAAGAAGGTTGGAAGAGCCATGTTGGACTTGGGAGCAAGCATCAATGTTATGCCATATTCAGTTTATCAAGAGCTTGGCTTAGAAGGGATGAAGAAGACTTCAATGCGACTTGAACTAGCTGATCATTCTATAAAATATCCAAAAGGTATTGTAGAAGATATTCTAGTTCAAGTTAATACACTAATTCTCCCTGCTGATTTTGTAGTGATGGACATGGAAGATAATCCAAATGGAGATCGTGTTGATCCCATTCTCCTTGGCAGGCCATTCATGGCCACTCAGACACAATCATCAAAGTGAAAGATAGCACCCTCTCCATGACTATTTTGGGTGAAACTGTTCAATTTAAAATGCTTAATGCTCTATCTCAACCTTCTATCTCTCTTGATTCTTGCTTTTCAATTGATGTTGTGGATCATGAGGTTTCTTCCAAAATTTTGCAGAGAAAGTCTAATGATGCTCTAGAAGCTGTCTTAACACAAGAAGAGCAAGATCTTTGTGAAATGGAGTTCCAAGAAGTGGTGGCTGCCTTAGAAGTGTTTCTGCCATACCCACCATCCTTTAGGCCACCAATCGAGCCTCTTGGACCGTCATCCACGAAATTGGAGCCATCCATTGTCATCCCACCAAAGCTAGAACTTAAACCTCTTCCCGATCATCTTAAATATACATATTTGGGTGCTAACGAAACTCTCCCTGTTATAATTGCTGCAGGTCTCTCCTCACATGAAGAAGAGAGCTTAATTAAAGTTCTAAAAGAGCATAAAACAGCCATTGGGTGGACCATAGCAGACATCAAAGGAATTAGTCCAAGCATGTGCATGCATCGGATTTTAATGGAAGAAGACAGCAAACCATCCCGTGATGCCCAAAGGAGGCTAAATCCCAACATGAAAGAGGTGGTTAGAGCTGAAGTTTTAAAGCTACTCGATGTAGGAATCATCTATCCAATTTCAGATTCTAAGTGGGTGAGCCCTGTGCAAGTTGTTCCAAAGAAGTCCGGAATCACCGTTGTGAAGAATGAGAAGAATGAGCTAGTTCCTACACGAACTGTCACTGGTTGGAGAGTTTGCATTGATTACAGGAAGTTGAACACATCCACTAGAAAAGATCATTTCCCCTTGCCTTTTATTGATCAAATGCTTGAACGTTTATCTGGCCATGCTTACTATTGTTTTCTTGATGGTTTTTCAGGTTATAATCAAATTCCCATTGCTCCGGAGGACCAAGAGAAAACCACATTCACATGCCCATTCGGTACATTTGCTTATAGAAGGATGCCATTTGGTGTTGCGTAGATACAGCTGCACCAAAATGGATTCAGTTGCATCCTCAACTTGTGATACTCGCAAGTGCACGAGCCGTTCGGTAGTATAGCATGTGTAAGTGCGAGGTCGATTCCACAGGGATTGGTGATTGAATGATCCAATTTAGTTTCCTACACATGACAAATAAAAACAAAAGAACAAAACAAGAAGAAAGAATGTACATTACAAGAAAAATAAATTACAACTAAGAAAACATTTAAGGAAACTAAGAGAACTTTGAGGAAGAAAGGAGAAGTGTTTGGGAACTTTGTGTTTGAGGACATGGAGGCTTTTTGGAATAGAAAAGGGAATTGTGTTTGAGAGCTTTGATGATTTGGAAGGGAAGAGAGATTTGTTTGAGAAAGTGTTTGGAGAACATGGAGAATGTTTGTGAACTTGGAGAATTTGAGAACTTAGAGAAGGGAAGAGAAAGTGTTTGAGAAGTTTAGAGAATTTGGTGAAGGAATGGGAGAAGTGTTTGGAAAGTGTTTGAGAATTTGGAAGAGAGTGTTTGAGAACATTGGGGATTTCGGAAGGGAATGTGTTTGGGAAATTTGGAGAATTTGATGAAGGAATGGGAGAAGTGTTTGGGAAGTGTTTGGAGAAGAGAGTGTTTGAAGAATTTAGAAGAAGAGAAAGGAAAAGTGTTTGAGATTTAGTACAAAGAAAATTTACTAGAATGATCTTATTACAACAATTGAGAACTACAAAGGGAAACTAAGAGAATTTGAGGGAGAGAAGGGAAGGGAGCTCTAGAGAGGTGCTTGAGAGCTCCCCCCCTTGGGGGTGTTATTACAAGCTTAGAGAACTTCCCTATTTATAGGCCTAGGGGAAGTGAAAATCTGAATTCAATAAGACTAATGCATACAACACTTGAATTATAAAATCTGAAATGGTTGATGCACTTGTATTAGAAAATCTAAAGTGGGTGATGCACTTGTATTAGAAAATCTTGAATTGGTTGATGCACTTCACCACTAAATCCCACTAGCAGCCCTAGCTCATCTTCATGTCACCATGACCAAGCTTCCAACCAGAAATGATAGCTCATGCTTAGCTCACCATGACCAAGCATCCAACCAGCACATGCTGAGGTCAGCATGACCCGCAACTTCAAGCGCTTACAACTTGGGCTTCCCTTAAGCAAATTAGGACTTTAAGCACTCAAACTTGAAGTTCAGAATGTCTTCTTTCCAGCCATATATCATTTGGGCCAATCCAAGGTCGGAGGAGGAAGTTAAGGCCGAAACAAATTGCTAACTCATTTTCCGCGCTGATAAGATCCATCCTGAGCATGCTTCTGTGTTTGCTAGGTAACGGACTCCATATTTATCCAATGAGGCTGAATTTTGGATATGTCATAGTAAGCACACATTGGAACAACTTTCAAGAAGAATGTGGCCTCATTCGAGCTATGTAGGTTGCTGAAACAAAGCTTGTAATATGACCTACGGAACTGGACTGGCAGGGGGCTGTAGCCAAAATTAGTTTGTCTTTAAGCTCTTCATCAATTCATCCAAATTAGGCCTTAACATGCTTGAATTGCATGAATTGTGCTCTCCAAAGCCATCATTATTACCTAAAGCTTAATTAACTGAAAGATAAACACAAAAAGGATTAAAAGCACAAGTTTAACTCAAAAACATAACCAAATCATAAGCTAGAAGGGTAAGAAATAATATACAATTATGAACCGATCAAATACCCCCAAACCTAGATTTTGCTAGTCCTCGAGCAAAACAAAAAAAAGAAAACACAGATAAAACAAAACAAAACAAGAAGTTAACTAGATCACTTTCGTAGATAACTCGATTGCATTTAGCATATGCAACAAGCCTTTAAACCTCTAGGCATCCCTAGTAGGAGGAGTTGTGTCTCCTGAGGGTTTAACAAATCGAATACCCACAAACGTTTTTCTAACTCTACAAAACAAAATGGTTAGAAAACTTAAAAGATTGTTAGTCTTGAAGCAAAACCAAAACCAAAAAAAAAAAAACAAACATAATTACATTAACAAAAACGAAAACAAAACACAAAAAAAAAAAACCATTACAAAAATAAAAAGAACTCAAAACAATCTTTCCGAACATTTTCTGAAGAGGAATGACTCATGCACATGACTTAAACGTTTTAACAATAAAAGCTCAATTTTTAGACATTATTTACAAAGCGGCAAAGTTCAAAACATAATATGCTCAAAGTGTAGTAGTGTGATAGCCAAATGCAACAAATTCTCCAATCTTAGTTTTCACGCAATTTCAAAAATTATACAAAGCACAAGTTCAACTTCAAATCTCACCAAAGTTGTCCTCTCACAAATGAATCACTTAGAAGAGGGCTATAATGCAACACTCAGTTATAAACATGAGATTAGAGTTAAACCATAAGGACTTAACTCGAAATAGAAAGATGAAGAACTTGCATTAATATGATCTCAAGAAGGATGCCAAACACTTAAAAGTAAGAAAATGGATGCAATTTAACCACATGACATTTAAGATCAATTTAGGTCTTTAGTATAGGTTGTAATGGGGCCAAGGGTGTAAGGTGAGTAAGAAATGAAGGATATGGATAAAACAAAGTCCAAGGAACTCAAAATAAGAGCATAAAACAATTTTTTACAAGACTTCGAATCATCATGATTAGATTTTTTTCTCTTTTACATGATCAAAACTCCTTATACCTTCATTTACATTGATTGATACTCATTTCCTTTAATTGAACAAACACCAATTTATTTTGAAGGCCCAAAAATGAAATTTCATTCAACCACCACTTTTCTCTTTTCTTTCACCAATTGTGTGATTTTTTTTTTTTTTTTTCGAAATGTAACACCCATTCCCAAACTTAGTATGAAAAACACATCCCAATTAAAGCTCATGAGTTCCTTAGAAAGGTAAATATTTATTTTTCAGGCTAAGGCGAGGAAATAAAATTGGTAAATGAAAGAAAAGGTCTACATGTAGGCTCAAAATGGTTAACAATGGAAAATCATGCTTAAGCATGCATAAGGTTAGCTTGAAAGGCACAAACGATCCAAAGAATGCCTTAATATCATTTCTTTAAATGTCATGAATCAAATTGCACAAGAATGAATGACTTTTAAGTGTTCAACCAAATCAATGAATAATGAGATCAAACAACAACTTTGATGACAAGAAAATTAGAGTATGTATATAACACTCATGAATTGAAGGACAAGGCTCAAAAGCTCACTTTATATGGTTATATAAGTCTAATTTATGCTTGATATAATTCTTTAGATCATGCAAATCCTTTAATTGGAAAATTATGAAACAAATGGCAAGTGCAAAGGTTTCGAACATATCATGATAGAACAATGCCAAATTATTATTATTTTTTTTAATAAAGAAAAAAAAAAAAAAAAAAAAAAAATGAAATCCAATTTTTATTTAAGTCATGCAAACATTTATCACTATCTCATCATAAGTGTTCGGAAAGTGACTCAAAAACAAAACAAGATTCAAATAGAAGAAAAACAAGGAAATTTTTTTTTTGTTATATTTAATTTTTTTAAGAAAAACCAAATTTACTTGCTAAATTCTAATACCCCCAAACCTAGAAATGAACATTGCCCTCAATGTTTAAAAATTAGCCACAAATAATGTCATAACAACAAATGAAGGGTATTAAAGCAAATAAAAATCACAAAACATACAAAAATAAAATAAAACAATTACAAAATAAAAATTACAAAACAAACAATCAAATAATAAATAAAAAAAACACGAAACAGTAAAACACTCAAAACAGTAAGCCCTAACAGATAGTCTTACACAAACTAAAACCCAAACAATTGAAAGCCCAACCCAAAATGAAATTAACCCAACAACGGTAAAACCCGACCCAACATAAAATCTGAAGCCCACATGTTTTAATTTTAATTATATTTTTTTTAATTTAAAATCAAACGTGAATTGGATTCTGAAACATGGGTCCTAATTTCGTCTCGGTTCAGTGTAAGGGACCAACA
Source organism: Prunus fruticosa (assembly GCA_018703695.1). NCBI lineage: Eukaryota > Viridiplantae > Streptophyta > Magnoliopsida > Rosales > Rosaceae > Prunus > Prunus fruticosa. The sequence goes on from JAHHUK010000007.1 coordinate 2,009,740, forward strand.
GACAGGGCGAGACACGTGTCGACGCATAGAGGCGCCGCAGACTCCACAAGCAGAAATTACGGGGTCATGGAAAGGCGCGACGACTTTGCTGAACGCGTCCGTTCAGACAAAGCAAGTCGTGACAAATGAGTTGGAAACGGTTGGGTTGTGGGACTCGAGGAACGCTTGGGGATTCAGAAAATGCTGGGACGCTGCACTGGCTAGGGTTTTGTGAAAGACGTCTATAAGAAGGAAAAAGAAAGGGAAAAAAAACAAAAACACAAACTCAGAAAGCCAAAAGAGAAAAGAAGTAAGAAAAAGAGAGGAAAAAAAAAGAAGTGAGAAATCAAATGGCTTCTTCCTACCCCTTTTCGTTGGATCTCAACCTAGCTCCACCGACTCAAACACGAGGCCAAGCAGTAGCACCAGTATGGATGCCCTACTTTGCCTCCGCACGGGGCCTGTGACCGTCAATGACTCAATACTCCTGGACAACGATGTTGCCATTGGAGTTGGCAGAAATTTGGTGACTCCTAAAGATATACGTGTGTTCGGGACAAGGGATGACAACCGGGTCATGAGTGCTGCCCTGGCACTGAGCATGCAGAGTCCAGCATGTGTCGCAAGTTTGGTTCATCGCCTACTTGCGAAGTCCCATGAGGTAGAGGTGCTGAAAGGTCAGTTAGCGGCGGAGCACAGGATGGTTGAAGAGTGTCAGAGTGCTACAAAAAGCTTGAAAAGGGAGCGGTCAAGGATAGTGGAGGTGAATCGACACCAGCTAGAAGTGTTGCGGGACGAGAATAAAAACCTATCAAAGATGGTAGAGTTGTACTCTCGCGACATGCGAAAACAGCTGGAGGACCTAGACCGACCGGGTAAACGCAAGAAACCAGATCGCGAGAGTAGTTACACTGAAGCTAAGATTGCGATCTTTGGGAGCTCAAGTGATGAGCCCCAAGAGGCTGTGCGTGAAGCCCCAGGAAGAGGACAGCCAGATGGCCAAACTAAAAGCTCCTATGGTTGAGACACCGAAGGGCAAGGAGAAATGATTTCAGTTTTTATTTATTATTTACTTTAAAATGTATGTTTGTTTGTTTTTTTTTAATTGGGAAATAAAAAGTTATGTTATCTCAAAGACACGAATGATCCTAAATTTAAAGAACGACGATCAAACAAAAACATGAAAACCCAAACATGCATTTTTATTTTTAGTTAAGTAAACACACAAGTAACTGCTTTTTCTTTTAAGAGAAAAACTTAAGGATGACCAGTTAAGGGCCTCAGAAAAACACAGCCAGCGGATCCGGGAAGGTTGGAGGGGTCACAATGGTCCCTCTTAAAACCCAAACTTCTTAGACACCGAAGGTGCCGCCTAAAGAACTCCTAGACACTGTATAGACTGCGGTTGCTCACTGGAGTTACCAAAAGTTTAGCTCCTTCAAAGAATATCCTATGAGTTTTAAATTATACTAACTAATTAAATAAAAACTAAATAAATAAATAAATAAATAAAAACTAAAATAAACACGCAATTCAAACAAGAATTTAAAAGAAGAGATGAGATTCTTGCACCAGGTGTCCAAGACGCATCTTTAATTTTGTCTCTACTTCCACTACATTCTTGAGAAACCTGACAAACAAGAAGAAAACAGTTGAAAAAAAACAAAATAAAATAAAATAACAACTGAAAAAAAGAAAAAACACAAACATCAGAAAACAGGGAGGCAAACATTAGAGAATTTGGTGAAGGAATGGGAGAAGTGTTTGGAAAGTGTTTGAGAATTTGGAAGAGAGTGTTTGAGAACATTGGGGATTTCGGAAGGGAATGTGTTTGAGAAATTTGGAGAATTTGATGAAGGAATGGGAGAAGTGTTTGGGAAGTGTTTGGAGAAGAGAGTGTTTGAAGAATTTAGAAGAAGAGAAAGGAAAAGTGTTTGAGATTTAGTACAAAGAAAATTTACTAGAATGATCTTATTACAACAATTGAGAACTACAAAGGGAAACTAAGAGAATTTGAGGGAGAGAAGGGAAGGGAGCTCTAGAGAGGTGCTTGAGAGCTCCCCCCTTGGGGGTGTTATTACAAGCTTAGAGAACTTCCCTATTTATAGGCCTAGGGGAAGTGAAAATCTGAATTCAATAAGACTAATGCATACAACACTTGAATTATAAAATCTGAAATGGTTGATGCACTTGTATTAGAAAATCTAAAGTGGGTGATGCACTTGTATTAGAAAATCTTGAATTGGTTGATGCACTTCACCACTAAATCCCACTAGCAGCCCTAGCTCATCTTCATGTCACCATGACCAAGCTTCCAACCAGAAATGATAGCTCATGCTTAGCTCACCATGACCAAGCATCCAACCAGCACATGCTGAGGTCAGCATGACCCGCAACTTCAAGGGCTTACAACTTGGGCTTCCCTTAAGAAAATTAGGACTTTAAGCACTCAAACTTGAAGTTCAGAATGTCTTCTTTCCAGCCATATATCATTTGGGCCAATCCAAGGTCGGAGGAGGAAGTTAAGGCCGAAACAAATTGCTAACTCATTTTCCGCGCTGATAAGATCCATCCTGAGCATGCTTCTGTGTTTGCTAGGTAACGGACTCCAGATTTATCCAATGAGGCTGAATTTTGGATATGTCATAGTAAGCACACATTGGAACAACTTTCATGAAGAATGTGGCCTCATTCGAGCTATGTAGGTTGCTGAAACAAAGCTTGTAATATGACCTACGGAACTGGACTGGCAGGGGGCTGTAGCCAAAATTAGTTTGTCTTTAAGCTCTTCATCAATTCATCCAAATTAGGCCTTAACATGCTTGAATTGCATGAATTATGCTCTCCAAAGCCATCATTATTACCTAAAGCTTAAATAACTGAAAGATAAACACAAAAAGGATTAAAAGCACAAGTTTAACTCAAAAACATAACCAAATCATAAGCTAGAAGGGTAAGAAATAATATACAATTATGAACCGATCATTTGGTTTGTGCAATGCTCCAGCAACCTTCCAAAGATGCATGATGGCAATCTTTTCAGATATGGTGGAACGATTCATTGAGGTATTTATGGATGATTTTTCAGTTTTTGGTTCCTCCTTTGATGATTGTCTTCACCACTTGTCTCTAGTGCTTAAAAGATGCCAGGAAACAAATCTGATTTTGAATTGGGAGAAGTGTCACTTCATGGTGAGACAAGGCATTGTACTAGGACATGTGATTTCAAGCAAGGGAATCGAAGTGGATAAAGCCAAGATCGACCTCATCTCAAATCTTCCACCCCCTACCTCTGTTAAAGGAGTTAGAAGCTTTCTAGGTCATGCTGGATTCTATAGAAGGTTCATCAAAAATTTCTCAAGCATTACAAGGCCATTGTGTAATCTCCTTGCTAAGGATGCTGTTTTTGAGTTTAATGAAGCTTGTCTAGAAGCTTTTACTACCTTGAAGAGGGAGCTAACTTCAGCCCCTATTATCATAGCTCCGGATTGGTCTTTACCATTTGAAATAATGTGTGATGCCTCTGACTTTGCTATTGGTGCAGTTTTAGGTCAAAAGAAGAACAAGCTACCCCATGTGATTCATTATGCTAGCCGGACCTTGAATGATGCTCAAATCAACTACTCCACAACAGAGAAGGAGTTGCTTGCTGTGGTTTTTGCTTTAGAAAAATTTCGTTCTTACCTTGTTGGTTCTAAAGTAATTGTTTATTCTGACCATGCAGCTCTTAGATACTTGCTCACTAAGAAGGATGCCAAACCACGCTTGATTAAATGGATTCTCTTGCTGCAAGAATTCGATTTGGAGATTCGAGATAAGAAGGGATGTGAGAATGTGGTAGCTGATCATTTGAGCAGAATTGTGGTTGAAGAAAAAGGAGCAGCTGTGCTACCCTTGAATGAGACTTTCCCTGATGAACAACTATATGCTGCTCAAGTCAAAGAGCCATGGTATGCTGATTTTGTTAATTATCTTGCTTGTGGTGTCCTTAGAAATGATCTAACTTCTCAGGACAAGAAGAAGTTCTTTTCCATGGTGAAACATTATGTATGGGATGAACCTTTCTTATTCAAGCATTGCCCAGATCAACTCATTAGAAGATGTGTTCCAGAAGAAGAGCAAGAAAGCATACTTAGGCATAGCCACGAATTGGCTTGTGGAGGTCACTTTGGAGCTAAGAAAACAGCACTTAAAATTCTGCAATCTGGTTTCTTTTGGCCCACTCTATTCAAAGATGCATTTAATTTTTGTGTTAAGTGTGATAGGTGCCAAAGGATGGGGAACATAAGTCGCAGGAACGAAATGCCATTGAATAACATACTTGTTGTGGAGCTCTTCGATGTATGGGGTATTGATTTCATGGGACCATTTCCATCTTCCTTTGGTTATACTTACATACTTGTTGCTGTTGATTATGTGTCTAAATGGGTGGAAGCCATAGCCACCAAAACCAATGATCATAAGGTGGTGCTAAAATTCTTGAAGGATAATATTTTCACAAGGTTTGGTATTCCAAGGGCTGTCATTAGTGATGGAGGCAGCCACTTCTCTAACAAGCCATTCGAAGCACTCATGAAAAAGTACAACATCACCCATCGAGTCTCTACACCATATCATCCTCAAACTTCTGGCCAAGTGGAAATAAGCAATAGAGAAATTAAGCACATCCTGGAGAAGGTGGTGAACAATACAAGAAAAGATTGGGCTGCCAAGCTCAATGATGCATTATGGGCTTATAGGACTGCATATAAGACTCCCATCGGAATGACCCCTTATCGTCTTGTGTTTGGGAAAGCATGCCACCTGCCAATGGAGCTTGAACACAATGCTTTTTGGGCCATCAAGAAGTTGAATTTTGATCTGGACAAGGCTGGCCATGTTAGAAAGTTTCAGCTCAATGAATTGGAAGAAATCAGACATGAGTCTTATGAGAATGCAAAGCTTTACAAAGAACGAACCAAGAGTTACCATGACAGAAACATTCAACGGAAAGAGTTCTCCAAAGGTATGTCAGTTCTTTTGTTTAACTCACGTTTGCATCTCTTTCCAGGAAAATTGAAGTCTAGGTGGCTTGGGCCATTCACCGTGGTCAATGTTTCTCCCTATGGAGCTGTGGAAATTCAAAACCCTAAAGATGGCTCAACTTTCAAAGTAAATGGACAACGTTTAAAGCCATTCTATGAGGGAATTTCAGCTGGCATTCAAGCAGGCCATGTGGTGGATCAACTTGCCTTTGTACCATCAACTTAGCTGATTACATAATGTCTTGCCAAGACATTAACTAAGGCGCTTCTTGGGAGGCAACCCATGTGTTCAAGAAGAGAGGTGCTTGGTAGCGGTCGACCTAATCGCATCAAGGGGGAGTTTCTCTAAACCTTCTTCTTAACTTTTCCCCTTATCATTTACATGTTCTCAATCATCTTCACTTTGCTTTAACATTGAGGACAATGTTCAATTCAGGTCTGGGGGGGAGGTTTTCAATTTTCAATTTTCTCATCCATTTGTGTTTTCAATTTTCGTTCTCTTGTCACTTTTTTTTTTTTTTAGAATGTCATACAATCAGTACTATGGAGCTGCTATTTGAGGTTTTCATATCAGAATTGTGCACTTCACAAAGCTTTTGCTCTTAGAATTCTGGTGGCTAAAGTACCATGCTCAAATTCTTGAAGGAGAATAGTGGAGACTACCCTAGTGAGCTATATCGAGCCTAATTTCTTTCTTGAGAGGGTTTAAAGTGTTTCTACTTCTCATCTCTACTCATTCTCTTCATTTCACTCTAAATGATCTCATTGTTCCATTTTGATTGAATACTAAGGATGATTTCTCTCTTTTGCAGATATCATGTGCTTGCTCTCACCCATGAATGAACTCATTGAAGTGATGCTAGGCTATGTGTGCATAACCATTCTTTGTGCTGTCTTTTCACTCTACCCATTTGTGTGTTCCATTAGCTCTCTTGCAGCCAAACACTTCAAGCCTTCTTCTTCTATCACCCTCATCATTTTCCCTACCTTTGTATCTCAATCTGAGATATTTAACCATTGCAGCCATACCCTAGCTTAGAAATATACCAAGGTGTGCCAAGATCACGTTTGAGGCAAGGAAGTTGCTGCCATGTACCTAAATAAAAATTGGTATGCATCTGTGCAATGAAGTTAAAGAAGAAGCGACCAAATCAGCAAATAAGAAAGATAAAGAGAAAGTGTTTCGATTTGATCTAAGTGTGAAAAATAAAGTCTGTGCCAGGTGATACCATGAAGTTTGCAGCCATGCCATTCTAAACCAATGATACCTTGCAGATCAAAGAAGAATGCAACCTTGGTATATTCTTAAGTTACTTGTTTTTCCTCCAATTCTTCCATTTCCCCTAACCTTAGCCTTTCATTACAACCTTGTAAAAGACCTAGCTGATCTTTGAGGATGTATTCATGGTTGCTGTAAGTATGTGTGTATCTCTATTCTTAGTATTTGATTCCTTTCATGAGATCTAACCAAACTTGTGCTTCTATTTCTTACACTCATTTATGCTTTCTTGAGAGAATTAAACCATAGGTTCTGAGTGATTGAGTGTTATCTGTGAGAATTAGAGTCGAAGCATGTTCTCTATTCAAGGTTTGAGTGTGCTTGCTTTGAAGCCGTGTGCCTTTGAGCTATAGCTTCCACCTTACACAATGATTGATCACCTATCTTGGCAACTCTATGGTATTGGAGGTATGACAAAAGTTAGTTGATTTCAAAGTTTTACTAATCACTTTGTTTTGTAGAGTCAGGTAAAGCGTTTGTGGGTATCGTTTCTGTTAAACCCTCAGGAGACACAACTCCTCCTACTAGGGATGCCTAGAGGTTTAAAGGCTTGTTGCATATGCTCAATGCAATCGAGTTACCTGCGGAAGTGGTTTAGTTAACTTCTTGTTTTGTTTTTAACTTTGTTTTGTGTTGTTTTGCTCGAGGACTAGCAAAATCTAGGTCTGGGGGTATTTGATCAGTTCATAATTGTGTATCATTTTGTACCTCTCTAGCTTATGATTTGGTTATGTTATTGAGTTAAACTTGTGCTTTTAATCCCCTTTCTATTTGTCATTCAGTTTATTGGGCCTTAGGTAGCAATGGTGGCTTTGGATAAGAAGAGTTGCAAAGGGGTGCAAAAACGAGCAGACTGAGTTAGCAATTCATTCTGGACTTATCTTTTTCATCTGAGCTTGGATTGGGCCAAATAACTTGTGGTTAGAAAGAGGAGATTCTGAATTGCAGGATGGACTACTCTAACATATCAATTGATGAAGCCAGGCCCAATTCGTGAGCCCATCAAGTTGCACCATGCTCAGGATTGCAGCTGCCAGCTGATCAGCTGTCACCTCCTTTAAGCCATGTGCCTCACCCCAGCTGTAACTGACTTTGGCAGCCAAAAGAGGACCACATGGGTTGGCAGCCAAAAGAGGACCACATGGGTTGGCAGCCAAAAGAAGACCACATGGGTTGGCAGCCACAACTGATCAGCTTTGAACCCATGTGAAGAAAGCTTGCAGCAGCAAAAGATGAAGGATGGTGTGGGAATATCATCATGATGTTCCTCCCTCTTAGCCCTATAAATAGAGAGGTCTTCAAGCTTCAGAAAAACACACACCCACCCCATACACTCTAGGTACACAGCCAGATACTCTAAACTGCCCCAAAACACCAAAACGGCTCCAGAAAACCTCCCTTCTATTTCCTACGAATTTCCTCTCTCTCAACCATCACCACTCACTCAAACTCATCCCAAATCACCTCCATATCCTTCATACATCCTTCTAGACGTGGAGAAATTCTTGAAGAAGCATTGGACACCACAAGAACTTCAGAAAAGGGTTTCTTTTACTCTTATGGCTTTCATTATGTTTTCCCATTTCTGTTTTAGTTTCTTTTCCATTATGAGTAGCTAAATCCATAACTAGGGCTTCGATGTAACCTAACATGAATATTCTGGGTTTATAAGTTTGGAGTTTCAAGTTTGATTCATGATTCATGTTCTTATTCATTATGCTTATAAGTTAACATGCTTGTTTGAATGATTGATCACCATTAGAACTTGTTTGTTAACTGTCTTGGTTTGAATTAAGAGTAGACACCATGCTTTAATTCGAATTGAACTATGAATAAGAAGAGTATGTATGGACATTCGACAACAGGGATTAGATACATGCTTGGTTGTTTAAATTGTTCTTCTATGCTTAATGGGTTCCTAATGCTTAGTTTTAGGTTAGACAACAAATGATCAAATTAGGGAATTAGGAACACAAGGTTAGGACCAAACACCATGGCCTAATCATACTTTAGCTAGAATCAATCTTTGAATCTGAATTAGACTTGTTACTTGACTCCTTATAACCCAGAGTTGAATTGTTATGGTGATTCGAATGCCCTAGTCTCCAAATCCGTTTTCCAGCCCTTCAAAATCACTCTTTATTACACTTGTTTATTTGCTTTCATTTGCAATTTCAGTTTGCTCACTTCCTTTCACAATCACAATCACTCTCACTTTAAATTCTGTTTTAGACTTAACTTCCTAACTTCTTGAATTCGGTAATCTACGTACATAACTAATTTGAACTTCTCAGTCTTCGTGGGTACGACCTCGTACTTGTCTTGCTATACTACTAATTGCCCCGTACAATTGCGAGTTAACATAATATTAACAACAACAAATGAGTTGGAAACGGTTGGAAAGTGAGATGGTTGTGGGACTCGAGGAACGCTGGAGATTCAGAAAATGCTAAGACACTGCACTGGCTAGGGTTTTGTGAAAGACTATGTCTATAAGAAGGAAAAAGGAGGGGGAAAAAACAAAACACACAAACTCAGAAACACACAAAAGAGAAAACAAGCAAGAAAAAGAAAAAGAAAAGTGAGAAATCTATGGCTTCTTCCTACCCCTTTTCGTTGGATCTCAACCTAGCTCCACCAACTCAAACACGAGGCCAAGCAGGTAGCACCAGGTATGGATGCCCTACTTTGCCTCCGCAAGGGGGCCTGTGACAGGTCAATGACTCAATACTCCTGGACAACGATGTTGCCATTGGAGTTGGCAGAAATTTGGTGACTCCCAAAGATATACGTGTGTTCGGGACAAGGGATGACAACCGAGTCATGAGTGATGCCCTGGCACTGAGCGTGAGAGTACAGCATGTGTCGCAAGTTTGGGTCATCGCCTACTTGCGAAGTCCCATGAGGTAGAGATTCTGAAAGGTCAGTGAGCGGCGGAGCGAAGTATGATTGAAGAGTGTCAGAGTGCTATAAAAAGCTTGAAAAGGGAGAGGGCAAGGATAGTGGAGGTGAATCGACACCAGCTAGAAGTATTGCGGGACGAGAATAAAAACCTATCAAAGATGGTAGAGTTGTATTCTCGTGACATGCGAAAGCAGCTGGAAGACCTAGACCGACCGGGTAAACGCAAGCAAGCAGATCGCGAGAGTAGTTATGCTCAAGCTAAGATTGCGATCTTTGGGAGCTTAAGTGATGAGCCCCAAGAGGCTGTGCGTGAAGCCCCGGAAGAGGACAGCCAGAGGGCCAAACTAAAAGCTCCTATGGTCGAGACACCGAGCGCCAAGAAGATATGATTTCAGCTTTTATTTATTTAATTTAAAAGTGTATGTTTTTTTTAAAAAATTGGGAAATAAAAAGTTATGTTATCTCAAAGACACGAATGATCCTAAATTTAAAGAACGACGATCAAACAAAAACATGAAAACCCAAACATGCATTTTTATTTTTAGTTAAGTAAACACACAAGTAACTGTTCTTTTTAAGAGAAAAACTTAAGGATGACCAGTTAAGGGCCTCAGAAAACACAGCCAGGGGATCCGGGAAGGTTGGAGGGGTCACAATGGTCCCGCTTAAAACCCTAACTTCTTAGACACCGAAGGTGTCGCCTTAAAGAACTCCTAGACACTGTATAGACTGCGGTTGCTCACTGGAGTTACCAAAAGTTTAGCTTATTCAAAGAATATCCTATGAGTTTTAAATTATACTACCTAATTTAAATAAAAACAAAATAAATAAATAAATAAATAAAAACTGAAATAAACACGGAATTCAAACAAGAATTTAAAAGAAGAGATGAGATTCTTGCACCAGGTGTCCAAGACGCATCTTTAATTTTGTCTCTTCTTCCAACTAAATTCTTGAGAAACCTGACAAACAAGAAGAAAACAAGTTAAAAATAAAATAAAAATAAAAACAATGAATAAAAAAATAAAATAAAATAAAAATAAAAAGGAAAACACACTTCCCCAAACTTAAATCAAACAAAGACGACAAACAGAAAAGAAAAACAGTTCCCTAACTAAAATAAACTAAAGATGATTGCCGAAAGGGAAATGCAAAAACACAAAGCTCTAGAAAATGAAAGTAACGGGCAAAAATATTAAACACCAGAAAACATGGAGAAAATAAAAAAAAAAAGTAAAATAAAGGTGCTCCCCCTTGAATCGATTAGGTCAGACATGCCCGGGAAATCCGAAATGGTGTTGGCACCCTCATCAGCATATGTCTATTTAAACCACACCTCTACAAGCGGATGATACCCAGCATTTCTTCCTGCAAACTCAAAGAAAAACATCAAAAAATTCAGAAACAAAACAATGGCATCCTCATGCGCTCACCTTGATGATCTCAACCTTGAATTGACCCTTGCGCCACCGAATGCGCATATAAGGGCTCCTACAAACCATGTCTTCCCAAACTCCACATATCATCACGGTACGGCCTCAAACTTTGCTGAGGTAATACCGAACTTTTCTGAGGCAGTGCCGAACAGAGGAGAGTGCTCCTGGAAGGCATGATTGGCAGCAAGCTCACATCGACAGATCATCTACATGTGGAAAAGAGGTCTGACAAGGCAGCAGTGGAGGAGTCCCACAATTTAACGGTGCTCCACGCGGTCTCTGCTACCAATTTGGGCATGCGATTGCTGGCAAGAACGCGGGAGTGTGCCGCGCTGAGCGAGGAAGTAGCTTCCTTGAAGGCTATGGTGGCGGACTTGCAGAAGTGGCTTTACTGTGCCAATCAGCACGTGGAAGCACTGCAGAGAAAAAATGATGACAATGTGGAGCTGCTGCAGATTCTGCAAGTAAGAGAAAATAGAGGCATGCCATGATGATGAAGAAGATGAAGAATAAGAAGTTGTTATTGTTGTTGTTTTTTTTTCGTTTTTTTTATAAATTTTACTTTTCTACTTTTTTTTTCTTTGTAATGCAGCGTTTGAATTGAAATAAAAATGTGTTTTTAACACTCAGAAATAAACTAACTAACCACACCACGTAAATAAATACATAAACTAACTTAACAAAAAAAAGAAAACAAAGAAGTTCCAAATTGATTTTTTTTTAATTTTATAAATTTATTATTATTTACAACTAACTGGCCACACAAAGAAAAAATAAATAAATAAAAAGAAGTTCCAAATTGCAATTTACAAGGAAAAATAAATTAAAACTCAAATTTCAATTTTTTTTTAATTTTTTTTTTAAAACACACAAATATACAAGCAACTCATGGATGACCAGTTAAGGGCCTAGAAAATACAGCCAGGGGATCCGGGAAGGTTGGAGGGGTCACAAAGGTCCCACTTAAAACCCAAACTTCTTAGACACCGAAGGTGTCGCCTAAAGAACTCCTAGACACTGTATTGACGGAGACGCTCACTGGAGTTACCACGAGTCAGCTCATATAAAAAATCTTTTTAAATTTTTTTTTAAATAAAAGAAATAGAAAATTGAAATTACTGAAATAATAACAAAACAACTAAAGAGAAAGGATTGGAATACTCCCCCTTGAAGCGATTAGGTCGAGCGTGATGCATTTGGAGGTCGCGACTTCTCCCACTACTCCACACTCTCCATTCTTATGATTGAGGTTACCATCTCTCTCCATTTTTATTAAGCTGTCATAAATTGCTAAAACAAACACAGAAAACTTGAAACAGAATTAAAGGATTAGGAAATAAAAATTAAAATGAAAAGGAAAATCAACACACGTCCAATTTCATGCTTCAAAGTAACAAGCAATAAAGTAATCAAACTAGCTTATGAAGTTCGTTCTTTCTCAAATATGATTATCCATATGGTGTGTGGTTTTAATCAAGTATTCAGAAAATGCATTTAGCTATGGTGTTTAGTCTAAACACAAATCCTGAACCCATTAAGAACAAGAAGAACAATAAAGAACCAAGTAGAATTTAAACATGGTGTTTGTCTTCAATATCTACCCATTCATTCACTAATCAGTCCAAGAGTCATATGGTGTTTATGTAAACTTGAACAAGATATTTAATTAAGAGCAAGTGAATGAAACCATAAACTAGAAATAATCAACATGCTACTTGAACCTTTTTGTTTTTGGGTGTTGTGTAAGCTGGGACTCAAACCCAGTTCTCTTGCTTGTCAGGCAATTGTCCTTGTCCGTTGGACTACAAACACAACTTATCAATTAACCTCATTAGCTTTAAAACATGAAACTGTCAAGTTATGAAAAAGATAAAAATAAATAAAAAGTAGGAAAACCAAATAGAATCAAACAATGTTACCGATTCCCGGCAACGGCGCCAAAAACTTGTTGTGTAGATTCAGCTGCACCAAAATGGATTCAGCTGCATCCTCAACTTGTGATACTCGCAAGTGCACGAGCCGTTGATAGTTTAGCATATGTAAGTGCGAGGTCGATTCCACGGGGATTGGTGATTGAATGATCCAATTCAGTTTTCCTACACAAAACAGAAATGAAAACAAAAGAAGCAAAAAGTTTTGTACAACACTTGAGAACATGGAGAGTTTGGATGAGAATAGAGAGAAGTGTTTGAGAAAGAGAAGGGAGAAGAGTTTTGGGAAGTGTTTGAGAACTTTGAGAATTTGGAAGAAAAGGTGTTTGGGAAGCTTTGAGGATTTTGAAAGAGAAAGGAAAGTGTTTGGGAAGCTTGAGGATTTTGGAAGAGAATGTGTTTGAAAGCAATGTAAATTTGGAAGAGAAAGGAAAGTGTTTGAGGAATTTAGAGGAAAGAAAATTTAGTAGAATGATCTTATTACAACAATTGAGAACTACAAAGGGAAACTAAGAGAATTTGAGGGAGAGAAGGGAAGGGAGCTCTAGAGAAGTGTTTGAGAGCTCCCCCCCTTGGGGTGTGATTACAAGCTTAGAGAACTTCCCTATTTATAGGCCTAGGGGAAGTGAAAATCTGAATTATACAATAGGTTTACCTACCACACTCACTTCACCAACTTACAACACTTAATTCACCTAACACACTATTACATTTGAAAACAATTCCTCTTGTCTTTAGGCTTAGTGTTGCAACTCCCACTTCATCATCTTTTGGCACATTTGGCTGCTGCAAAATTCCACTCAATTATAGGTATTGAATATGCTTCACCAAACTTTCCCACAATCAACAACACTTCATCATGCATATGTCATGCATGACAATGCATTGCAGCCAGCTTGTGGGCTCGTTTTGGGCTTGTGGCTTCATTCTGAAAAATCTGGAAAAATATGAATCTTGAAGCTCTTTGAATTATCTTTCCAAGCATATGCAGCCCAGCTCAAGGAAAAATCGGGAAGGCCTTCAAATGTGATTTTTGGCCCAGTAACGCAGATGCTGCCGAATTTGACCTTAAGTTGCCAAAACATGTATAACTTTCTCTAGAAGACTCGGAATCATGAACCGTAAAATTATACAGAAAATAGACTTCCGTGTCTTTCCAATGATGTATGGCTCATTATCTGGTTCTTCTTGAGCAAGTACAGTCCGATCCGTGAAGTTGACTGATCTGCAGACACCGTTTTGAGCTAACTTGTCTCAAAAATGCAATTAGTGAGTCATTAAGCTTATTACACTGAAACAAACACAAAACTTATTAAAAGCACAAGTTTAACTCAAAAACATAACCAAATCATAAGCTAGAAGGGTAAGAAATAATATACAATTATGAACCGATCAATCAGCTCTCCACGATAATACCATACAATACCAAGGATCAAAAGGACTTTACAAGGGTTTTAATGAGGTTTAGGGTAGTGGTTGAATGAAAGAGGAGACATGGAGATATAACAACATTTTGAGCACAACTAAAGCATAGGTAAAAGCTTGAGAGTTACTGAACTTTGTAACAAGCAAGGAACACAAACATGAGCAGATTTTCAACATAATTTCAGCGGCAACGGAACCATTCATGAGTGAATCAATTTGTTTACTTGCTGCCATAACATGATTAGAACAATTAGGGTGGATTCTAAAACCTCACCATCTTGTCTTAGTTCTTTTCTTTCTTCTTGCTTTGTTTCTTTTGTTTTCATTTCTGTTTTGTGTAGGAAAACTGAATTGGATTATTCAATCACCAATCCCTGTGGAATCGACCTCGCACTTACATATGCTAAACTACCAACGGCTCGTGCACTTGCGAGTATCACAAGTTGAGGATACAGTTGAACCCATTTTGGTGCAGCTGAATCTACGCAACAAGTTTTTTGCGCCGTTGCCGGGGATTGGTAACATCGCTTGATTCTATTTGGTTTTCCTACTTTTTATTTTTATTTTTTATAACTGGACAGTTTCATGTTTTAAAGTTAATGAGGTTAATTGATAAGTTGTGTTTGTAGTCCAACGGACAAGGACAATTGCCTGACAAGCAAGAGAACTGGGTTTGAGTCCTAGCTTACACAACACAAAAAAAAAGGTTCAAGTAGCTGTTGCGTAGATACAGCTGCTCCAAAATTGATTCAACTGCATCCTCAACTTGTGATACTAGCAAGTGCACGAGCCGTTTGGTAGTATAGCATATGTAAGTGCGAGGTCGATCCCACGAGGATTGGTGATTGAATGATCCAATTCATTTTCCCTACACAAAACAGAAATGAAAAAGAAAGGAAATAAATAAAACAAGGAAGAAAGAAATAACTAACTCAAGCAGATAAGTTCCCAAGTTCAATTAGATTAACGGATTGATTCTAGCTAATGTATGATTAAGCCATGGTGTTTGGTCATAACCTTGTGTTCCTAATTCCCTAATTTGATCATTTGTTGTCTAACCTAAAATTAAGCATTAGGAACCCATTAAGCATAGAAGAACAATTTAAACAACCAAGCATGTATCTAATCCCTGTTGTCGAATGTCCATACATACTCTTCCTATTCATAGTTCAATTCGAATTAAAGCATGGTGTATACTCTTAATTCAAACCAAGATAGCTAAAATGCAAGCCTAAATGGTGATCAATCATTCAGACTAGCATATTAACTTATAAGCATAATGAATAAGAACATGAACCATAATTGAAACTTGGAAACTAATCAAACTTGAAACTAAAGAAAAGAATTTACATAAGGAAAAGTAAAGTAGAACTTGGAAAGACTTAAAGAAAATTTCAGCACAAAAGATTTCATTACAACAATTGAAAACTAGAAAGAGAAACTAAGAGAATTTGAGGGAGAGAAGGGAAGGGAGCTCTAGAGAAGTGTTTGAGAGATCCCCCCCTTGGGGTGTGTTTACAAGCATAGAGAACTTCCCTATTTATAGGCCTAGGGGAAGTGAAAAATCTGAATTCAATATGGCTAATGCATACAACACTTGAATTATAAAATCTGAAATGGTTGATGCACTTGTAATAGAAAATCTTGAATGGGTGATGCACTTGTATTAGAAAATCTTGAATGGTTGATGCACTTCACCAATTAATCCCACTAGCAGCCCTAGGTCATCTTCATGTCACCATGACCAAGCTTCCAACCAGAAATGATAGCTCATGCCTAGCTCACCATGACCAAGCATCCAACCAGGCACATGCTGAGGTCAGCATGACCAGCAACTTCAAGGGCTTACAACTTGGGCTTCTCTTAATCAAATTAGGACTTTAAGCACTCGAAATTGAAGTTCACAATGTCTTCTTTCCAGCCATATGTTATTTGGGCCAATCCAAGGTCGGAGGAAAAAGTTAAGGCGAAACAAATTGCTAACTCATTTTCCGCGCTGATAAGATCCATCCTGAGCATGGTTCTGTGTTTGCTAGGTAACGGACTCCAGATTTATCCAATGGGGATGAATTTTGGATATGTTATAGTAAACACCCATTGGAACAACTTTCATGAAGAATGTGGCCTCATTCGAGCTATGTAGGTTGCTGAAACAAAGCTTGCAATATGACCTACGAAACTGGACTGGCAGGGGGCTGTAGCAAAAATGAGTTTGTCTTTAAGTTCTTCTTCCCTTCATCCAAATCAGGCATTCACATGCTTGGATTGCATCATTTCCTATCCAAAGCCATCATTATTACCTAAATCTCAATTAACTGAAAGATACACACAAAAAGGATTAAAAGCACAAGTTTAACTCAAAAACATAACCAAATCATAAGCTAGAAGGGTACAAAATGATATACAATTATGAACCGATCAAATACCCCCAAACCTAGATTTTGCTAGTCCTCGAGCAAAACAACACAAAACAAAGTTAAAAACAAAATAAGAAGTTAACTAAACCACTTCCGCAGGTAACTCGATTGCATTTAGCGTATGCAACAAGCCTTTAAACCTCTAGGCATCCCTAGGAGGAGGAGTTGTGTCTCCTGAGGGTTTAACAAGATACGAATACCCACAAACGTTTTTCTAACTCTACAAAACAAAGTGGTTACAAAGCTTTACTAATTTTGTTAGTCCTTAAGCAAAATAAAACAAAAACAAAAACAAAAATAATTACAAAAATAAAAATAAAAATAAAAATAAAACTCAAAACAATTTTTCCGAACATTTTCTGAAGAGAAATGACTTATGCACATGACTCAAAAGTTTTAACAATAAAAACTCAATTTAGACATTATTTTTAAGGCGGCAAAGTTCAAAACATAATATGCTCAAAGTGTAGTAGTGTGATTGCCAAATGCAACAAATTCTCCAATCTTAGTTTTCACACAATTTCAAAAATCATACCAAGCAAAAATGCAACTTCAAATCTCACCAAAGTTGTCCTCTCACAAATGAATCACTCAGAAGAGGGCTACAATGCATCACTCTGTTATAAACATGAGATTAGAGTTAAACCATAAGGGACTTAACTCAAAATAGGAAGATGAAAAACTTGCATTAATATGATCTCAAGAAGGATGTCAAACACTTAAAAGTAGAAAAATGAATGCAATTCAACCATATGACATTTAAGATCAATTTAGGTCTTTAACATAGGTTGTAATGGGGCCAAAGGTGTAAGGTGAGTAAGAAATGAAAGGTATGGATAATACAAAGTCCAAGGAACTCAAAAATGGAAGAGCATAAAATAATTATTTACAAGACTTCGAATCATCACGATTAGATATTTTCTTTACATGATCAAAACTCCTTATACCTTCATTTACAATGATTTAAACTCCTTTCCAAACACCAATGAAACCCAAAAATGAAATTTCAATCAACTACCATTTAATCAGAACTTTTCTCTTTTCTTTCACCAATTGTGTGAAGTTCTATAATATTTTTTTTTAATGTAATATCCCTTCCCAAACTTAGCATGAAAAACACATCCGAATTAGAGCTCATGAGTTCCTTAGAAAGGTAAATTCTTGTTTTTCGGGCTAAAGCTAGGAATTGCAATTGGTAAAATGAAAGAAAAAGTTTACATGTAGGCTCAAAATGGTTAACAATGGAAAATCATGCTTAAGCATGCATAAGGTTAGCTTGAAAGGCACAAACGATCCAAATGTGGCCTTAATATCATTTCTTAAATGTCATGAAATCAAATTACAAAAGAATGAATGACTTTTAAGTGTTCAACCAAATCAATGAATAATGAGATCAAACAACAACTTTGATGACAAGAAAATAAGAGTATGTGTAGAACACTCATGAAATGAAGCACAAGGCTCAAAAGCTCACATTATATGGTTATATAAGTCTAATTTATGCTTCATACGATTCTTTAGATCAGGCAAATCCTTTAATTGGAAAATTGTGAAACAAATGGCAAGTGCAAAGAAGGTTTCAAACATATCATGCTAGAACAATGCCAAATTATTATTATTATTATTTTAATTTTTTAATTTTTTTTTTTAAACAATAAAAAGTTACAAAAAAATAAAAAATAAAAAAAATTCAATTTTCATTTAAGTCATGCAACATTTATCACAATCTCATCATATGTGTTCGGAAAGTGACTCAAAATTTTTTTTAAAAAAATAAATAAATAAATAAATAAATTTACATGCTAAACTCCAATGCCCCCAAACCTAGAAATGAACATTGTCCTCAATGTTTAAAAATTAGGAACAAGCAATGTCATAACAAGAAATGAAAGTATTAAAGCAAATAAAAATAATAGCATACAAAAAGAAAATAATTACAAAATAAAAATTACAAAACAAACAAACAAATAAAAAGAATTGAAAACACTCAAAACAGTAAGCCCTAAATAGAACGGTCTACGCAAACCAAAACCCAAACGATTGAAAACCCAACCCAAAAGAAAGTTAACCCACATTGAAACCTAAACAACGGTGAAAACCCGAAGCCCACAATAAAGTCTGAAGCCCACATGTTAAAGTTTTATTTTATTTTATTTTTATTTTTTTAAATGAAACGTGAATTGGGAGCGCGAAGGCGGGATTTCTAAAAAGAACGAGTGTGGTCCCTAATGCCTTGGTTCCTGGGAAGTCACGGGTAAAAGGGGTGAGGGACGTGTCGGCGCAGAGAGGCAGCTGTCACATCCCCCAAGCCAAAATTATTGGCCTCGTAGGAAGGCGCGACAACTTTTTCATGTGAAGGTGGTGAAAGGTGAAAATGCAATTAAGGGAGGTTGGGAAATGGGTGCGGCGACATATAGAGATAAGTCGTAAGGGCCGCACAGAACTAGAACCGCATCGGCTAGGGTTTAGCAGACTAAGTCTATAAAAAGCTAAAAAGAAATGGTGAAAAACACAAACTCAGAAACACACAAAAGAGAAACGAAAGAAAGAAGAAAAGTGAGTGAGAAATCAAATGGCCTCTAACTACCCATTTTCGTTGGATCTCAACCTAGCTCCACCGACTAGACACGAGGCCAAGCAGCGGCACCAGTATGGATGCCCTACTTTGCCTCCGCAAGGGGGCCTGTGACAGGAGCTGACTCAATACTCCTGGACAACGATGTTGCCATTGGAGTGGGCAGAAATCTAGTGACTCCTAAAGATATACGTGTGTTCGGGACAAGGGATGACAACCGGGTCACGAGTGATGCCCTGGCACTGAGCGTGCAGAGAGTCCAGCATGTGTTGCAAGTTTGGGTCATCGCCTACTGCGAAGTCCCATGAGGTAGAGATTCTGAAAGGTCAGTTAGCGGCAGAGCGAAGTATGGTTGAAGAGTGTCAGACTGCTATAAAAAGCTTGAAAAGGGAGAGGGCAAGGATAGTGGAGGTGAATCGACACCAGCTAGAAGTATTGCGGGACGAGAATAAAAACCTATCAAAGATGGTAGAGTTGTATTCTCGTGACATGAGAAAGCAGCTGGAGGACCTAGACCGACCAGGTAAACGCAAGCAAGCAGATCGCGAGAGTAGTTACGCTCAAGCTAAGATTGCGATCTTTGGGGACTCAAGTGGTGAGCCCCAAGAGGCTGTGCGTGAAGCCCCGGAAGAGGACAGCCAGAGGGCCAAACTCAAAGCTCCTATGGTTGAGACACCGAGCACGAGAAGAAATGACTTCTACTGCATTATTGATGTTTTTATTTTATGTTGTTGTTTTTGTATTTTCGTTATTTTGTTTCGGAAATAAAAGAGGAAGGTTGCAGAAAGAAAAATAAAAAGAAAAGGAAAAGGAAAAGACACTTCCCAACTAAAATAAACCAAAGACGACAAACGGAAAGAAAACACAGTTCCCTAACTAAAATAAAACAAAGATAGCCGAAAGGAAAAGGCAGAAACACAAAGCACTAGAAAATGAAAGTAACGGGCAAAAACATAAAACACCAGAAAACACGGAAAAAAAAGTAAAGTAAAGTGAAAGTTAATGTGCTCCCCCTTGAAGCGATTAGGTTCAGCCTGCCGGGAAATCCGAAATGGTGTTGGCTCTCTCTCATCAGCATATGCCCTATTTAAACCACACCTCTGCAAGCGGATGATACCCAGCATTTCTTCCTGCAAACTCAAGGAAAAACATCAAAAAATTCAGAAGCAAAACAAATGGCATCCTCATGCACTCACCTTGATGATCTCAACCTTGAGCTATCCCTTGCACCACCAAATGCCCAGATAAGGGCTCCTCCAACCTCTGTCTTCCCAAACTCTTCATATCATCACGGCACTGCCTCAAACTTTGCTGAGGCAATACCGAACCTTTCTGAGGCAATGCCGAACAGGGTCAGTGCTGCCTGGGAACATTGATTGGCAGTAAGCTAACTCCAGCAGATCACCTGCATGTGGCACGTAGGTCTAACAAGATGGCGGTGGATGAGTCCCACGATTTAACTGTGCTCCAAGCGGTCTCGGCTACCAATTTGGGCATGCGACTCCTGGCGAGGACACGGGAGTGTGCCGCTCTGAGCGAGGAAGTGGCTTCCTTGAAGGCTATGGTGGCGGACCTCCAGAAGCGGCTCTATTGTGCCACTCAGCATGTGGAAGCACTGAGAGGAAAAATGATGACCATGTAGAACTGCTGCAGATCCTACAAGTACGAGACAATAGAGGTAAGCCATGATGATAATGATGAAGAAGAAGAAGAAGAAGAAGAAGAAGAAGTTTGTTTGTTTGTTTTTTTTTTTTTTTAAATTTACTTGAATGTTTTTTTTTTTAATGCAGTGTTTGAAATAAAATAAAAATGTGTTTCTAACACTTAGAAATAAACTAACTAATCATACCACAAAAACAAAATAAAAACAACGACTAAACAAAATAAATACAAAAACTAACTTAACAAAACAAAACAAAAACAAAATAAAAACAAAGACTAAACAGAAAATAAAACAAAGAAAATAAAAAAAACTTAGTTTAAAAACACACGAATATACAAGCAACTCACGGATGACCAGTTAAGTGCCTCAGAAAAAACACAGCCAGGGGATCCGGGAAGGTTGGAGGGGTCACAATGGTCCCGCTTAAAACCCAAACTTCTTAGACACCGAAGGTGTCGCCTAAAGAACTCCTAGACACTATTATTGACGGAAGTGCTTACTGGAGTTACCATAAGTTAGCTCATATGAAAAATCTTTTTGAATTTTTTGAATTTTGAATTTTGAATTTTTTAAGATACGAAACAAAAACAAATTAAGATAAAATGAGACAACAAACCATAAATGAAAATGAACTAAGTACTCTAAACAAACTCAAACAAATGACAAAAATTGTTGTATTAGAAGAAACAAACCAAGAAATAAACAGAATTTAAAGAAGAGAAAGGATTGAAATGCTCCCCCTTGAAGCGATTAGGTCGAGTATGGATGCATTTGGAGGTCGCGACTACTCCCACTGCTCCACACTTCCCATTCTTATGATTGAGGTTGCCATCTCTCTCCATTTTTATTAAGCTGTCTTAAATTGCTAAAACAAACACACAAACTTGAAATGAAATTAAAAGGGTTAGGAAATAAAAGGAAAATCAACACACATCCAATTTCATGCTTCAAAGTAAATTAAACTAGTTTATGAAGTTCGTTCTTTCTCAAATATGATTATCCATATGGTGTGTGGTTTTAATCAAGTATTCAGAAAAAGCATTTAGCTATGGTGTTTAGTCTAAACACAAATTCCGAACCCATTAAGAACAAGAAGAACAATAAAGAACTAAGTAGAATTTAAACATGGTGTTTGTCTTCAATATCTACCAATTCATTCACTAATCAGTCCAAGAGTCATATGGTGTTTATGTAAACTTGAACAAGATAATTAATTAAGAACAAGTAAATGAAACCATAAACTAGAAATAATCAACATGCTACTTGAACCTTTTTGTTTTTGGGTGTTGTGTAAGCTGGGACTCAAACCCAGTTCTCTTGCTTGTCAGGCAATTGTCCTTGTCAGTTGGACTACAAACACAACTTATCAATTAACCTCATTAACTTTAAAACATGAAACTGTCTAGTTATAAAAAAGATAAAAATAAATAAAAAGTAGGAAAACCAAATAGAATCAAACAATGTTACCGATCCCCGGCAACGGCGCCAAAAACTTGTTGCGTAGATACAGCTGCTCCAAAATTGATTCAACTGCATCCTCAACTTGTGATACTCGCAAGTGCACGAGCCGTTTGGTAGTATAGCATATGTAAGTGCGAGGTCGATCCCACGAGGATTGGTGATTGAATGATCCAATTCATTTTCCCTACACAAAACAGAAATGAAAAAGAAAGGAAATAAATAAAACAAGGAAGAAAGAAATAACTAACTCAAGCAGATAAGTTCCCAAGTTCAATTAGATTAACGGATTGATTCTAGCTAATGTATGATTAAGCCATGGTGTTTGGTCATAACCTTGTGTTCCTAATTCCCTAATTTGATCATTTGTTGTCTAACCTAAAATTAAGCATTAGGAACCCATTAAGCATAGAAGAACAATTTGAACAACCAAGCATGTATCTAATCCCTGTTGTCGAATGTCCATACATACTCTTCCTATTCATAGTTCAATTCGAATTAAAGCATGGTGTATACTCTTAATTCAAACCAAGATAGCTAACATGCAAGCCTAAATGGTGATCAATCATTCAAACTAGCATATTAACTTATAAGCATAATGAATAAGAACATGAACCATAATTGAAACTTGGAAACTAATCAAACTTGAAACTAAAGAAAAGAATTTACATAAGGAAAAGTAAAGTAGAACTTGGAAAGACTTAAAGAAAATTTCAGCACAAAAGATTTCATTACAACAATTGAAAACTAGAAAGAGAAACTAAGAGAATTTGAGGGAGAGAAGGGAAGGGAGCTCTAGAGAAGTGTTTGAGAGATCTCCCCCCTTGGGGTGTGTTTACAAGCATAGAGAACTTCCCTATTTATTGGCCTAGGGGAAGTGAAAAATCTGAATTCAATATGGCTAATGCATACAACACTTGAATTATAAAATCTGAAATGGTTGATGCACTTGTATTAGAAAATCTTGAATGGTTGATGCACTTCACCAATTAATCCCACTAGCAGCCCTAGGTCATCTTCATGTCACCATGACCAAGCTTCCAACCAGAAATGATAGCTCATGCCTAGCTCACCATGACCAAGCATCCAACCAGCACATGCTGAGGTCAGCATGACCAGCAACTTCAAGGGCTTACAACTTGGGCTTCTCTTAATCAAATTAGGACTTTAAGCACTCGAAATTGAAGTTCACAATATCTTCTTTCCAGCCATATGTTATTTGGGCCAATCCAAGGTCGGAGGAAAAAGTTAAGGCCGAAACAAATTGCTAACTCATTTTCCGCGCTGATAAGATCCATCCTGAGCATGGTTCTGTGTTTGCTAGGTAACGGACTCCAGATTTATCCAATGGGGATGAATTTTGGATATGTTATAGTAAACACCCATTGGAACAACTTTCATGAAGAATGTGGCCTCATTCGAGCTATGTAGGTTGCTGAAACAAAGCTTGCAATATGACCTACGAAACTGGACTGGCAGGGGGCTGTAGCAAAAATGAGTTTGTCTTTAAGCTCTTCTTCCCTTCATCCAAATCAGGCCTTCACATGCTTGGATTGCATCATTTCCTATCCAAAGCCATCATTATTACCTAAATCTCAATTAACTGAAAGATACACACAAAAAGGATTAAAAGCACAAGTTTAACTCAAAAACATAACCAAATCATAAGCTAGAAGGGTACAAAATGATATACAATTATGAACCGATCAGTAGCATGTTGATTATTTCTAGTTTTTGGTTTCATTCACTTGTTCTTAATTAAATATCTTGTCCAAGTTTACATAAACACCATATGACTCTTGGACTGATTAGTGAATGAATGGGTAGATATTGAAGACAAACACCATGTTTAAATTCTACTTGGTTCTTTATTGTTCTTCTTGTTCTTAATGGGTTCGGAATTTGTGTTTAGACTTACCATAGCTAAATACTTTTTCTGAATACTTGATTAAAACCACACACCATATGGATAATCATATTTGAGAAAGAACGAACTCCATAAGCTAGTTTGATTTACTTTGATGCTTGTTACTTTGAAGCATGGAATTAGATGTTTGTGGTGAAGTTGAATCCCTAATCTTGATGTTTTAGTTTAGTTTATCCTTTTCATTTAAGTTATGGTTTCCTAATCCAACAAATCTGAAATCTATTTCAAGTTTCCTTGTCTTTCTTTAAGCATTTCTGAAGTAGCTCAATAAGAAAGAGGGAAAGAGAGGAGACAACCCAATCCATAAAAACATGGAGAGTCGACCTCCAGCTGCTATGGCCAACCACGCTCCAGCTATCACTTCAAAGGGAAACATTCCGATCATATCTCTTTCATTTGTATAATAATTGCTACTCATGCTTAGTTTTTTCTCATTTTCTGTTTTGTTTTTGTTAGGGTTTTCTTTTCCTTGATGTGGGAGAAACATGATGAGAAGTTGACCCAAATACTCAAAGAAGAACATGTGCTGCCATACTATGTGCATTTCCCCCTCATTGTCTTCAAGGGGAAGTTCTAAACTCTCTTTCTTTAATTTTTTTTTTCTTCATTTCATTCCTTTGCCCCAGATTTCGTGTGCATTGCATGCTTTACATGGATTCAAACATTGAGGACAATGCTTCATTTAAGTTTGGGGGTGCAGGAAAGTTTTTTTTTAGTTTTTGTGTTTGTGTTTGAAAACGTAGGCTTCTTCATTGCTACAAAATTTTATTTTCTGCTTCTGTTTTGAAAGTTTGGTCCGCGTTGTGTTCTTCATTTTTTCATGCTGAATCCAACGACATAAAGAACGTTAAATTTGACCAAGTGGTTTGAAAGTTACATGTCAAAACAGATTATATGTTGAAATTGAGCAAAACAGCAATTTGAAACCTCACGTTTTTCTTTTCTGTTTCTTTTCTTTGAGTCATTTTCAGTTTTCCTTCCTTTACCAATGATAAATCATGAGTCTAACTTCTAATATGGCTCTTAGGAATTTGATAAGCATTGTGTTAGGTCTTAATCTTATTCTTTTGCTAGCTAAGTCTCACATAATTATGTTTGAGCTTTCTATGCACTTTAGCCATGATTATACAACTCTTGCATGTCTTACCCAATTGTATGCATTTTTGCTTGTGTGATTCACTGGAATGTTAAGTTTATAACTAAGATATGATTTAGGCCATCTTTGCTAAGTGTTGTGTAGATTCAGCTGCACCAAAATGGGTTCAACTGCATCCTCAACTTGTGATACTCGCAAGTGCACGAACCGTTGGTAGTTTAGCGTATGTAAGTGCGAGGTCGATTCCACAGGGATTGGTGATTGAATGATCCAATTCAATTTTCCTACACAAAACAAAAATGAAAACAAAAGAAACAAAACAAGAAGAACGAATGTACATTACAAGAAAAATAAATTACAACTTATAGAACATTAAAGAGAGCATTTGAGGAAGGAAGGAAAGTGTTTGAGAGAT
Organism: Prunus fruticosa; assembly: GCA_018703695.1. Taxonomy (NCBI): domain Eukaryota; kingdom Viridiplantae; phylum Streptophyta; class Magnoliopsida; order Rosales; family Rosaceae; genus Prunus; species Prunus fruticosa. The sequence goes on from JAHHUK010000007.1 coordinate 2,035,269, forward strand.
TTGGAGAATTTTGGAAGAGAAGGGAAATGTGGAAGAGAGTAGAGAAGTGTTTGGAAAGCTTGAGGATTTTGGAAGAGAAAGTGTTTGAGAACTTTGAGAATTTGGAAGAAAGTGTTTGAGAACTTGGATGATTTTTGGAAGGGAAGAGAAATGTGTTTGAGAACTTGGAGAATGTTTGTGAACTTGGAGAATTTGATAACTTAGGGAAGGGAGAGAAAGGTGTTTGTGAAGTATTTGAGACATGGAGACTTTTGGAAGAGAAGGGAAAATGGTGTTGAGAACTTTGTGGATTTTGGAAGAGCATGTGTTTGAAAGCTTTAGAGAATTTGATGAAGGAAATGGGAGAAGTGTTTGGGAACTTTGAGAATCTTGGAAGAGAAAGTGTTTGGAGAACATGGTGAATTTGGAAGGGAAGAGACATGTGTCTAGGGTTTGGAGAGTGTTTGGAAGAGAATAGAGAAGTGCTTGAGATTTAATAAAAAGAAAATTGAGTAGAATGATCTTATTACAACAATTGAGAACTACAAAGGGAAACTAAGAGAATTTGAGGGAGAGAAGGGAAGGGAGCTCTAGAGAAGTGCTTGAGAGCTCCCCCCTTGGGGTGTTATTACAAGCTTAGGAAACCTCACTATTTATAGGCCTAAGGAAGTTGAAAATCTGAATTATACAATTGAATTTTCTAAACACACTAACTTCACCAACTTACAACACTTAATTCACCTAACACACTATTGCATTTGAAAACAATTCCTCTTGTCTTTAGGCTTAGTGTTGCAACTCCCACTTCATCATCTTTTGGCTCCTTTGGCTGCTGCAAAATTCTACTCAAAAATAGGTATTGAATATGCTTCACCAAACTTTCCCACAATCAACAACACTTCATCATGCATATGTCATGCATGACAATGCACTACAGCCAGCTTGTGGGCTCGTTTTGGGCTTGTTCATCCATTCTGAAAAATCTGCAAAATTATGGATCTTCAAGCTCGTTGTCTTATCTTTCCAAGAATATGCAGCCCAACTCAAGGAAAAATCGGGAAGGCCCTCAAATGTGATATTTTGCCCAGTAACGCAGATGCTGCCGAATTTGACCTTAAGTTGCCAAAACATGTATAACTTTCTCTAGAAGACTCGGAATCATGAACCGTAAAATTATACAGAAACTAGACTTCCGTATCTTTCCAATGATGTATGGCTCATCATCTGGTTCTTCTTGAGCAAGTACAGTCCAATCCGTGAAGTTGACTGATCTGCAGACACCGTTTTGAGCTAACTTGTCTCCAAAATACATTTATTGAGTCTCAAACTTAAAATACTGAAACAAACACAAAACAAATTAAAAGCACAAGTTTAACTCAAAAACATAACCAAATCATAAGCTAAAAGGGTACAAAATGATATGTAATTTATGAACCGATCACTAAGCCTCTTTCTTTTTCCTCCATCAACCCATACAATATATATTCCATTGTAAACCCTTTTGTGCTCAAACACTTAGCCATTTCTTTCTATCACCTTATCATCCATTAAACATCCTATCATCTAGGGGACATGTAGAGTATGATTGTATTTGAGATTGTAATGTATTCAAGGCAATAAATGAGCTATAAAAAAAAAACCAAAAGAAAAAGAGAAAAGAAGTGTGGCCAATGTAGTCACGACCCTAGGGTGATATAAGGAGAAATCAAGGTGATCTAGGGTGAAGAGCCGCAAAATTGGGCCAACTATTATACAAAGTGTGTAAATGTCAAATTCAAATTGTGAAGTGATTCAATTGCAAAATCTGGTGTTGTGAGCTCTTCAATTTATGTGCCTTACATTTCAAATGTCAATGATCTTGTTTACATGTCAGCTCTACTTTGTTCTTTAGACCTTGTGTTTCCATATCCATTCCTTTTCTAACCATTACATTACATCCATGAGTAAAGTCCTATTGATTTTGGTTTAGTGATCGTTTCATAATTGTATATTATTTCTTACCCTTCTAGCTTATGATTTGGTTATGTTTTTGAGTTAAACTTGTGCTTTAAATCCTTTTTGTGTTTATCTTTCAGTTAATTGAGCTTTAGGTAACAATGATGGCTTTGGAGAACATAATTCATGCAATTCAAGCATGTTAAGGCCTGATTTGGATGAAGGGAAGAATAGCTTAAAGACAAATTCATTATGGCTACAGCCCCCTGCCAGTCCAGTTCCGTAGGTCATATTGCAAGCTTTGTTTCAGCAACCTACATAGCTCGAATGACACCACATTCGTCATGCAAGTTGTTCCAATGGGTGTGTACTATAACATATCCAAAATTCAGCCCCATTGGATAAATTCGGAGTCCGTTACCTAGCAAACACTGAACCATGCTCAGGATGGATCTTATCAGCGCGGAAAATGAGTTAGCAATTTGTTTCGGCCTTAACTTCCTCCTCCGACCTTGGATTGGCCCAAATGATATGTGGCTGGAAAGAAGACATTCTGAACTTCAATTTCAAGTGCTTAAAGTCCTAATTTGATTAAGAGAAGCCCAAGTTGTAAGCCCTTGAAGTTGCTGGTCATGCTGACCTCAGCATGTGCTGGTTGGATGCTTGGTCATGGTGAGCTAGGCATGAGCTATCATTTCTGGTTGGAAGCTTGGTCATGGTGACATAAAGATGAGCTAGGGCTGCTGGTGGGATTTAGTGGTGAAGTGCATCAACCAATTCAAGATTTTCTAATACAAGTGCATCACCCACTTTAGATTTTCTAATACAAGTGCATCAACCATTTCATATTTTATAATTCAAGTGTTGTATGCATTAGTCTTATTGAATTCAGATTTTCACTTCCCCTAGGCCTATAAATAGGGAAGTTCTCTAAGCTTGTAATAACACCCCAAGGGGGGGAGCTCTCAAACACTTCTCTAGAGCTCCCTTCCCTTCTCTCCCTCAAATTCTCTTAGTTTCCCTTTGTAGCTCTCAATTGTTGTAATAAGATCATTCTACTTTTCCTTTCTCTTCTTCTAAATTCTTCAACACTCTCTTCTCCAAACACTTCCCAAACACTTCTCCCATTTCCTTCATCAAATTCTCTAAAGCTTTCAAACACATGCTCTTCCAAAATCCACAAAGTTCTCAACACCATTTTCCCTTCTCTTCCAAAAGTCTCCATGTCTCAAATACTTCACAAACACCTTTCTCTCCCTTCCCTAAGTTATCAAATTCTCCAAGTTCACAAACATTCTCCAAGTTCTCAAACACATTTCTCTTCCCTTCCAAAAATCATCCAAGTTCTCAAACACTTTCTTCCAAATTCTCAAAGTTCTCAAACACTTTCTCTTCCAAAATCCTCAAGCTTTCCAAACACTTCTCTACTCTCTTCCACATTTCCCTTCTCTTCCAAAATTCTCCAAATCTCTCAAACACTTTCCTTCCTTCCTCAAATGCTCTCTTTAATGTTCTCTAAGTTGTAATTTATTTTTCTTGTAATGTACATTCGTTCTTCTTGTTTTGTTTCTTTTGTTTTCATTTTTGTTTTGTGTAGGAAAATTGAATTGGATCATTCAATCACCAATCCCTGTGGAATCGACCTCGCACTTACATACGCTAAACTACCAACGGTTCGTGCACTTGCGAGTATCACAAGTTGAGGATGCAGTTGAACCCATTTTGGTGCTGCTGAATCTACGCAACATTTAGCTTGGCAAACTTGTGTTCATTCTTGCAGGAATTCATATCGTTGTTTGAGAAGCATGAGTTGTATCTTCATGGCTATTTCACACACACACCTTGAGCATGATTTTTGTGAGATTGTGGTAGCACTTGAATAATGTTTAGAACTTCCTTAGTGCTTGTTTTGTTCCTTATTGAGCCATGTCTATGAAGTTTAAAATTTCTGTTCGGTTGGAAGGTTAACGTTTTTGTTTTTGTTTTGTTTTTGTTTTTTGTTTTGTTTAGACTAACAAATCTATTAAGTTTTTGACTACTTTGTTTTGTAGAGTCAGTAAAACGTTTGTGGGTATCGTATCTGCTAAACCCTCAGGAGACACAACTCCTCCTACTAGGGATACCTAGAGGTTTAAAGGCTTGTTGCATACGCTCAATGCAATCGAGTTACCTACGAAAGTGGTCTAGTTAACTTCTTATTTTGTTTTGTTTTTCTTCGTTTTCCTTTTGTTTTGCTCGAGGACTAGCAAAATCATAATTTCATACATATACATGCTCTATTTACTTAGTTCTTTTGCTTAGTTTCCTATAATTCTGAGTTATTTAACTCTCTTTGTGTGTTTTGTAGGCCAAGAGAGCAAAAGAGCATAATTCATGCAATTCAAGCATGTTAAGGCCTCATTTGGATGCATGGAATACACTTGAGGCATTTGAAGCAAGATGGTGCAAAAACGTGCAAAAACTGGAGCCTGAGTTAGAAGTTCATTTTGGACTTATCTTCTTCATCCGAACTTGGATTGGGCCACTATTTGTGTGGTTGGATCAATGACATTCTGAACTTCAAAATGGACATCTTAAAGTCATCATTTGATTCAGCCCCACCCAATTCGTGAGCCCATGGAAATACACATCATGCTGACAGGAAGATGAGCTCATTGCATGCTTGGTCATGATGAGCTAGGCATGAGCTATTGGTTTCTGAATGGAAGCTTGGTCATGCTGACATGAGGATGAGCTAGGGCTGCTAGTGGGATTTAGTGGAGCAACCATTTCTGATTTTCTAATGCAAGTGTTGAGTCCATTAGCCATATTCAATTCAGATTTCCCACTCCCCTCTCCCTATAAATACCACTTCCATTCCACATTCAACACACATCCTGAGTTCCATCAATTACACTTCCATTGTACACAAAGAGAGGGAAAGTTGAGAGTCACAAAGGGAGAGAAGGGAGAAGGCAGCAGCTGGGAGGCTTTGGCCTCCTGGCAGCCATGGAGATGAATCTTTTCCATCTCTAGCATGCTGTCCTTATCTTCTTCTCCTCCCTTTGTCTTTTATTTTCTTCTTGTATTTCCTTTGTTTTACTTTGTTTTTCTGTTATTAGTTTTAATAAACATCTTGCTAGTCTTGTATCATGGTTTGAGTTTATAAAGTTTGATGTCACTCATGAATTCTTCTTCACTATTTTAATGGAGCTGTTTTGCATCCTTTGATTGATCACCTAAGGTTTTATGCGTTATGCTCTTGTTGGGAAGGTTTGGGGATCATCTTCATTCCATTCATTAGCAACTTATGTGATTTGGTTTCTAGGTCTCCTAATGTAAACACCATGCTTGGGGTCCTTGTGATGTTCATGCAATTTGATCCAAACACCATGGACTTATTTGTGAGCATCTTCATGAGTGAATAAAATTTGTTTACTTGCTGCCATAACATGATTAGAACAATTAGGGTGGATTCTAAAACCTCACCATCTTGTCTTAGTTCTTTTCTTTCTTCTTGTTTTGTTTCTCTTGTTTTCATTTCTGTTTTGTGTAGGAAAACTGAGTTGGATCATTCAATCACCAATCCCTGTGGAATCGACCTCGCACTTACATACGCTAAACTACCAATGGTTCGTGCACTTGCGAGTATCTGATCGGTGCATAAATTACATATCATTTTGTACCCTTTTAACTTATGATTTGGTTATATTTTTGAGTTAAACTTGTGCTTTTAATTTGATTTGGGTTTGTTTCAGTGTAATAAGCTTGTGACTCAATAAATGCATTTTGGAGACAAGTTAGCTCAAAACAGTGTCTGCAGATCAGTCAACTTCACGGATTGGACTGTACTTGCTCAAGAAGAACCAGATGATGAGCCATACATCATTGGAAAGATACGGAAGTCTAGTTTCTGTAGAATTTTACGGTTCATGATTCCGAGTCTTCTAGAGAAAGTTATACATGTTTTGGCAACTTAAGGTCAAATTCAGCAGCATCTGCGTTACTGGGCCAAAAATCACATTTGAAGGCCTTTCCGATTTTTCCTTGAGTTGGGCTGCATATGCTTGGAAAGATAAGACAAAGACCTTCAAGATCCATATTTTTCCAGATTTTTCAGACTGGAGCCACAAGCCCAAAACGAGCCCACAAGCTGGCTGCAATGCATTGTCATGCATGACATATGCATGATGAAGTGTTGTTGATTGTGGGAAAGTTTGGTGAAGCATATTCAATACATATATTTGAGTGGAATTTTGCAGCAGCCAAATGAGCCAAAAGATGTTGAAGTGGATGATGCAACACTAAGCCTAAAGACAAGAGGAATTGTTTTCAAATGCAATTGTGTGTTAGGTTAAGTTGGTGAATTAAGTGTAGTGTGTTAGGTGAAGTTAGTGTGTTTACATAATTCAATTGTATAATTCAGATTTTCACTTCCCCTAGGCCTATAAATAGGGAAGTTCTCTAAGCTTGTAAACACACCCCAAGGGGGGGAGCTCTCAAGCACTTCTCTAGAGCTCCCTTCCCTTATCTCCCTCAAATTCTTTTAGTTTCCCTTTGTAGTTCTCAATTGTTGTAATATGATCTTTTTACTAAATCTTCAAACACTTCCCAAACATTTCTCTATTCTCTTCAAAAGTCTCCTTGTTCCCAAACACTTCTCCCTTCTCTTCCAAAATCCTCAAAGCTCTCAAACACCACTTTCCTTTCTTCTCCAAAAGTCTCCATATTCTCAAACACTCATCCCTTCTCTTTCTCAAACACCTTCCCATTCCTTCATCAAATTCTCAAACACCACTTTCTTCTCTTCAAAAGTCTCCATGTCTCAAACACTTCACGAACACCCTTCTCTCCCTTCCCTAAGTTCTCAAATTCTCCAAGTTCATAAACATTCTCCAAATTTTCCAAACACTTTCTTCTCCCTTCTCAAAGCTTTCAAACACATGCTCTTCCAAAATCCTCAACGTTCTCAAAATACCTCTCTACTTTCTTCTCCAAAAGCCCCCATGATCTTGAACACTTCCCAAACACTCCTCCCTTCTCTTTCTCAAACACATCTCTCCTCTCTTCCAAAAGTCTCCATGTTCTCAAGTGTTGTACAAAACCCTTTTTGCTTCTTTTGTTTTCATTTCTATTTTGTGTAGGGAAACTGAACAGGATCATTCAATCACCAATCCCTGTGGAATTGACCTCGCACTTACATACGCTAAACTACCAACGGTTCGTGCACTTGCGAGTATCACAAGTTGAGGATGCAGCTGAATCCATTTTGGTGCAGCTGAAATCTACGCAACAGTATCACAAGTTGAGGATGCAACTGAATCCATTTTGTCCTAATGAAGAAGATAAGGACAGCATGCTAGAGATGGAAAAGATTCATCTCCATGGCTGCCAGGAGGCCAAAGCCTCCCAGCTGCTGCCTTCTCCCTTCTCTCCCATTGTGACTCTCAACTTTCCCTCTCTTTGTGTACAATGGAAGTGTAATTGATGGAACTCAGGATGTGTGTTGAATGTGGAATGGAAGTGGTATTTATAGGGGAGAGGGGAGTGGGAAATCTGAATTGAATATGGCTAATGGACTCAACACTTGCATTAGAAAATCAGAAATGGTTGCTCCACTAAATCACACTAGTAGCCCTAGCTCATCCTCATGTCAGCATGACCAAGCTTCCATTCAGAAACCAATAGCTCATGCCTAGCTCATCATGACCAAGCATGCAATGAGCTCATCTTCCTGTCAGCATGATGTGTATTTCCATGGGCTCACGAATTGGGTTGGGCTGAATCAAATGATGACTTTAAGATGTCCATTTTGAAGTTCAGAATGTCATTGATCCAACCACACAAATAGTGGCCCAATCCAAGTTCGGATGAAGAAGATAAGTCTGAAATGAACTTCTAACTCAGGCTCCAAGTTTTTGCACGTTTTTGCACCATCTTGCTTCAAATGCCTCAAGTGTATTCCATGCATCCAAATGAGGCCTTAACATGCTTGAATTGCATGAATTATGCTCTTTTGCTCTCTTGGCCTACAAAACACACAAAGAGAGGTAAATAACTCAGAATTATAGGAAACTAAGCAAAAGAACTAAGTAAATAGAGCATGTATATGTATGAAATTATGAGCTTAGCATAGAACTATGCAATACACCAACCACTCCATTTAAGGCACAAGCTGAGTACGAACTTGAATTGTCCAATTTCTTACACCTTTGGATTTCGTATCGAGCCCAAAACTTGTGGAACATCATAATAAGGTGGGAGGAGTCATTCGGTGAGTTTTGAGTGAAATCCAAGCGCTAGAACTATGCAATACGCCAACCACTCCATTTAAAGCACAAACTGAGTACGAACTTGAATTGTCCAATTTCTTACACCTATGGATTTCGGATCGAACCCCAAAACTTGTGGAACATCATAATAAGGTGGGAGGAGTCATTCGGTGAGTTTTCAGTGAAATCTAAGCGCTAGAACTATGCAATACACCAACCACTCCATTTAAGGCACAAACTGAAGTACGAACTTGAATTGTCCAATTTCTTACACCTATGGATTTCGGATTCGAGCCCAAAACTTTTGCAACATCATAATAAGGTGGGAGGAGTCATTCGGTGAGTTTTGAGTGAAATCCAAGCGCTGGAACTATGCAATACACCAACCACTCCATTTAAGGCACAAACTGAGTACGAACTTGAATTGTCCAATTTCTTACACCTATGGATTTTGGAACGAGCCCAAAACTTGTGGAACATCATAAAAAGGTGGGAGGAGTCATTCGGTGAGTTTTGAGTGAAATCCAAGCGCTAGAACTATGCAATACACCAACCACTCCATTTAAGGCACAAACTGAGTACGAACTTGAATTGTCCAATTTGTATGGCCTATGGATTTCGGATCGAGCCCAAAACTTGTGCAACATCATAATAAGGTGGGAGGAGTCATTCGGTTTGTTTTTAGTGAAATCCAAGCGTTAGAACGATGCAATACGCCAACCACTCCATTTAAGGCACAAACTGAGTACGAACTTGAATTGTCCAATTTCTTACACCTATGGAATTCGATTCGAGCCCAAAACTTGTGCAACGTCATAATATGGTGGGAGGAGTCATTCGGTGAGTTTTGAGTGAAATCCAAGCGCTAGAACTACGCAATACACCAACCACTCCATTTAAGGCACAAACTGAGTACGAACTTGAATTGTCCAATTTCTTACACCTATGGATTTCGGATCGACCCCAAAACTTGTGGAACATCATAATAAGGTGGGAGGAGTCATTCGGTGAGTTTTGAGTGAAATCCAAGCGCTAGAACTATGCAATATACCAACCACTCCATTTAAGGCACAACTGAGTACGAACTTGAATTGTCCAATTTCTTACACCTATGGATTTCGGATCGAGCCCAAAACTTTTGCAACATCATAATAAGGTGGGAGGAGTCATTCGGTGAGTTTTGAGTGAAATCCAAGCGCTAGAACTATGCAATACACCAACCACTCCATTTAATGCACAAACTGAGTACGAACTTGAATTGTCCAATTTGTATGGCCTATGGATTTCGGATTCGAGCCCAAAACTTGTGCAACGTCATAATAAGGTGGGAGGAGTCATTCGGTGAGTTTTGAGTGAAATCGAAGCGCTAGAACTATGCAATACGCCAATGTTGTGTCGGATTCACTGCACCAAAAATAGATTCAGCGTCATCCTCAACTTGTGATACTCGCAAGTGCACGAGCCGTTCGGTAGTATAGCATATGTAAGTGCGAGGTCGATCCCACGAGGATTGGTGATTGAATGATCCAATTCATTTCCCCTACACAAAACAGAAATGAAAATGAAAATAAATAAAACAAGAAAAAGGAATTAACTCAAGCAAATAAGTTCCCAAGCTCAATTAGATTAATGGATTGATTCTAGCTAAAGTATGATTAAGCCATGGTGTGTGGTCATAACCTTGTGTTCCTAATTCCCTAATTTGATCATTTGTTGTCTAACCTAAAATTAAGCATTAGGAACCCATTAAGCATAGAAGAACAATTTAAACAACCAAGCATGTATCTAATCCCTGTTGTTGAATGTCCATACATACTCTTCTTAATCATAGTTCAATTCGAATTAAAGCATGGTGTATACTCTTAATTCAAACCAAGATAGCTAACATGCAAACCTAAATGGTGATCAATCATTCAAACTAGCATATTAACTTATAAGCATAATGAATAAGAACAAAAACCATAATTGAAACTTGGAAACTAATTAAACTTGAATACTTAAGAAAGAATGTACATTACAAATAAAATTAAAGTAGAACTTGAAAACTTGAAGAAAAATTCAGTAAACTCATTCTACTACAACAATTAACAACTTGAAAGGAAACTAAGAGAATTTGAGAGAGAGAAGGGAAGGGAGCTCTAGAGAAGTGTTTGAGAGCTCCCCCCTTGGGGTGTGATTTTTCAGCTTCAAGACTTGCTCTATTTATAGGGCTAAGAGGGAGGAACATCATGATGAACTCCCACACCATCCTTCATCTTTTGCTGCACCTCAAGCCTTCATCACATGGGTTCAAAGGTGGTCAGATGTGGCTGCCTTTGCTGCCAACCCATGTGGTCTTCTTTTGCTGCCAACCCATGTGATTGCCTTTTGGTTGCTGAAAAAACGAGTTTTCTGAACCAGACTTGGTGTAGGAAGGCCACAGGTTTCAAAACGTATCCAATGGGGCTGAAATTTGGATATGTTATACTAGACACCCATTGGAAGAACTTTTATGAAGAAAGTATTCCCATTGGAGCAGTAGAAGTGTACGTTTTGGCCACTGAAAGTTGGCTGCCGAAACAGGGACTGGAATTGACTTCATTTCATTTCATTTCTTTGGCTTCACATGCATGCACATGCTTCTCTTTAGTAGCTCAAAAGCTGATATCCAGCTCCAAAGTGATCTGCCAATTCAATTCCCATGTTCAAAGGCTGAAGCAAAATGCCTCTCATCATTCCTCATTCTTCTCTCTCTCCTTTCTCTTTGCTTCACATGCATGCACTTGCTTTCTCTTTAGTAGCTCCATCATGTGCCAACTTGCTCCTTCAGAAATTCATAGCTGGAAAGCCTCCCAACTTCACTCATTATGTTGAGTACAAATTCAATTATAGCTAGGGAGAGGCACATGGCTAAAAGGAGGCACATGGCAAAAAGCTGGCAGCTACAAATCCTGCTGAGCAAGGTTGAGTGTTGGACGGGCTGAGCACTCCACAAATGTCCAATTGGGCTGAAATTTGGATATGTTGTAGTAGACACCCATTGGAACAAGTTTCATGAAGATCTTCACCTCATCCAAGCCCCATAGCATGCTGATCTAAGTCCAAGAAGCTGACCTACGAAATTGGGCTGATAATGGGTTGTAGCCAAACGTCTTTAAGCTCTTCTTCCATTCACCCAAATCAGGCCTTAACATGCATGAATTGCATCATTTCCTATCCAAATTCATCATTGTTACCTAAATCTCAATTAACTGAAACACAAACACAAAAAGAATTAAAAGCACAAGTTTAACTCAAAAACATAACCAAATCATAAGCTAGAAGGGTACAAAATGATATACAATTATGAACCGATCAGCCAACCACTCCATTTAAAGCACAAACTGAGTACGAACTTGAATTGTCCAATTTCTTACACCTATGGATTTCGGATCGAACCCAAAACTTGTGGAACATCATAATAAGGTGGGAGGAGTCATTCGGTGAGTTTTCAGTGAAATCCAAGCGCTAGTACTATGCAATACACCAACCACTCCATTTAAGGCACAACTGAAGTACGAACTTGAATTGTCCAATTTCTTACACCTACGGATTTTGGAACGAGCCCAAAACTTGTGGAACATCATAATAAGGTGGGAGGAGTCATTCGGTGAGTTTTGAGTGAAATCCAAGTGCTAGAACTATGCAATACACCAACCACTCCATTTAAGGCACAAACTGAGTACGAACTTGAATTGTCCAGTTTGTATGGCCTATGGATTTCGAATGAAATCGCAAAACTTGTGCAACATCATAATAAGGTGGGAGGAGTCATTCGGTGAGTTTTGAGTGAAATCCAAGCGTTAGAACGATGCAATACGCCAACCACTCCATTTAAGGCACAAACTGAGTACGAACTTGAATTGTCCAATTTGTATGGCCTATGGATTTCGAATCGAGCCCAAAACTTGTGCAACATCATTATGAGGTGGGAGGAGTCATTCAGTGAGTTTTGAGAGAAATCCAAGCGCTAGAACTATGCAATACACCAACCACTCCATTTAAGGCACAAACTGAGTACGAACTTGAATTGTCCAATTTCTTACACCTTTGGATTTCGGATCGAGCCCAAAACTTGTGGAACATCATAATAAGGTGGGAGGAGTCATTCGGTGAGTTTTGAGTGAAATCCAAGCGCTAGAACTATGCAATACGCCAACCACTCCATTTAAAGCACAAACTGAGTACGAACTTGAATTGTCCAATGTCTTACACCTTTGGATTTCGATTCGAGCCCAAAACTTGTGGAACATCATAATAAGGTGGGAGGAGTCATTCGGTGAGTTTTGAGTGAAATCCAAGCGCTAGAACTATGCAATACACCAACCACTCCATTTAAGGCACAAACTGAGTACGAACTTGAATTGTCCAGTTTGTATGGCCTATGGATTTCGGATCGAATCCCAAAACTTGTGCAACATCATAATAAGGTGGGAGGAGTCATTCGGTGAGTTTTGAGTGAAATCCAAGCGTTAGAACGATGCAATACGCCAACCACTCCATTTAAGGCACAAACTGAGTACGAACTTGAATTGTCCAATTTGTATGGCCTATGGATTTCGGATTCGAGCCCAAAACTTGTGCAACATCATTATGAGGTGGGAGGAGTCATTCGGTGAGTTTTGAGAGAAATCCAAGCGCTAGAACTATGCAATACACCAACCACTCCATTTAAGGCACAAACTGAGTACGAACTTGAATTGTCCAATTTATTACACCTTTGGATTTCGGATCGAGCCCAAAACTTGTGGAACATCATAATAAGGTGGGAGGAGTCATTCGGTGAGTTTTGAGTGAAATCCAAGCGCTAGAACTATGCAATACGCCAACCACTCCATTTAAAGCACAACTGAGTACGAACTTGAATTGTCCAATTTCTTACACCTATGGATTTCGGATCGAACCCCAAAATTGTGGAACATCATAATAAGGTGGGAGGAGTCATTCGGTGAGTTTTCAGTGAAAATCTAAGCGCTAGAACTATGCAATACACCAACCACTTCATTTAAGGCACAAACTGAGTACGAACTTGAATTGTCCAATTTCTTACACCTATGGATTTCGATTCGAGCCCAAAACTTTTGCAACATCATAAAAAGGTGGGAGGAGTCATTCGGTGAGTTTTGAGTGAAATCCAAGCGCTGGAACTATGCAATACACCAACCACTCCATTTAAGGCACAAATGAGTACGAACTTGAATTGTCCAATTTCTTACACCTATGGATTTTGGAACGAGCCCAAAACTTGTGGAACATCATAAAAAGGTGGGAGGAGTCATTCGGTGAGTTTTGAGTGAAATCCAAGCGCTAGAACTATGCAATACACCAACCACTCCATTTAAGGCACAACTGAGTACGAACTTGAATTGTCCAATTTGTATGGCCTATGGATTTCGAATCGAGCCCAAAACTTGTGCAACGTCATAATAAGGTGGGAGGAGTCATTCGGTGAGTTTTGAGTGAAATCCAAGCGCTAGAACTATGCAATACACCAACCACTACATTTAAGGCACAAACTGAGTACGAACTTGAATTGTCCAATTTCTTACACCTATGGAATTCGGATTGAGCCCAAAACTTGTGCAACGTTATAATATGGTGGGAGGAGTCATTCGTTGAGTTTTGAGTGAAATCCAAGCGCTAGAACTACGCAATACACCAACCACTCCATTTAAGGCACAACTGAGTACGAACTTGAATTGTCCAATTTCTTACACCTATGGATTTCGGATCGAGCCCAAAACTTTTGCAACATCATAATAAGGTGGGAGGAGTCATTCGGTGAGTTTTGAGTGAAATCCAAGCGCTGGAACTATGCAATACACCAACCACTCCATTTAAGGCACAAACTGAGTACGAACTTGAATTGTCCAATTTCTTACACCTATGGATTTCGGATCGAACCCCAAAACTTGTGGAACATCATAAAAAGGTGGGAGGAGTCATTCGGTGAGTTTTGAGTGAAATCCAAGCGCTAGAACTATGCAATACACCAACCACTCCATTTAAGGCACAACTGAGTACGAACTTGAATTGTCCAATTTGTATGTCCTATGGATTTCCGATATCGAGCCCAAAACTTGTGCAACATCATAATAAGGTGGGAGGAGTCATTCGGTTTGTTTTTAGTGAAATCCAAGCGTTAGAAACGATGCAATACGCCAACCACTCCATTTAAGGCACAACTGAGTACGAACTTGAATTGTCCAATTTCTTACACCTATGGAATTCGATTCGAGCCCAAAACTTGTGCAACGTCATAATATGGTGGGAGAAGTCATTCGGTGAGTTTTGAGTGAAATCCAAGCGCTAGAACTACGCAATACACCAACCACTCCATTTAAGGCACAAACTGAGTACGAACTTGAATTGTCCAATTTCTTACACCTATGGATTTCGAATTCGAGCCCAAAACTTGTGCAACATCATAATAAGGTGGGAGGAGTCATTCGGTGAGTTTTGAGTGAAATCCAAGCGCTAGAACTATGCAATACACCAACCACTCCATTTAAGGCACAAACTGAGTACGAACTTGAATTGTCCAATTTCTTACACCTATGGATTTCGATTCGAGCCCAAAACTTGTGCAACATCATAATAAGGTGGGAGGAGTCATTCGGTGAGTTTTCAGTGAAATCCAAGCGCTAGAACTATGCAATACACCAACCACTCCATTTAATGTACAAACTGAGTACGAACTTGAATTGTCCAATTTGTATGGCCTATGGATTTCGAATCGAGCCCAAAACTTGTGCAACGTCATAATAAGGTGGGAGGAGTCATTCGGTGAGTTTTTGAGTGAAATCCAAGCGCTAGAACTATGCAATACACCAACCACTACATTTAAGGCACAAACTGAGTACGAACTTGAATTGTCCAATTTCTTACACCTATGGAATTCGGATTGAGCCCAAAACTTGTGCAACGTTATAATATGGTGGGAGGAGTCATTCGTTGAGTTTTGAGTGAAATCCAAGCGCTAGAACTACGCAATACACCAACCACTCCATTTAAGGCACAAACTGAGTACGAACTTGAATTGTCCAATTTCTTACACCTATGGATTTCGATTCGAGCCCAAAACTTTTGCAACATCATAATAAGGTGGGAGGAGTCATTCGGTGAGTTTTGAGTGAAATCCAAGCGCTGGAACTATGCAATACACCAACCACTCCATTTAAGGCACAAACTGAGTACGAACTTGAATTGTCCAATTTCTTACACCTTTGGATTTCGTATTCGAGCCCAAAACTTGTGGAACATCATAATAAGGTGGGAGGAGTCATTCGGTGAGTTTTGAGTGAAATCCAAGCGCTAGAACTATGCAATACGCCAACCACTCCATTTAAAGCACAAACTGAGTACGAACTTGAATTGTCCAATTTCTTACACCTATGGATTTCGATCGAACCCCAAAACTTGTGGAACATCATAATAAGGTGGGAGGAGTCATTCGGTGAGTTTTCAGTGAAATCTAAGCGCTAGAACTATGCAATACACCAACCACTCCATTTAAGGCACAACTGAGTACGAACTTGAATTGTCCAATTTCTTACACCTATGGATTTCGGATCGAGCCCAAAACTTTTGCAACATCATAATAAGGTGGGAGGAGTCATTCGGTGAGTTTTGAGTGAAATCCAAGCGCTGGAACTATGCAATACACCAACCACTCCATTTAAGGCACAAACTGAAGTACGAACTTGAATTGTCCAATTTCTTACACCTATGGATTTTGGAACGAGCCCAAAACTTGTGGAACATCATAAAAAGGTGGGAGGAGTCATTCGGTGAGTTTTGAGTGAAATCCAAGCGCTAGAACTATGCAATACACCAACCACTCCATTTAAGGCACAAACTGAGTACGAACTTGAATTGTCCAATTTGTATGGCCTATGGATTTCCGATTCGAGCCCAAAACTTGTGCAACATCATAATAAGGTGGGAGGAGTCATTCGGTTTGTTTTTAGTGAAATCCAAGCGTTAGAACGATGCAATACGCCAACCACTCCATTTAAGGCACAAACTGAAGTACGAACTTGAATTTTCCAATTTCTTACACCTATGGAATTCCGATTCGAGCCCAAAACTTGTGCAACGTCATAATATGGTGGGAGAAGTCATTCGGTGAGTTTTGAGTGAAATCCAAGCGCTAGAACTATGCAATACACCAACCACTCCATTTAAGGCACAAACTGAGTACGAACTTGAATTGTCCAATTTCTTACACCTATGGATTTCGGATTCGAGCCCAAAACTTGTGCAACATCATAATAAGGTGGGAGGAGTCATTCGGTGAGTTTTGAGTGAAATCCAAGCGCTAGAACTATGCAATACACCAACCACTCCATTTAAGGCACAAACTGAGTACGAACTTGAATTGTCCAATTTCTTACACCTATGGATTTCGGATTCGAGCCCAAAACTTGTGCAACATCATAATAAGGTGGGAGGAGTCATTCGGTGAGTTTTGAGTGAAATCCAAGCGCTAGAACTATGCAATACACCAACCACTCCCACTACAAGGAAAATCCCTTTTAGCGACGAAAAACCAGTTGGTCGCTATTACCTGATATTTCGTCGCCAAAGATAAATAGCGACGAATATTTTTGGTCGCCAAGGTCGTCGCTGCAAGCTCGTGGCTAAAAGTACCATGCAACGAAACAGAATTTCGTCGCTAAAATAACTTAGCGACAAAATACGTCGTCGCCAATTAGCTCCAAGTTGGTCGCCTATAGAGAGGGAGTTGCCGCCAAAAAACCAAAAATTCCCGCGAAATGGAATTATTTAGCGACGAAATATATGTTTGGTCGCCAAATATGGGAGTTTATTTGTGGAATATGTTAGTGGGTTTATTGAATGGGCGACGAACATATTGGTCGCTAAAACTGCTGTCAATTGAGCGACGAAAATAAATTCGTCGCCAAAAGTGTGTAGATTTTTTTTAAAATTTTTTTTATAAGAAATAAAAATTTGTGTCAAGCTTTGTAACAGAATATTATTTAGTCCATAAAGTTTCTGAAAAACACTAAATAGATGAAATTAATAAAAATCGCATAATTACTGTTCAAAAGATACTAGTTTAAGCATACATCAATGTAGCTAGATACAAAAAACCCCAAGGTATGCTAAAGATACAAAAACCATCAAGTAGCTAGATATAGAAACCCTCTAGAACCCCCCAAGGTATGCTACATATAAAAACCATCAAGTATATAGATGTACACACAACCTAATGAATATTTACAATATCATCAAGATCATCATAAAAATTACGTGAACCACCACTATTACCTTGATCACCATCACAAGAAGAATCACCAGTATGCTGGGATGGAACATCTAAATGTGAGGGTACAGGACCGCATCCACTCAATGACATTCAAAAGTTTACCCACTGTGCCATCTCACAAACTATGCCTTTCAACTCACCAACTGTGCCTTGAAGTTCTTCAACCTTTTTCTCTATAGCAAAAGAGGAGGCAACTCGACCACTATGCGAACTCTCCACTCGGAGACTAGAACCCAAGCCTCGAATCCTCTTGCCCTTGGCAACCCCAAGTTCTGCAGTCATGATCTCTAACTGTTGTGGGATAGGGAGTGCGATTTGATCTAGTGGAGTTCCTAAACTCTCTGCCACTTGTTGCTTGGCCTTCTTATACTCTTCATTCATCTTCTTCTACAAAAAGAAGCAAAATAAAGATATGTCAATATTATAAATGCATAAAAAGAATGAAGTGAATGGGATGCTAGTACCACCAATGGCGTTCATAAATTAGCAGTGCCAATTATCCAAATCAGTCACAAACAAAAATAAAATCAACTTGAAGCAAATAATAAAAGGAAAATGCACATAAAAAATGGAATATATCTCTGGATATACAGATTGCAGAAAGTTTGAAAATACTCACCGGTCTTATAAGATCCTTTTTCTGCATCTCCCCAAAGCACAATACAAACAAGAAACTTCAAAAACAGGGATTATAAATATTTGCCCAGCAACATGGCCCCCTTATAATTGGGCCTAAATTTTAACTTCTAAGAGCACAACGGGTTATTAGAACTGAATTTGTTTAATTGGAGTTTGGAATTGGGCCTCCAAAGAGGAAGAGAAGTACAACTGCAGGCAGCTAATTTCAAAACAATCTTAGCATGCACGTTTTTTTGGTCAATATATAAGATCATGGAAAATTTAGAAAACTTACACATATCATCTTTGTATTTCTAATTAATTAGTTCTATTTGCAATGGATAAAGTCTTTATATGATGCTAAAACCAAGGTACACAATTAGCATCTGAAATAATGGGTCGTCAAAAACTTGCATGACCAGTCGGCTGATTTTGTTTTTGATTGCAGATTATAAACTAAAAAGCCATGAAGAGTACATGCATGTCACATATATATGCAAGTCAATAGTTAATTGTCAGCAGGTTTATGTATTCCTTACCCCTTTAATTTCAGCAGCCTCATTGATCGATAGGCTCTTATCCTTACACATACACATGTTGTTCCAGGTAGCTAATGTATGTAGGATTTTCACCCTTCTACATTTTCCCAACAAAAAGAAAATGAGAAATACTTGAAATTATTACAATATAATAAATAAAGAAAGATTTCAAGTGGCCTAAAATTATAAACCTCTTTAACACCTTCCATGTGTTTTAGGAAAGAATGTGACCCCATGTATATATGATCAAACTTCTTTTTTCTTTTTTTTTCTCTGTTCTCAGCATTGGCCTTGCAACATTTCTGTTTTGATTATATACATGAATTGTTATTTTTTTTTTCTTTTTCTATTTGATACTTAGAATAAGTTCCCAATCAAAAAATGAAAACTGCTGATGTTATGAGACATTAAATACCTGATATTACTCATTTGTGTACAACGTATCAACCAAATAATGTCACTCTTCTAGAGTCCTTCGAGTACCAAACATCTTTTCAAGGGGAGGTGTTGCTCGTGCAAGTCAGGATCCGTTAAGTCCACATCAAACATGAACTAATATCAATTAACCATAAACAAAACAAGTATTAGTTATAATTTTTCAATGCAAATAGAAACATTGACTCACCCTTGTATATATTGCCACAAGCTTTTTATTTGCAAGTCCCTGAATTATGAATTAAGTTGCACATACTACAAAGCAGGTATTAGATAAGATTACCTAGAAGACAAAGCTGAATTATGAATTAAGTTGCACATACTACAAAACATTGACTCACCCTTGTATATATTGCCACGAGTGTTCTTCCCCTGTGAAGAAGTCTGAGTATGCGCTCCCTCATCTAGAAGGCAAAAATCAAAAAATCAGTAACTAGAGTGCACAAAATAAATATATAAAAATTAAGAGCACAGAATATTGTATCAGTTACCCCGTTGGCGAGAACCCCTCCGAGGCTGATGAAGTACCTTGTTGTGGCTGAGTTGATTATTGTTGTGGCAGCTGACATGGTTGCTCAAGTGGCTATGGTGGCAGTAGAGTTGAAGTTTTTCTTCTTCTTATTGTTATTGTTGCTTAAGGTAGTAGCCCTCTTAAGTGTCATTCTGCACATTTACAAACACATAAACAAAGAGAGAATACATCAACATGCTACTAGATCATTCCCTGAAAAAAAAAAAAAGATTGAACATCATACTTCGGCTGTTATGACATCGATTCTCATCACAAACATGCTTGAGATAGAGGAATTATTCATCAAAAAATGATTGAACATCTCTAACACACCTTGTCTCCGTCTCCTTATACCTCATATAATGGGCCTTATCCAATTCAATCGGTGATGACTTGAAGCAGTTCCAAAATTTCATAACATGATTAGATAAAACACTTACATAGATACAAGCAAATAACTCTAGATTGACAAGCTAATAACTCTTTCATAGGAAAATTATAAAAAGAGAGATTCCACATTAAATATGTTTTTTAAGGGTAAGTATCATGGTAACAATTTTTTTTTTTATACAATTCTTTCCACATTACTTTGCACAACTTAGCTTAAACCCATGAAACCAGTAAAAAAAGAAATGAAGGCAGGCGCAAGAATCGTAGCTATTCATATACCTCTTAAGCAAATATAGCCTCTTAAGAAAGTATTTCAAACAACCTATTGCAAACAAAAGTTATAAAATAAAAATAAAATAAAATAAAGCAGTTAGACATAATAAACCAATGACACAAGTCAGAAAAAAAAAAGCCAGATTTTTAGCTATCCATACCTCTTAAGCAAATATAGCCTCTTAAGCAAGTAATTCAAACACCCTATCGTAAAAAAGAAGAATAAAAAACACAAATCTATTAGACACTATATTTTTGGAGGGCTTGAGTCCAAATTAGTATTCAAACTCAAAATAGTATGCCTTCGCCCTCTAAGTTTCACTACTCATCATTAAACAAAAACATTATTTTTCTGAGTTAACTCAAAATAGTAACATAATAAGACATCACAGGAAGCACCAAATATCCAAGATAAAAGCCTAAACAGAAAACCAAATGGTTCAAAGGAATATTGTAGTCAACACATCTACTTTATACAGTTCTAACATGTACAATGAATAAAATCAGGCTTAAGGTCACATGTCTCTCGTGTAGTATATGAATGATCTGAAACTAGTAATTAGGCTCTTCATCTCAATTCCAAAACAAATTATTATTCTTTACAGTTTTTAATTATATATGCTCTAAATGATGACAAAAACCATTTCAAAATTAACAAAAATGTACCCTTGAAGCTAATTGAATTACCTTGCATAAAATTCAAGCAACCAGTGATCATCACTTAAAGCCAAAATGGTTTGTTAAAAAAGAAAAAAAAAGGTGGCTGGAAGAGCTTGAAAAGGATTTCCAAAACAATCAAACCAGCATTGAAGGATGATACTCCATCAGTTAAATTCTATCATCCAATTAAGTGGTACTACACTCAGACACCAATACTATAAGGGAAAGAAAAATAATTGCTAAACTGACGAGTTAATCTATGGGACCATGACCCTGCAGCTAGATTATATATAAATATAGAGACAACTCTACAGCTAGCTTATATCTAAACTATAAAGAGAACTCAATAAGCTACATTGGCAATAATAATAACAACAACAAAACCATAAGCTCACAGACAAAGGCAAAGAAACCTTGAAACGAACACACACCCACATGACCAACTTCCAACTTCTAACTTTTTACTTAAATTATATAAATGAATTGTTATATTCTTTCTTCCCACGGATAGTAAAGAAATTCAGATTTAATCCAGAGGTATCAAGCAAACATTCATGACTTGGAAAACAATCAATCAGACTCAAAGCATTAAAACATAAAAAATGAAATAAATACTAGGTACATGTGCAAGTGAATCATCTCAAATTTGACTTAGAACCCACATCAAATGGAAAACAGGGCATTCATATCAGACACAAAACCCTACTCAAATTTCACACAGAACCCACAATAACTACTTGAAAAAGGAAAAGTCATTTTATTCAGAATACTTGGACAATTGAATGTTCAAGCATTTAAGATATCAAAAAGGAACAATCAAGCATTGAAATCAGGTCCAAATTTAAATTCCTGGGTATCTATTTTTGATTTTCCTTGGTTATTTTCTCAGCAACCAAATGAAATCTACAACTGAAAATCAGAGCTCAAAAGAAAATGAAGGTAAGCGAGACAAGGTAGACTCACCAGAAGCTTGCTGCTGAAACACATAGTGAGGATCTCTTCGCCGACGTCGATGGAGGATTGCTCTGCGACGTCGGTGGAGGATTGCTTTGCCAATGTTAGAGCAGCGGAGAGTGGGTTAGAGAGGAAATAACGAGTTGGGAATTACTTATTTTTTATTTTTGTATTTATACTCTCTAGATTGGCCCCAAAAACTATTTCGTCGCCCTTAAGCTAACATATATAAAACTAAGTCGTTTTATGGCTTAAATTTTCCAGGCACGATGGTCTGCGACGAAAAACAAGTGGTCGCCGACCCCACGAAAATTTTAAGCGCGAATTCTAATTTAGCGACAAAACATTGAACCTCAGCGACCAAATATTTTCGTCGCCAAAACTTTTAGAGTTTCGCGCGAACACAATTCAGAAATTCGCGACCAAATATATATTTGGTCGCCATGACCTAGTCTAGCCACCAAAAGCTTTCGTCGCCCTTTCAAAGAAATTAGTCTCTATTTAGTTGACTCAAGTCATCACGGATGTCTAAATATCACGAACCTTTTGGCGACCAACTGGAATCATTTCGTCGCGGATACCCCTTTTTGGCCACCAAAATATGGTTCGTCGCTAAATATTTCGTCGCAAAAAAGGTTTTTCCTTGTAGTGTCCATTTAATGTACAAACTGAGTACGAACTTGAATTGTCCAATTTGTTACACCTAGGGTGGATTCTAAAACCTCACCATCTTGTCTTAGTTCTTTTATTTCTTCTTGCTTTGTTTCTCTTGTTCCATTTCTGTTTTGTGTAGGAAAACTGAGTTGGATCATTCAATCACCAATCCCTGTGGAATCGACCTCGCACTTACATATGCTAAACTACCAACGGCTCGTGCACTTGCGAGTATCACAAGTTGAGGATGCAGTGAATCCATTTTGGTGCAGCTGAATCTACGCAACAAGTTTTTGGCGCCGTTGCCGGGGATTGGTAACATCGCTTGATTCTATTTGGTTTTCCTACTTTTCTACTTTTTTTTAATTTTATAACTGGACAGTTTCATGTTTTAAAGTTAATGAGGTTAATTGATAAGTTGTGTTTGTAGTCCAACGGACAAGGACAATTGCCTGACAAGCAAGAGAACTGGGTTTGAGTCCCAGCTTACACAACACCCAAAAAACAAAAAGGTTCAAGTAGCATGTTGATTATTTCTAGTTTCTGGTTTCATTCACTTGTTCTTAATTACATATCTTGTCCAAGTTTACATAAACACCATATGACTCTTGGACTGATTAGTGAATGGATGGGTAGATATTGAAGACAAACACCATGTTTAAATTCTACTTGGTTCTTTATTGTTCTTCTTGTTCTTAATGGGTTTGGAATTTGTGTTTAGACTAAACACCATAGCTAAATACTTGTTCTGAATACTTGATTAAAACCACACACCATATGGATAATCATATTTGAGAAAGAACGAACTCCATAAGCTAGTTTGATTTACTTTGATGCTTGTTACTTTGAAGCATGGAATTAGATGTTTGTGGTGAAGTTGAATCCCTAATCTTGATGTTTTAGTTTAGTTTATCCTTTTCATTTAAGTTATGGTTTCCTAATCAAACAAATCTAAAAATCTGTTTCAAGTTTCCTTGTCTTTGTTTAAGCATTTCTGAAGTAGCTCAATAAGAAAGAGGGAGAGAGAGGAGACAACCCAATCCATAGAAACATGGAGTATGGAGTAGCGGAGAAGTGGACCTCCAGCTGCTATGGCCAACCACGCTCCAGCTAATCACTTCAAAGGGAGAATTCCAATCATATCTCTTTCATTTGTATAATAACTGCTACTCATTCTTAGTTGTGTCTCATTTTCTATTTTGTTTTTGTTAGATTTTCTTTTCCTTGATGCGGGAGAAACATGATGAGCAGCTGATCCAAATACTCAAAGAAGAACATGTGCTGCCATACTATGTGCATTTCCCTCTCATTGTCTTCAAGGGGAAGTTCTAAACTCTCTTTGTTTTATTTTTCTTTTTTCATTTCATTCCTTTGCCCTAGTTTTCATGTGCATTGCATGCTTTACATGGATTCAAATATTGAGGGCAATGCTTCATTTAAGTTTGGGGGTGCAGGAAGTTTTTTTTTTTAGTTTTTGTGTTTGTGTCTGAAAACGTAGGCTTCTTCATTGCTACAAATTTTTATTTTCTGCTTCTGTTTTAAAATTTTGGTCCGCGTTGTGTTCTTCATTTTTTCATGCTGAATCCAACGACATAAAGAACGTTAAATTTGACCAAGTGGTTTGAAAGTTACATGTCAAAACAGATTAGATGTTGAAATTGAGCAAAACAGCAATTTGAAACCTCACGTTTTTCTTTTCTGTTTGTTTTCTTTGAGTCATTTTTAGTTTTCCTTCCCACACCAATGATAAATCTTGTGTCTAACTTCTAATATGGCTCTTAGGAATTTGATAAGCATTGTGTTAGGTCTGAATCTTATTCTTTTGCTAGCTAAGTCTCACATAATTATGTTTGAGCTTTCTATGCACTTTAGCCATGATTATACAACTCTTGCATGTCTTACCCAATTGTATGCATTTTTGCTTGTGTGATTCACTGGAATGTTAAGTTTATAACTAAGATATGATTTAGGCCATCTTTGTTAAGCCTCTTTCTTTTTCCTCCATCAACCCATACAATATATATTCCATTGTAAACCCTTTTGTGCTCAAACACTTAGCCATTTCTTTCTATCACCTTATTATCCATTAAACATCCTATCATCTAGGGGACATGTAGAGTATGATTGTATTTGAGATTGTAATGTATTCAAGGCAATAAATGAGCTATAAAAAAAAATCAAAAGAAAAAGAGAAAAGAAGTGTGGCCAATGTAGTCACGACCCTAGGGTGATATAAGGAGAAATCAAGGTGATCTAGGGTGAAGAGCCGCAAAATTGGGCCAACTATTATACAAAGTGTGTAAATGTCAAAATCAAATTGTGAAGTGATTCAATTGCAAAATCTGGTGTTGTGAGCTCTTCAATTTATGTGCCTTACATTTCAAATGTCAATGATCTTGTTTACATGTCATGCTCTACTTTGTTCTTTAGACCTTGTGTTTCCATATCCATTACTTTTCTAACCATTACATTACATCCATGAGTAAAGTCCTATTGATTTTGGTTTAGCTTGGCAAACTTGTGTTCATTCTTGGAGGAATTCATATCGTTGTTTCAGAAGCATGAGTTGTATCTTCATGGCTATTTCACACACACACCTTGAGCATGATTTTTGTGAGATTGTGGTAGCCTTGAATAATGTTTAGAACTTCCTTAGTGCTTGTTTTGTTCCTTGTTGAGCCATGTCTATGAAGTTTAAAATTTCTGTCGGTTGGAAGGTTAACGTTTTTGTTTTTGTTTTGTTTTGTTTTTGTTTTTTGTTTTGTTTAGACTAACAAATCTATTAAGTTTTTGACTACTTTGTTTTGTAGAGTCAGTAAAACGTTTGTGGGTATCGATATCTGTTAAACCCTCAGGAGACACAACTCCTCCTACTAGGGATGCCTAGAGGTTTAAAGGCTTGTTGCATACGCTCAATGCAATCGAGTTACCTACGAAAGTGGTCTAGTTAACTTCTTATTTTGTTTTGTTTTTCTTTGTTTTTCTTTTGTTTTGCTCGAGGACTAGCAAAATCTAAGTTTGGGGGTGTGTTAAGCTCATATTTTCATACATATACATGCCCAATTTACTTACACATTTTGCTTAGTTTCTTAGATTTCTAAGTTATTTGCCTCTCTTTGTGTGTTTTGTAGGCCAAGAGAGCAAAAGAGCATAATTCATGCAATCCATGCATATTAAGGGCTGATTGGCATGAGAGGAATACACTTGAGGCATTTGAAGCAAAATGGTGCAAACGTGCAAAAACTGGAGCCTGAGTTAGAAGTTCATTTCGGACTTATCTTATTCATCCGAACTTGGATTGGGCTAATACTTGTGTGGTTGGATCAATGACATTCTGACCTTCAAAATGGACATCTTAAAGTCATCATTTGATTCAGCCCAACCCAATTCGTGAGCCCATGGAAATACACATCATGCTGACAGGAAGATGAGCTCATTGCATGCTTGGTCATGATGAGCTAGGCATGAGCTATTGGTTTCTGAATGGAAGCTTGGTCATGCTGACATGAGGATGAGCTAGGGCTGCTAGTGGGATTTAGTGGAGCAACCATTTCTGATTTTCTAATGCAAGTGTTGAGTCCATTAGCCATATTCAATTCAGATTTCCCACTCCCCTCTCCCTATAAATACCACTTCCATTCCACATTCAAGACAGATCCTGAGATCCATCATTTACACTTCCATTGTACACAAAGAGAGGGAAAGTTGAGAGTCACAAAGGGAGAGAAGGGAGAACAAAAACTTGTTGCGTAGATTCAGCTGCACCAAAATGGATTCAGCTGCATCCTCAACTTGTGATACTCGCAAGTGCACGAGCCGTTCGGTAGTATAGCATATGTAAGTGCGAGGTCGATCCCACGAGGATTGGTGATTGAATGATCCAATTCATTTCCCTACAAAAAACAGAAATGGAAAAGAAAATAAATAAAACAAGAAAAAGGAAATAACTCAAGCAAATAAGTTCCCAAGTTCAATTAGATTAACGGATTGATTCTAGCTAAAGTATGATTAGGCCATGGTGTCTGGTTCTAACCTTGTGTTCCTAATTCCCTAATTTGATCATTTGTTGTCTAACCTAAAACTAAGCATTAGGAACCCATTAAGCATAGAAGAACAATTTAAACAACCAAGCATGTATCTAATCCCTGTTGTCGAATGTCCATACATACTCTTCCTATTCATAGTTCAATTCGAATTAAAGCATGGTGTCTACTCTTAATTCAAACCAAGATAGCTAACATGCAAGCCTAAATGGTGATCAATCATTCAAACTAGCATATTAACTTATAAGCATAATGAATAAGAACAAAAATCATAATTAAAACTTGGAAACTAATTAAACTTGAATACTTAAGAAAGAATGTACATTACAAATAAAAGTAAAGTGGAACTAAGAAAACTTGAAGGAAAACTTAGTAAACTCATAACAATTGACAACTTGAAAGGAAACTAAGAGAATTTGAGGGAGAGAAGGGAAGGGAGCTCTAGAGAAGTGTTTGAGAGCTCCCCCCTTGGGGTGTGTTTACAAGCATAGAGAACTTCCCTATTTATAGGCCTAGGGGAAGTGAAAAATCTGAATTCAATATGGCTAATGCATACAACACTTGAATTATAAAATCTAAAATGGTTGATGCACTTGTAATAGAAAATCTGAAATGGGTGATGCACTTGTATTAGAAAATCTTGAATGGTTGATGCACTTCACCAATTAATCCCACTAGCAGCCCTAGGTCATCTTCATGTCACCATGACCAAGCTTCCAACCAGAAATGATAGCTCATGCCTAGCTCACCATGACCAAGCATCCAACCAGCACATGCTGAGGTCAGCATGACCAGCAACTTCAAGGGCTTACAACTTGGGCTTCTCTTAATCAAATTAGGACTTTAAGCACTTGAAATTGAAGTTCAGAATGTCTTCTTTCCAGCCATATGTTATTTGGGCCAATCCAAGGTCGGAGGAAAAAGTTAAGGCCGAAACAAATTGCTAACTCATTTTCTGCGCTGATAAGA
This sequence comes from Prunus fruticosa, assembly GCA_018703695.1. Taxonomy (NCBI): domain Eukaryota; kingdom Viridiplantae; phylum Streptophyta; class Magnoliopsida; order Rosales; family Rosaceae; genus Prunus; species Prunus fruticosa. The sequence goes on from JAHHUK010000007.1 coordinate 2,062,790, forward strand.
TCCATCCTGAGCATGGTTCTGTGTTTGCTAGGTAACGGACTCCAGATTTATCCAATGGAGCTGAATTTTGGATATGTTATAGTAGACACCCATTGGAACAAGTTTCATGAAGATCTTCACTTCATTCGAGCCCCATAGCATGCTGATCCAAGGCCAAGAAGTTGACCTACGAAACTGGGCTGGAAATGGACTGTAGCAAAAAATGAGTTTGTCTTTAAGCTCTTCTTCTCTTCATCCAAATCAGGCCTTCACATGCTTGGATTGCATCATTTCCTATCCAAAGCCATCATTATTACCTAAATCTCAATTAACTGAAAGATAAACACAAAAAGAATTAAAAGCACAAGTTTAACTCAAAAACATAACCAAATCATAAGCTAGAAGGGTACAAAATGATATGTAAATATGTACTGATCAAATACCCCCAAACCTAGATTTTGCTAGTCCTCGAGCAAAACAACACAAAACAAAATTAAAAACAAAATAAGAAGTTAACTAAACCACTTCCGCAGGTAACTCGATTGCATTTAGCGTATGCAACAAGCCTTTAAACCTCTAGGCATCCCTAGGAGGAGGAGTTGTGTCTCCTGAGGGTTTAACAATAATACGATACCCACAAACGTTTTTCTAACTCTACAAAACAAAGTGGTTAGAAAACTTTACTAACTTTGTTAGTCCTTAAGCAAAATAAAACAAAAACAAAAACAAAAATAATTACAAAAATAAAAAAAAAGAATAAAAATAAAACTCAAAACAATCTTTCCGAACATTTTCTGAAGAGAAATGACTTATGCACATGACTCAAAAGTTTTAACAATAAAAACTCAATTTAGACATTATTTACAAGGCGGAAAAGTTCAAAACATAATATGCTCAAAGTGTAGTAGTGTGATTGCCAAATGCAACAAATTCTCCAATCTTAGTTTTCACACAATTTCAAAAATCATACCAAGCACAAATGCAACTTCAAATCTCACCAAAGTTGTCCTCTCACAAATGAATCACTCAGAAGAGGGCTACAATGCAACACTCAGTTATAAACATGAGATTAGAGTTAAATCATAAGGAACTTAACTCAAAAATAGGAAGATGGAGAACTTGCATTAATATGATCTCAAGAAGGATGCCAAACACTTAAAAGTAAGAAAATGCATGCAATTCAACCATATGACATTTAAGATCAATTTAGGTCTTTAACATAGGTTGTAATGGGGCCAAGGGTGTAAGGTGAGTAGGAAATGAAAGGTATGGATAATACAAAGTCCAAGGAACTCAAAAATGTAAGAGCATAAAATAATTATTTACAACACTTCGAATCATCACGATTAGATATTTTCTTTACATGATCAAAACTCCTTATACCTTCATTTACAATGATTTAAACTCCTTTCCAAACACCAATGAAACCCAAAAATGAAATTTCAATCAACTACCATTTAATCAGAACTTTTCTCTTTTTTTTCACCAATTGTGTGAAGTTCTAATTTTTTTTTTTTTTTTTAATGTAATATCCCTTCCCAAACTTAGCATGAAAAACACATCCGAATTAGAGCTCATGAGTTCCTTAGAAAGGTAAATTCTTGTTTTTCGGGCTAAAGCTAGGAATTGCAATTGGTAAAAAAAAAAAAAAAAAAATTTACATGTAGGCTCAAAATGGTTAACAATGGAAAATCATGCTTAAGCATGCATAAGGTTAGCTTGAAAGGCACAAACGATCCAAAGGTGGCCTTAATATCATTTCTTAAATGTCATGAAATCAAATTGCAAAAGAATGAATGACTTTTAAGTGTTCAACCAAATCAATGAATAATGAGATCAAACAACAACTTTGATGACAAGAAAATAAGAGTATGTGTATAACACTCATGAAATGAAGCACAAGGCTCAAAAGCTCACATTATATGGTTATATAAGTCTAATTTATGCTTGATACAATTCTTTAGATCATGCAAATCCTTTTAATTGGAAAATTGTGAAACAAATGGCAAGTGCAAAGAAGGTTTCGAACATATCATGCTAGAACAATGCCAAATTTATTTATTTTATTTTATTTTTTTAAGTTTTTTTTTTTTACAATAAAAAGTTACAAAAAGAAAAATAATAAGTAATAAATAAATAAAATTCAATTTTTATTTAAGTCATGCAACATTTATCTCAATCTCATCATATGTGTTCGGAAAGTGACTCAAAAACAAAACAAAACAAAACAAGACTCAAAATAAAAGAAAAGAAAGCAATATTTTTTTTTTTTTTTTTTTTTTTAAGACAAACCAAATTTACTTGCTAAACTCCAATACCCCCAAACCTAGAAATGAACATTGTCCTCAATGTTTTAAAAATTAGTCACAAGCAATGGCATAACAAGAAATGAAAGGTACTAAAGTAAATATAAAATCACAAAACACACAAGAATTAAAATACAAAAATAAAATAATTACAAAATAAAAATTACAAAACAAACAAACAAATTAAAAAAAAAGAAATAGTAAAACACTCGAAACAAAAAGCCCTAAACAAACAGTCTTACGCAAATCAAAACCCAAACGATTGAAAACCCAACCCAAAAAAAGTTAACACACTTTGAAACCTAACAACGGTGAAAACCCGACCCGCAAAGAAATCCGAAGCCCACACGTTTGTTATTATTTTTATTTTTAATTTTTTTTTAATTTAATGAAACGTGAAATGGGAGCGCAAAGGCGGGATAAGAAAGAGTGTGGTCCCTGCTGCCCTGGTTCCTAGGAAGTGACAGGCAAAAGGAGGGAGGGACGTGTCGGCGCACAGAGGCCGCTTTCACATCCCCCAAGCCAGAATTATTGGCCTCTTGGGTGAAGCGAGACGACTTTTTCACTTTGAAGGTGGTGAAAGGTGAAAATGCAATTAAGGGGAGTTGGGAAACGGGTGCGGCGACATATAGAAATAAGCCGTAAGGGCCGCACAAAACTCAGAACCGACGGCTAGGGTTTAGCAGACTAAGTCTATAAAAGGTAAAAAGAAAGGGTAAAAAAAAACACACAAACTCTAGAAACACACAAAATAGAAAAGAAGGAAAGAAGAAAAACGAGTGAGAAATCAAATGGCCTCTTCCTACCCATTTTCGTTGGATCTCAACCTAGCTCCAACCTAGCTCCACCGACTCAGACACGAGGCCAAGCAGCGGCACCAGTATGGATGCCCTACTTTGCCTCCGCAAGGGGGCCTGTGGAGGAGCTGACTCGATACTCCTGGACAACGATGTTGCCATTGGAGTGGGAAGAAATCTAGTGACTCCTAAAGATATACGTGTGTTCGGGACAAGGGATGACAATCGAGTCGCGAGTGATGCCATGGCACTGAGCGTGCAGAGTACAGCATGTGTCGCAAGTTTGGGACATCGCCTACTGCGAAGTCCCATGAGGTAGAGGTGCTGAAAGGTCAGTTGGCGGTGGAGCGAAGTATGGTTGAAGAGTGTCAGACTGCTATAAAAAGCTTGAAAAGGGAGAGGTCAAGGATAGTGGAGGTGAATCGACACCAGCTAGAGGTATTGCGGGACGAGAATAAAAGCCTATCAAAAATGGTAGAGTTGTACTCTCGCGACATGCGAAAACAGCTGGAGGACCTAGACCGACCGGGTAAACGCAAGCAACCAGATCGCGAGAGTAGTTACGCTCAAGCTAAGATTGCGATCTTTGGGAGCTCAAGTGGTGAGCCCCAAGAGGCTGTGCAAGAAGCCGAGGAAGAGGACAGCCAGAGGGCCAAACTCAAAGCTCCAATGGTCGAGACAACGAGCACTGTCAAGAAATGATTTCTACTGCATTATTGTTGTTTTTAAGTTATTTTATTTTTTTGGTTGTTTTTGTTTTTGTTATTTTGTTTTGGGAATAAAAGAGTGAATTTGCATAAGGAAAAAGAAAACGGAAAAGAAGCACACTTCCCAAACTTAAATCAAACGAAGACGACAAACGGAAATGGAAGCACAGTTCCCTAACTAAAATAAAATAAAGATGATAGCCGAAAGGGAAAAAGCAGAAACACAAAGCTCTAGAAAATGAAAGTAACGGGCAAAAAAATTAAACACCAGAAAACACGGAAAAAAAAGAAAAGTAAAGTGAAAGTAAAGGTGCTCCCCTTTGAAGCGATTAGGTCAGACATGCCCGGGAAATCCGAAATGGTGCTGGCTCTCTCTTATCAGCATATGTCTATTTAAACCACGCCACTGCAAGCGGATGATACCCAGCATTTCTTCCTGCAAACTCAAAGAAAAACATCAAAAAATTCAGAAGCAAAAAAAATGGCATCCTCATGCACTCACCTTGATGATCTCAACCTTGAGCTGTCCCTTGCACCACCAAATGCCCAGAAAAGGGCTCCTCCAACCCCTGTCTTCCCAAACTCTTCATATCATCACGGCACGGCCTCAAACTTTGCTGAGGTAATACCAAACTTTGGTGAGGCAAGGCCGAACAGAGCAGTGCTGCTGGGAGGCATGATTGGAAGCAAAGTCACACCGGCAGATCATTGGCATATAGCACAGAGGTCAGACAAGGTGGCAGTGGACGAGTCCCCCAGTTATACAGCGCTCCAAGCGGTCTCGGCCACAAATTTGGGCTTGCGCCTACTAGCAAGAACACGAGAGTGTGGAGCCCTGAGCGAGGAGGTGGCTTCCTTGAAAGCTCAGGTGGCGGACTCCAGAAGCGGCTTCCTTTGCCAATCAGGTATGTGGAAGCTCTAAAAAAAAAATGAGGACCATGTAGAGCTGCTGCAGATTCTACAAGTGCGAGACAATAGAGGCAAGCCATGATGATGATGATGATGAAGATGAAGATGAAGAAGATGAAGAAGAAGAAGATGATGATGATGATGAAGAAGAAGAAGTTTTTTATTGTTTTTGTTTTTATTTTTTTTTTGTTGTTTTTTTTTTTTTTATGCAATGGTTGAAATAAAAATGTGTTTTAACACTCAGAAATAAACTAACCAAACAAACCACGTAAATAAAAACATAAACTAACTTAACAAAACAAAAACAAAAACAAAAACAAATCAAAAACAAAGACTCAACAGAAAAGAAAACAAAGAAAAAAAAAAAAAAAACTTAATTTAAAAACACACGAATATACAAGCAACTCACGGATGACCAGTTAAGGGCCTCAGAAAAACACAGCCAGGGGATCCGGGAAGGTTGGAGGGGTCACAATGGTCCCGCTTAAAACCCAAACTTCTTAGACACCGAAGGTGTCGCCTATAGAACTCCTAGACACTATTGACGAAGGTGCTCACTGGAGTTACCATAAGTTAGCTCATATGAAAAATAATTTTTTTTTTTTTTTATAAAGATAAGAAACAAAAACAAATTAAGATAAAATGAAACAACAAACCATAAACGAAAATGAACTAAGTACTCTAAACAAATTCAAACAAACAACATAAATTGTTGTACTAAAAGAAACAAACCAATAAACCAAAGAAAAACACAAACAGCACTTTCTATCACCTATTTATCACCCTTTTATCACCATTTGGACAGATTCGTTTCTCTGTTTTCCAGCTTCGACCTCTGTTCAGTTTTTAGACTATAACTTTCGAACCGTAAGTCCAAATTTTACGTTCTTTATATGGTTGGATTCAGCACAGAAAAACAAAGAACCCAACGCGGACCAAAAGGCAAAAACAATTACGTAATTAAACAGAATTCAAAGAAAAGAAAGGATTGAAATGCTTCCCCTTGAAGCGATTAGGTCGATCATGGATGCACTTGGAGGTCGCGACTTCTCCCATTGCTCCACACTTCCCATTCTTATGATTGAAGTTGCCATCTCTCTCCATTTTTATTAAGCTATCATAAATTGCTAAAACAAACACACAAACTTGAAATGGAATTAAAAGGATTAGGAAATAAAAACTAAAATGAAAAGGAAAATCAACACCATCCAATTCCATGCTTCAAAGCATCAAGCACCAATGGGTTGTGTAAGCTGGGACTTAAACCCAGTTCTCTTGCTTGTCAGGCAATTGTCCTATTCCGTTGGACTACAAACACAACTTGTCCATTAACGCCATTCACTCAGGAAACTGTCTAGAAAAAGATGAAACTGAAAAATAAAAATAAAACAAGTAGGGAAAAGAAATAGAACCAAACTATGTTGCCAATCCCCGGCAACGGCGCCAAAAACTTGTTGCGTAGATTCAGCTGCACCAAAATGGATTCAGCTGCATCCTCAACTTGTGATACTCGCAAGTGCACGAGCCGTTCGGTAGTATAGCATATGTAAGTGCGAGGTCGATCCCACGAGGATTGGTGATTGAATGATCCAATTCATTTCCCTACAAAAAACAGAAATGGAAAAGAAAATAAATAAAACAAGAAAAAGGAAATAACTCAAGCAAATAAGTTCCCAAGTTCAATTAGATTAACGGATTGATTCTAGCTAAAGTATGATTAGGCCATGGTGTCTGGTTCTAACCTTGTGTTCCTAATTCCCTAATTTGATCATTTGTTGTCTAACCTAAAACTAAGCATTAGGAACCCATTAAGCATAGAAGAACAATTTAAACAACCAAGCATGTATCTAATCCCTGTTGTCGAATGTCCATACATACTCTTCCTATTCATAGTTCAATTCGAATTAAAGCATGGTGTCTACTCTTAATTCAAACCAAGATAGCTAACATGCAAGCCTAAATGGTGATCAATCATTCAAACTAGCATATTAACTTATAAGCATAATGAATAAGAACAAAAATCATAATTAAAACTTGGAAACTAATTAAACTTGAATACTTAAGAAAGAATGTACATTACAAATAAAAGTAAAGTGGAACTAAGAAAACTTGAAGGAAAACTTAGTAAACTCATAACAATTGACAACTTGAAAGGAAACTAAGAGAATTTGAGGGAGAGAAGGGAAGGGAGCTCTAGAGAAGTGTTTGAGAGCTCCCCCCCTTGGGGTGTGTTTACAAGCATAGAGAACTTCCCTATTTATAGGCCTAGGGGAAGTGAAAAATCTGAATTCAATATGGCTAATGCATACAACACTTGAATTATAAAATCTAAAATGGTTGATGCACTTGTAATAGAAAATCTGAAATGGGTGATGCACTTGTATTAGAAAATCTTGAATGGTTGATGCACTTCACCAATTAATCCCACTAGCAGCCCTAGGTCATCTTCATGTCACCATGACCAAGCTTCCAACCAGAAATGATAGCTCATGCCTAGCTCACCATGACCAAGCATCCAACCAGCACATGCTGAGGTCAGCATGACCAGCAACTTCAAGGGCTTACAACTTGGGCTTCTCTTAATCAAATTAGGACTTTAAGCACTTGAAATTGAAGTTCAGAATGTCTTCTTTCCAGCCATATGTTATTTGGGCCAATCCAAGGTCGGAGGAAAAAGTTAAGGCCGAAACAAATTGCTAACTCATTTTCTGCGCTGATAAGATCCATCCTGAGCATGGTTCTGTGTTTGCTAGGTAACGGACTCCAGATTTATCCAATGGAGCTGAATTTTGGATATGTTATAGTAGACACCCATTGGAACAAGTTTCATGAAGATCTTCACTTCATTCGAGCCCCATAGCATGCTGATCCAAGGCCAAGAAGTTGACCTACGAAACTGGGCTGGAAATGGACTGTAGCAAAAAATGAGTTTGTCTTTAAGCTCTTCTTCCCTTCATCCAAATCAGGCCTTCACATGCTTGGATTGCATCATTTCCTATCCAAAGCCATCATTATTACCTAAATCTCAATTAACTGAAAGATAAACACAAAAAGAATTAAAAGCACAAGTTTAACTCAAAAACATAACCAAATCATAAGCTAGAAGGGTACAAAATGATATGTAAATATGTACTGATCAGGCAGCAGCTGGGAGGCTTTGGCCTCCTGGCAGCCATGGAGATGATTCTTTTCCATCTCTAGCATGCTGTCCTTATCTTCTTCTCCTCCCTTTGTCTTTTATTTTATTTTTGTATTTTCTTTGTTTTTCTGTTATTAGTTGTAATAAACATCTTGCTAGTCTTGTATCATGGTTTGAGTTTATAAAGTTTGATTTCTGGTTTACTTTCACTTTACTTTTCTTTTTTCTGTGTTTTCTGGTGTTTTGTGTTTTTGCCCGTTACTTTCATTTTCTAGAGCTTTGTTTTGTTTTGTTTTTTTTTTTTTTTTTTTGCCTTTACCTTTCGGCTGTCATCTTTATTCTATTTTAGTAAGGCAGCCAACAATTCAGGCTTGGGGGATGTGAAAGTGGCCTCGCGCGCCGACACGCCCCTCACCCCTTTCACCCGTGACTTCCCAGGAACCAAGGCATCAGGGACCACACTTTTTCTTTTTAGAAATCCCGCCTTCGCGCTCCCAATTCAAGTTTCATTTTATTTAAAAAAAAATAAAAAAAAATAAAAAGAAATAAAAAAAAATAACATGTGGGCTTCGGATTTCTTTGTGGGTTGGGTTTTCACCGTTGTTAGGTTTCAAAGTGTGTTAACTTCTTTTGGGTTGGGCTTTCAATCGTTTGGGTTTTGGTTTGCGTAAGACTGTTTGTTTAGGGCTTTCTGTTTCGAGTGTTTTACTGTTTCATTTCTTTTTTTTCTTTTTTTTTTATTTGTTTGTTTGCTTTGTATTTTTTATTTTGTAATTATTTTATTTTTGTATTTTAATTCGTGTGTGTTTTGTGATTTTATATTTACTTTAGTACCTTTCATTTCTTGTTATGAAATTGCTTGTTCCTAATTTGTAAACATTGAGGACAATGTTCATTTCTAAGTTTGGGGGTATTGGAGTTTAGCATGTAAATTTGGTTTTTCCTTAATTTAATTTTTTTTTATTTGCATGTTTTTATTTTAATTTTATTTTCTTTAACTCTTGCTTTTATTTTTAACTTTGTTTTGTGTTGTTTTGCTCGAGGACTAGCAAAATCTAGGTTTGGGGGTATTTGATCGGTTCATAATTGTATATCATTTTGTACCTTTCTAGCTTATGATTTGGTTATGTTTTTGAGTTAAACTTGTGCTTTTAATTCTTTTTGTGTTTGTGTTTCAGTTAATTGAGATTTAGGTAACAATGATGAATTTGGATAGGAAATGATGCAATTCATGCATGTTAAGGCCTGATTTGGGTGAATGGAAGAAGAGCTTAAAGACAAACACATTTTGGCTAGAACCCATTTCCGGCCCAATTTCGTAGGTCAACTTCTTGGACTTGGATCAGCATGCTATGGGGCTCGAATGAGGTGAAGATCTTCATGAAACGTGTTCCAATGGGTGTCTACTACAACATATCCAAATTTCAGCCCAATTGGACATTTGTGGAGTGCTCAGCCCGTCCAACACCCAACCTTGCTCAGCAGGATTTCCAACTGCCAGCTTTTGTCATGTGCCTCCTTTTAGCCATGTGCCTCTCCCTAGCTATAACTGACTTTATACTCAACATAATGAGTGAAGTGGGGAGGCATTCCAGCTATTAAAGAGAAAGCAAGAGCATATTTGTGAAGACAAAAATACATCATGGCAAAGGGGACAAGGAAGAGACAAAGGTTAAAGTGCCATGGTGGAAAGGAGAGAGAGAAGAAGGAGGAATGATGAGAGGCATTTTTGCTTCACATGCATGTGCATGCTTTTCTTTAATAGCTCAAAAGCTGATCTCCAGCTCCAAAGTGATCTGCCAATTCAATGCCCATGTTCAAAGGCTAAGCAAAAATGCCTCTCATCATAATAAGGTGGGAGGAGTCATTCGGTTTGTTTTTAGTGAAATCCAAGCGTTAGAACGATGCAATACGCCAACCACTCCATTTAAGGCACAACTGAGTACGAACTTGAATTGTCCAATTTCTTACACCTATGGAATTCGATCGAGCCCAAAACTTGTGCAACATCATAATAAGGTGGGAGGAGTCATTCGGTGAGTTTTGAGTGAAATCCAAGCGTTAGAACGATGCAATACGCCAACCACTCCATTTAAGGCACAAACTGAGTACGAACTTGAATTGTCCAATTTGTATGGCCTATGGATTTCGTATCGAGCCCAAAACTTGTGCAACATCATTATGAGGTGGGAGGAGTCATTCGGTGAGTTTTGAGAGAAATCCAAGCGCTAGAACTATGCAATACACCAACCACTCCATTTAAGGCACAAATGAGTACGAACTTGTATTGTCCAATGTTGTTTAATTATATGTTAACTCGCAATTGTACGGGGCAATTAGTAGTATAGCAAGACAAGTACGAGGTCGTACCCACGAAGACTGAGAAGTTCAAATTAGTTATGTACTCTAGATTACCGAATTCAAGAAGTTAGGAGAAACAGAATTTAAAGTGAAAGTGATTGTGATTGTGAAAGGAAGTGAGCAAACTGAAATTGCAAATGAAGGCAAATAACAAGTGTAACAAAGAGTGATTTTGAAGGGCTGGAAAATGGATTTGGAGACTAGGGCACTCGATTCACCATAACAATTCAATTCTGGGTTATAAGGAGTCAAGTAACAAGTCTAATTCCGATTCAAAGATTGATTCTAGCTATAGTATGATTAGGCCATGGTGTCTGGTCCTAACCTTGTGTTCCTAATTCCCTAATTTGATCATTTGTTGTCTAACCTAAAATTAAGCATTAGGAACCCATTAAGCATAGAAGAACAATTTAAACAACCAAGCATGTATCTAATCCCTGTTGTCGAATGTCCATACATGCTCTTCTTATTCATAGTTCAATTCGAATTAAAGCATGGTGTCTACTCTTAATTCAAACCAAGATAGTTAACAAACAAGTTCTAATGGTGATCAATCATTCAAACAAGCATGTTAACTTATAAGCATAATGAATAAGAACATGAATCATGAATCACACTTGAAACTCCAAACTTCAAACTTATAAACCCAGAATATTCATGTTAGGTTACATCGAAGCCCTAGTTATGGATTTAGCTACTCATAATGGAAAAGAGACTTGAATAGAAATGAGAAAACATAATGAATGCAATAAGAGTAGAAAAACCCCTTTTTCTGAAGTTCTTGTGGTGTCCAAGGCTTCTCCAAGTGCTTCTCCACTTCTAATGCTTCTCCAAGAGCTTCCCCACTTCTAGAAAGATGTATGAAGGGTATGGAGGTGATTTGGGATGATTTTGAGTGAGTGGTGATGGTTGAGACACTTGAAATTCGTAGGGAAAATGGAAGAGAGGTTTGCTGTTTTGGTGATTTGAGGCTGTTTAGAGCTTTGGGTTGATTTCTGGAGTGTTTGGGAAAATGATGGAAGTGTTTGAGGGTAGATGGCTGACTTGAGGTGTTGTGAATCCCAGGATTTTGCTTGATGAAAGTGTTTGGAATGGAAGTGGTATTTATAGGGAGTGGGAAGTGAGAAATCAGAATAGAAAATAGCAATGACCCAACACACTTGCATTAGATAATCAGAAATGGTTATTGCACTTCACCAACAAATCCCACCAGCAGCCATAGGTCATCATCATGTCATCATGACCAAGCTTCCATTCAGAAACCAATAGCTCATGCCTAGCTCACCATGACCAAGCATGCAATGAGCTCATCTTCCTTCAGCATGATGAACAACTTCTTGGGCTCACGGATTGGGCTTGGATCAATCAAATGTCGACTTTGAGCTGTGAATCTTCAAGTTCAGAATGTCATCGATCCAACCACACAGGTATTGGCCCAATCCAAGCTTGGATGAAGAAGATAAGTCCGAATTGAACTTGTAACTCAGTCTCCAGCTTTTACACATTATTTTCACCATTTTACTTCACATGCCTCAAGTGATACCTAGAGCTTAATGAACTGAATGACAAACACAAAAGAGGTTAAAAGCACAAGGTTAACTCAAAAACATAACTAAATCATAAGCTATAAGGGTATAAAATGATATACAATTGTGAACCGAACAAATACCCCCAGACCTAGATTTTGCTAGTCCTCGAGCAAAACAAAACAAAACAAAAACAAGAAGTTAAGTAAACCACTTCCGCAGGTAACTCGATTGCATTGAGCATATGCAACAAGCCTTTAAACCTCTAGGCATCCCTAGTAGGAGGAGTTGTGTCTCCTAAGGGTTTAACAGAAACGATACCCATAAACGCTTCCTGACTCTACAAAACAAAGTGGTTAGAAAAACAAACTTTGAAATCAACTAATGAAAATGAAAGAAAACTTTAGTCATACCTCCAACACCATAGAGTTGCCAAGATAGGTGATCAATCAGTGTGTAAAGTGGAAGCTATAGCTCAAAGGCACACGGCTTTAAAGCAAGCATACTCAAACCTTGAATAGAGAATATGCTTCGACTCTAATTCTCACAGATAACACTCAATCACTCAGAACCTAAGGTTTAATTCTCTCAAGAAAGCATAAGTGAGTGTATGAAATAGAAGCACAAATTTGGTTAGATCTCAAGAAAGGAATCAAATACTAAGAATAGAGATACACACATACTTACCATCACACATGAATACATCCTCAAAGATCAGCTAGGTCTTTCACAAGGTTGTAATGAAAGGCTAAGGTTTAGGGGAAATGGAAGAATTGGAAGGAAAAACAAGTAACTTAAGAACATACCAAGGTTGCATTCTTCATTAATCTGCAAGGCAACATTGATTTTAGAATGGCGTGGCTGCAAACTTCATGGTATCACATGGCATAGACTTTATCTTTCACACTTAGATCAAATCGAAACACTTTCTTGTTTATCTTTCTTATTTGCTGACTTGATCTGCAGCTTCTTTAACTTCATTGCATAGATTCACATCATCTTTCATTTAGGCACATGGCAGCAACTTCCTTGCTTCAAACTTTATCTTGGCACACCTTGGTATATTTCTAAGCTATACGGTATGGCTACAATAAGGGAATATCTCATATTGAGATACAAAGTTAGGGAAATGATGAGGGTGATAGAAGAAAAAGGCTTGAAGTGTTTGGCTTCAAGAGGGATGATGGAACACACATATGGGTAGGGTGAAAAGAAAGCACATAGAATGGTTATACACACATAGCCTAGCATCACTTCAATGAGTTCATTCATGAATGAGAGCAAGCACATGATATCTGCAAAAGAGAATCATCCTTAGTATTCAATCAAAATTGAATAATGAGATCAATTAGAGTGAAATGAAGAAAATGAGTAGAGATGAGAAGTAGAAACACTTTAAACCCTCTCAAGAAAGCAATTAGGCTCGAAATGGCTCACTAGGGTAGTCTCCACTATTCTCCTTCAAGAATTTGAGCATGGTACTTTAGCCACCAGAATTCTAAGAGCAAAAGCTTTGTGAAGTGCAAAAATTCTGATATGAAAACCTCAATGGCAGCTCCATAGCATTGATTGTATGACATTCTAAAAAAAATTAGTGACAAATGAACAAAAATTGAAACCACAAATGAATTAAAATTGAAAACCTTCCCCCCAGACCTGAATTGAACATTGTCCTCAATGTTAAAGCATAGAAAAGATGATTGAGAACATGCAAATGATAAAGGGAAAAGTTAAGAAGAAGGTATAGAGAAAAACTCCCCCTTGATGCGATTAGGTCGACCGCTAACAAACACCTTCTTCTTGAACACATGGGTTGCCTCCCAAGAAGCGCCTTAGTTAATGTCTTGGCAAGACAATATTCAATCAGCTAAGTTGATGAATTGGGAGGTTTTCGAATCAATCGTCTCAAGATAGTTCACCCAACTTCTGATCGGTGCATATTTACATATCATTTTGTACCCTTCTAACTTATGATTTAGTTATGTTTTTGAGTTAAACTTGTGCTTTTAATAAGTTTTGTGTTTGTTTCAGTGTAATAAGCTTGAGACTCACTAATTGCATTTTGGAGACAAATTAGCTCAAAACGGTGTCTGCAGATCAGTCAACTTCACGGATTGGACTGTACTTACTCAAGAAGAACCAGATGATGAGCCATATATCATTGGAAAGATACGGAAGTCTAGTTTCTGTAGAATTTTACGGTTCATGATTCCGAGTCTTCTAGAGAAAGTTATACATGTTTTGGCAATTTAAGGTCAAATTCGACAGCATCTGCGTTACTGTGCCAAAAATCACATTTGAAGGCCTTCCCGATTTTTCCTTGAGTTGGGCTGCATATGCTTGGAAATATAATTCAAAGAGCTTCAAGATCCATATTTTTCCAGATTTTTCAGGATGGAGCCACAAGCCCAAAACGAGCCCACAAGCTGGCTGCAGTGCATTGTCATGCATGACATATGCATGATGAAGTGTTGTTGATTGTGGGAAAGTTTGGTGAAGCATATTCAATACCTATTTTTGAGTGGAATTTTGCAGCAGCCAAATGAATTAATTGAAGTTGAAGTGGATGATGCAACACTAAGCTTAATGACAAGAAGAATTGTTTTCAAATGCAATAGTGTGTTAGGTGAATTAAGTGTTGTAAGTTGGTGAAGTGAGTGTGGTTAGTGAACTCTATTGTATAATTCAGATTTTCACTTCCCCTAGGCCTATAAATAGAGAAGTTCTCTAAGCTTGTAATAACACCCCAAGGGGGGGGAGCTCTCAAGCACTTCTCTAGAGCTCCCTTCCCTTCTCTCCCTCAAATTCTCTTAGTTTCCCTTTGTAGTTCTCAATTGTTGTAATAAGATCATTCTACTTAATTTTCTTTCTTCTAAATTCTCCAAACACTTCTTTATTCTCTTTCAAATTCTCTAAAGTCTCCATGTCTCAAACACTTCACAAACACCTTTCTCTCCCTTCCCTAAGCTCTCAATTCTCCAAGTTCACAAAGATTCTTAAAGTTCTCAAACACATTCCCTTCCAAAATCCTCAAGCTTCCCAAACACTTTCCTTTCTCTTCCAAATTTCCCATGCTCTCAAACACATTCTCTTCCAAAATCCTCAAAGCCTCCCAAACACCTTTCTCTTCTCCAAGTTCTCAAATACTTTCTTCCCCCTTCTCTAAAGCTCCCAAACACTTCTCAAACACTTTCTTCTCCCTCCTCAAAGTTCTCAAACACTTTCTTTCTTCCTCAAAGTTCTCTTAGTTTCCTTAATGTTTTCTTAGTTGTAATTTATTTTTCTTGTAATGTACATTCTTTCTTCTTGTTTTGTCTCTTTTGTTTTCATTTCTGTTTTGTGTAGGAAAACTGAATTGGATCATTCAATCACCAATCCCTGTGGAATCGACCTCGCACTTACATATGCTATACTACCGAACGGCTCGTGCACTTGCGAGTATCACAAGTTGAGGATGCAGCTGAATCCATTTTGGTGCAGCTAAATCTACGCAACAAGTTTTTGGCGCCGTTGCCGGGGATCGGTAACATTGTTTGATTCTATTTGGTTTTCCTACTTTTTATTATTTTTATTTTTTGTATATAACTAGGCAGTTTCATGTTTTAAAGCTAATGAGGTTAATTGATAAGTTGTGTTTGTAGTCCAACAGACAAGGACAATTGCCTGACAAGCAAGAGAACTGGGTTTGAGTCCCAGCTTACACAACACAAAAAGAAAAAGGTTCAAGTAGCATGTTGATTATTTCTAGTTTATGGTTTCATTCACTTGCTCTTAATTAAATATCTTGTTCAGGTTTACATAAACACCATATGACTCTTGGACTGATTAGTGAATGAATGGGTAGATATTGAAGACAAACACCATGTTTAAATTCTACTTGGTTCTTTATTGTTCTTCTTGTTCTTAATGAGTTTGGAATTTGTGTTTAGACTAAACACCATAGCTAAATGCTTTTTCTGAATACTTGATTAAAACCACACACCATATGGATAATCATATTTGAGAAAGAACGAACTTCATAAGCTAGTTTGATTTACTTTTCTGTTTCAAGTTTTCTGTGTTTGTTTTAGCAATTTATGACAGCTTCATTAAAATGGAGAGAGATGGCAACCTCGATCATAAGAATGGGAAGTGTGGAGCAGTGGGAGAAGTCGCGACCTCCAAATGCATCACGCTCAACCTAATCGCTTCAAGGGGGAGCATTTCAATCCTTTCTCTTCACTTGTTATTATTTTAAACTTCTGTTTCTTTTTTATACAAAATTTAAAAATAAAAAATAAAAAATAAAAAAATTTAAAAGATTTTTTATATGAGTTGACTCGTGGTAACTCCAGTGAGCGTCTCCGTCAAATAGTGTCTAGGAGTTCTTTAGGCGACACCTTCGGTGTCTAAGAAGTTTGGGTTTTAAGCGGGACCTTTGTGACCCCTCCAACCTTCCCGGATCCCCTGGCTGTATTTTCTGAGGCCCTTAACTGGTCATCCATGAGTTGCTTGTATATTTGTGTGTTTAAAAAAACAAAACAAAACAAAATTAAAAATTTGAAATTTGAGTTTTTATTTATTTTTCCTTGCAAATTGAAATTTGGAATTTCTTTGTTTCCTTTTTTTCTTTGTTTGGTCAGTTAGTTGTAAATAATAATAATTTTTTTAAAAGAATGGGAAGTGTGGAGCAGTGGGAGAAGTCGCGACCTCCAAATGCATCACGCTCAACCTAATCGCTTCAAGGGGGAGCATTTCAATCCTTTCTCTTCACTTGTTATTATTTTAAACTTCTGTTTCTTTTTTATACAAAATTTAAAAATAAAAAATAAAAAATAAAAAAATTTAAAAGATTTTTTATATGAGTTGACTCGTGGTAACTCCAGTGAGCGTCTCCGTCAATACAGTGTCTAGGAGTTCTTTAGGCGACACCTTCGGTGTCTAAGAAGTTTGGGTTTTAAGCGGGACCTTTGTGACCCCTCCAACCTTCCCGGACCCCCTGGCTGTATTTTCTAAGGCCCTTAACTGGTCATCCATGAGTTGCTTGTATATTTGTGTGTTTAAAAAAACAAAACAAAACAAAATTAAAAATTTGAAATTTGAGTTTTTATTTATTTTTCCTTGCAAATTGAAATTTGGAATTTCTTTGTTTCCTTTTTTTCTTTGTTTGGTCAGTTAGTTGTAAATAATAATAATTTTTTTAAAAGAATGGGAAGTGTGGAGCAGTGGGAGAAGTCGCGACCTCCAAATGCATCACGCTCAACCTAATCGCTTCAAGGGGGAGCATTTCAATCCTTTCTCTTCACTTGTTATTATTTTAAACTTCTGTTTCTTTTTTATACAAAATTTAAAAATAAAAAAATTTAAAAGATTTTTTATATGAGTTGACTCGTGGTAACTCCAGTGAGCGTCTCCGTCAATACAGTGTCTAGGAGTTCTTTAGGCGACACCTTCGGTGTCTAAGAAGTTTGGGTTTTAAGCGGGACCTTTGTGACCCCTCCAACCTTCCCGGATCCCCTGGCTGTATTTTCTGAGGCCCTTAACTGGTCATCCATGAGTTGCTTGTATATTTGTGTGTTTAAAAAAACAAAACAAAACAAAATTAAAAATTTGAAATTTGAGTTTTTATTTATTTTTCCTTGCAAATTGAAATTTGGAATTTCTTTGTTTCCTTTTTTTCTTTGTTTGGTCAGTTAGTTGTAAATAATAATAATTTTTAAAAAAAAAAAAAAAAATCAATTTGGAACTTCTTTGTTTTCTTTGTTTTGTTTTGTTAAGTTAGTTTATGTATTTATTTACGTGGTATGGTTAGTTAGTTTCTAAGTGTTAAAACACATTTTTATTTCACTTCAAACTCTACATTAAAAAAAAAACAACAACAAAAACAAAAACATAAACATAAAAAACATAAAAAACAAAAATAACAGCAACTTCTTCTTCATTTTCATCTTCTTCATCATCTTCATCTTCATGGCATGCCTCTATTGTCTCGCACTTGCAGAATTTGCAGCAGCTCCACATGGTCCTCATTCTTTTTCTGCAGTGCTTCCACGTGCTGATTGGCAAGGAGAGCCGCTTCTCAGGTCCGCCACCATAGCCTTCAAGGAAGCTACTTCTTCGCTCAGCGCGGCACACTCCCGTGTTCTCGCCAACAATCGCATGCCTAAATTGGTAGCCAAGACCGCATGGAGCACCGTTAAATTGTGGGACTCCTCCACTGCAGCCTTGTCGGACCTCTGTGCCACATGCAGGTGATCTGCCGATGTGAGTTTACTGTCAATCATGCTGCCCAGGCAGCACTGCTCTCTGTTCGGCACTGCCTCAGAAAAGTTCGGTATTACCTCAGCAAAGTTTGAGGCCGTACCGTGATGATATGTGGAGTTTGGGAAAACAGGGTTTGGACGAGCCCTTATCTGCGCATTCGGTGGCGCAAGGGACAATTCAAGGTTAAGATCATCAAGGTGAGTGCAAGAGGATGTCATTGTTTTGTTTTTGGATTTTTTGATGTTTTTCTCTAATTTGCAGGAAGAAATGCGGGGTACTCTTCTACTTCACCGAGATGTGTTTAAATAGATTTATGTAGACGAGGGAGCCGAAAGCACTTCGGATCTTAGAGGGTGCTATCTTGTGCTCTTTTTCTCGGATCCCTTCATTTCCGGCGCAAATTGCGAGCGCGTTTTTTTTAAAAGGGAACATGTCTACACTTTCACTTACTTTTGCCTCCCGTTTTTTCTGATGTTTGTGTTTTTTTTTCTTTTTCAGTTGTTATTTTATTTTATTTATTATGTTATTATTATTATTATTATTATTATTATTATTTTTCAATTGTTTTCTTCTTGTTTGTCAGGTTTCTCAAGAATGTAATTGCAAGAATAGACAAAATTAAAGATGCGTCTTGGACACCTGGTGCAAGAATCCCAACTCTTCTTTTAAATTCTTGTTTGAATTGTGTGTTTATTTCAGTATTTATTTAATTATTTATTTTATTTTTATTTAATTAGGTAGTATAATTTAAAACTCATAGGATATTCTTTGAATGAGCTAAATTTTTGGTAACTCCAGTGAGCAACCGCAGTTTATACAGTGTCTAGGAGTTCTTTAGGCGGCACCTTCGGTGTCTAAGAAGTTCGGGTTTTAAGCGGGACCATTGTGACCCCTCCAACCTTCCCGGAAACCCCTGGCTGTGTTTTTCTGAGGCCCTTAACTGGTCATCCTTAAGTTTTCTCTTAAAAGAAGAAGCTATTATTTGTGTGTTTTCTTAAACTATTAAATAAATAAATTTAAAAAAAAAAAATCATGTTTGGGTCTTCGTGTTTTTGTTTGATTGTCGTTCTTTAAAATTAGGGTCAATCGTTTCTTTGAGATAACATAACGTTTTTATTTCCCAATTAAAAAAAAAAGAAGACAAATACACTCTAAAATTAAATAATCAATAAAAACAGTAGAAATCATTTCTTCACGCGCTAGGTGTCTCGACCATAGGAGCTTTGAGTTTGGCCCTCTGGCTGTCCTCTTATGGGGCTTCACGCACAGCCTCCTGGGGCTCACCACTTGAGCCCCCAAAGATCGCAATCTTAGCTTGAGCTTAACTACTCTCGCGATCTGCTTGCTTGCGTTTACCCGGTCGGTCTAGGTCCTCCAGCTGCTTTCGCATGTCGCGAGAATACAACTCTACCATCTTTGATAGGCTTTTATTCTCGTCCCGCAATACTTCTAGCTGGTGTCGATTCACCTCTACTATCCTTGCCCTCTCCCTTTTCAAGCTTTTTAAAGCACTCTGACACTCTTCAACCATACTTCGCTCCGCCGCTAACTGACCTTTCAGAATCTCTACCTCATGGGACTTCGCAAGTAGGCGATGACCCAAACTTGCAACACATGATGTACTCTGCACGCTCAGTGCCAGGGCATCACTCGTGACCCGGTTGTCATCCCTTATCCCGAACACACGTATATCTTTAGGAGTTACTAAATTTCTGCCAACTCCAATGGCAACATCGTTGTCCAGGAGTATTGAGTCATTGACAGTCACAGGCCCCTTGCGGAGGCAAAGTAGGGTACCCACACTGGTGCCGTCCCTTGGCCCCATGTCTGAGTCGGTGGAGCTAGGTTGAGATCCAACGAAAATGAGTAGGAAGAGGCCATTTGATTTCTCACTTTTTTCTTTTTCTTGCTTCTTTTCTCTTTTGTGTTTTTGAGTTTGTGTGTTTTCCCTTCTTTTTCCTTCTTATAGACATAGTCTTTGACAAACCCTAGCCATTGCAGCGTCTGACCATTTTCTGAATCTCCAGGAGTCCTTGAGTCCCACAACCTTCTCGCTTTCCAACCATACCCAACTCATTTATCACGACGTGTCTTTTTTGAACGGACGCGTTCAGTAAAGTCTTCGCGCCTTTCCATTAGCCCGTAATTTCCGCTTATGAAATCTGCCGCGCGCTTCTATCCTGTCAACACGTGGCTTCTACTTTCTGCCCGTGACTAACCATGAGACGACATCAAGGACCACATTCCCTCTTTTTAGAAATCACGCTTTGCTCTCATAATTCACGTTTCATCTTAAAAATAAAAATTAAATTAAAACAATAAAAAACGTGTGGGCTTCGGATTTCATTTTGGGTCAGGTTTTACCGTTGTTGGGTTAATTCCATTTTGGGCTTTGGGCTGTTTTTGTTTTGGGTTTCAGTTTGCATATGACTATCTGTTTAGGGCTTATTGTTTTGAGTGTTTTACTGTTTCATTTTTATTTTTATTTGTTTGTTTTGTAATTTTTATTTTTGTAATTATTGTATTTTATTTGTGTATTTTAATTCTTGTGTGTTTTATGATTTTTATTTACTTTAGTACCTTTCATTTCTTGTTATGACATTGTTTGTGGCTAATTTTTAAACATTGAGGACAATGTTCATTTCTAGGTTTGGGGGTATTAGAGTTTAGCATGTAAATTTGGTTTTTCCTTAATTTAATTTTTTTTATTTGCTTGTTTTTATTTTTATTTTATTTTTATTTTTGAGTCTTGCTTTTATTTTTATTTTTTATTTTTGTTTTGCTTTTGAGTCACTTTCCGAACACATATGATGAGATTGTGATAAATGTTGCATGACTTAAATGAAAATTGAATTTTAGTTATTTATTATTTATTATTTTTCTTTTTGTAACTTTTTATTGTAAAAAAAAAAAACCTTAAAAAAAATTAAAAATAAAATTGGCATTGTTCTAGCATGATATGCTTGAAACCATTTTTACACTTGCCATTTGTTTCATAATTTTCCAATTAAAGGATTTGCATGATCTAAAGAATTGTATGAAGCATAAATTAGACTTATATAACCAACCATATAAAGTGAGCTTTTGAGCCTTGTACTTCAATTCATGAGTGTTATATACATACTCTTATTTTCTTGTCATCTAAGTTGTTGTTTGATCTCATTATTCATTGATTTGGTTGAACACTTAAAAGTCATTCATTCATGTGCAATTTGACTTCATGACATTTAAAGAAATGATATTAAGGCCCTCTTTGGATCGTTTGTGCCTTTCAAGCTAACCTTATGCATGCTTAAGCATGATTTTCCATTGTTAACCATTTTGAGCCTACATGTAAATCTTTTCTTTCATTTACCAATTATATTTCCTCGCCTTAGCCTGAAAAACAAATATTTACCTTTCTAAGGAACTCATGAGCTTTAATTGGGATGTGTTTTTCATATTAGGTTTGGGAAGAGGTGTTACATTTCAAAAAATATATATATTCACACAATTGGTGAAAGAAAAGAGTAAAGTTGTGATTAAGTGGTGGTTGATTGAAAATTCATTTTTGGGCCTTCAAAATAAATTGGTGGTTGTTCAATAAAGGAGTGAATCATTGTAAATGAAGGTATAATGAGTTTTGATCATGTAAAAATAAATTCTCATTGTGATGATTCAAAGTCTTGTAAACAATTGTTTTATGCTCTTATATTTTGAGTTTCTTGGACTTTGTTTTATCCATACCCTTCATTTCTTACTCACCTTACACCTTTGGCCCAATTACAACCTATGTTAAAGACCTAAATTGATCTTAAATGTCATGTGGTTGAATTGCATTCATTTTTCTACTTTTAAGTGTTTGGCATCCTTCTTGAGATCATATTAATGCAAGTTCTTCATCTTTCTATTTCGAGTTAAGTCCCTTTTGGTTTAACTCTAATCTCATGTTTATAACTGAGTGTTGCATTATAACCCTCTTCCGAGTGATTCATTTGAGAGAGGACAACTTTGGTGAGTTTGAAGTTGAACTTGTGCTTTGTATGATTTTTGAAATTGTGTGAAAACTAAGATTGGGGAATTTGTTGCATTTGGCAATCACACTACTACACTTTGAGCATATTATGTTTTGAACTTTGCCACCTTGTGAATAATGTCTAAAATTGAGCCTTTGTTGTTAAAACGTTTAAGTCATGTGCATGAGTCATTTCTCTACGAAAATGTTCGGAAAGATTGTTTTGAGTTTTATTTTTGTTTTATTTTTGTTATTTTTTTTTTGTTTTTGCTTTTATTTTTTGTTTTTGTTATTTTGCTTAAAGGACTAACACAATATATATATATTTTTTAAAGTTTTCTAATTACTTTGTTTTACAGAGTTTGTAAAACGTTTGTGGGTGTTAATATCTGTTAAACCCTCAGGAGACACAACTCCTCCTACTAGGGATGCCTAGAGGTTTAAAGGCTTGTTGCATACGCTAAATGCAATCGAGTTACCTACGAAAGTGGTCTAATTAACTTCTTATTTGTTTTTATCTTTGTTTTCCTTTTGTTTTGCTCGAGGACTAGCAAAATCTAGGTTTGGGGGTATTTGATCGGTGCATATTTACATATCATTTTGTACCCTTCTAACTTATGATTTAGTTATGTTTTTGAGTTAAACTTGTGCTTTTAATAAGTTTTGTGTTTGTTTCAGTGTAATAAGCTTGAGACTCACTAATTGCATTTTGGAGACAAATTAGCTCAAAACGGTGTCTGCAGATCAGTCAACTTCACGGATTGGACTGTACTTACTCAAGAAGAACCAGATGATGACCCATATATCATTGGAAAGATACGGAAGTCTAGTTTCTGTAGAATTTTACGGTTCATGATTCCGAGTCTTCTAGAGAAAGTTATACATGTTTTGGCAATTTAAGGTCAAATTCGACAGCATCTGCGTTACTGTGCCAAAAATCACATTTGAAGGCCTTCCCGATTTTTCCTTGAGTTGGGCTGCATATGCTTGGAAATATAATTCAAAGAGCTTCAAGATCCATATTTTTCCAGATTTTTCAGGATGGAGCCACAAGCCCAAAACGAGCCCACAAGCTGGCTGCAGTGCATTGTCATGCATGACATATGCATGATGAAGTGTTGTTGATTGTGGGAAAGTTTCTCTTCCAAAATCCTCAAAGCCTCCCAAACACCTTTCTCTTCTCCAAGTTCTCAAATACTTTCTTCCCCCTTCTCTAAAGCTCCCAAACACTTCTCAAACACTTTCTTCTCCCTCCTCAAAGTTCTCAAACACTTTCTTTCTTCCTCAAAGTTCTCTTAGTTTCCTTAATGTTTTCTTAGTTGTAATTTATTTTTCTTGTAATGTACATTCTTTCTTCTTGTTTTGTCTCTTTTGTTTTCATTTCTGTTTTGTGTAGGAAAACTGAATTGGATCATTCAATCACCAATCCCTGTGGAATCGACCTCGCACTTACATATGCTATACTACCGAACGGCTCGTGCACTTGCGAGTATCACAAGTTGAGGATGCAGCTGAATCCATTTTGGTGCAGCTAAATCTACGCAACAACTTCTTCTCCTCTTCCTTTTCCTTTGCTTCCTTTGTCTTTTTCTTTTCTTTTTCTTCATGTCAGTAGTGAGTGTCACATTGAACATTGGGGTGACATTGGATGGTTCCAATTTCGTAGAGAATGGTTCAAAAGGCTCAAGTGGTAGCCCAGAAAATGGTGGGAATGGCTGCGACACTTCTAGGGCAGCTACCACTTCTTGGAACTCTGGTTCAACATGATCTTTCTCTTCTTGTGAAATGACAACATCTGTATCATCATTGGTCTGTTTCTGCAAACTCTTGGAAGAAACTTCATCATTCACAACATCAATTGTAAAACAAGTATCAAGAGAGATAGAAGGTTGAGATGGAGGATCAAACACTTTAAATTCAGCAGTTTCACCCAACACAGTCATGGAAAGGGTGTGATCTTTCATATTGATAATTGTATTTGTAGTGGCCATGAATGGTCGTCCTAAGAGAATGGGATCAACACGATCTCCATTTGGGTTGTCCTCCATATCCATCACTACAAAATCAACAGGGAGAATTAGTGTATTAATGATAAGTTCATAATTTCACACATTTGCTTGCCTTCATTACTTAGTAATTTTGTCTAGTTTCTCTTTATTTCGAGTCACTTATATATGTTTGTGTGTTCTGTAGGTTATGGGAGCAAGAGATCACATTTTATTCAATCCATGCATATTAAGGGCTGATTGGGATGAGAGGAATACACTTGAGGCATTTGAAGCAAAATGGTGCAAAAACGTGCAAAAACTTGGAGCCTGAGTTAGAAGTTCATTTCGGACTTTTCTTCTTCATCCGAGCTTGGATTGGGCCAATGTTTGTGTGGTTGGATCAATGACATTCTGAACTTCAAAATGGACATCTTAAAGTCATCATTTGATTCAGCCAAGCCCAATTCGTAAGCCCAAGAAGTTGTTCATCATGCTGACAGGAAGATGAGCTCATTGCATGCTTGGTCATGGTGAGCTAGGCATGAGCTATTGGTTTCTGGATGGAAGCTTGGTCATGCTGACATGTTGATGACCTAGGGCTGCTGGTGGGCTACTAGTGGGATTTAGTGGAGTAACCATTTCTGATTATCTAATGCAAGTGCATCAACCACATTCTGATTTTCAATTGCAAGTGTTGTATGCATTTGCTATATTCAATTCAGATTTCTCACTCCCAACTCCCTATAAATACCACTTCCATTCCACATTCAATTCATCAACAATCCACATTCAGATTCAGAGACACATTCACTCATCCATCACTCCCATACACACATTCACCACAAAGAGAGAAGAGAGCTAGTTGCAAAGGAGGAAGAGCTAGGAGCTGTCCTGGAAACTACCTTGCCTGCCACCAGCTAGTTTTTCTATTCTCTTTACTCTATCTATGTATTTCTTATCTTCTGTATTCATAATTATGTTGAACTAATCCATTTTGTTAGGGCTTAGGATGAAGCCCTAGTCATGAATATTCAATGTTATGGATGATTTCATAGTTAATTGATTTCCTTGCTTTCATTATCAAGTTGTTAATCTCCAGCTTATTATGTGCTTGATGTATGTTTTCTTGGAGTAGCTAACTAGGATTTTATGCATCTAGCACAGGTTGGGAAGGGGTTTAGATTCACCAATTCTACTCTCCTTTCACAAGCAACACATGAATGGCCTAAGAATCATTCAAGGGGTTAATAACCATAGGTTGACTAGGACAGATACCATGTTCTAGGACTTGTGTGATTATCATATTCTCAGGGAACTTAATGACTCTTGTATGCTTTATTCTAAGTAGATACCATGCTTAGGTTGCATATTAGAGATCACGTGTTGTGTAGATACCATGCACAATTACATGCCTTAGGAGAATCATGCATCCTGCACCTAGATACCATAGGCTTGTATGCGATAATCTATTGTTAATGAAGCTTGAGTCAATTTCTATGCATTCATAACTTGGATAGGAAGACTAGTGGTAGATTCCAAGGCTCTAACACTTCTCAATCATTGTTTCACAATTTGTTCATTGCTGCCATCATTTACTTTCCAGCACTTCCATTTCATTCTCTTGTTTTCATTTAAACAACAAAAACCCCCCATTCGAGTGCGTGTGTGGTGCTAGGATTCTGTCATAGACCTTGTCATTGTCAGTTTGTTTGTTTGTTCCTTTTCTGTTTTGTCCATCATTCTAAGTAATTTAACTCGCAACCAAGTTACCATTCTCCGTGGGATCGACCTCGTATTTACATAAGCTATACTATAAACGGTTCGTGCACTTGCGAGAATTAAAGTTGCTGTTTTTAATAACTCATTTTAGTTGTTAAGAATAGGCTCAACAATTAACTTGAACTAGAATATCTTCTACAGTACCTTTTGGATATTTGATAGAATGATCAGCTAGTTCAAGACGAATTGAGGTCTTCTTCATCCCTTCTAAGCCAAGCTCTTGATAAACTGAATATGGCATTACATTGATGCCCGCTCCCAAGTCCAATATGGCTCTTCCAACCTTCTTGTCTCCAATGTTAATGGGAATGTCAAAGCTGCCAGGATCTTTTGATTTTGGTGGAAGCTTTCTTTGCAACACAGCACTTACATTCGTGTTAAGCTTTACTTCTTCATCTTGCTTTGCTTTCTGAAGACGGCCTGGAAATGGAATCGGTGGAACATATGGAGTGGGTGGCACGTATCTATCTTCTTGAAGATGTGGTGGCACAAATTTGTCATCCCTTTTATGCAATTGGAATTGTTTGGATTCCTAGAACCTGATTTGGCCTTAGGAGCAGATTGGGAAGTTTTGAACTGTTCTCCTTCCGAAGTTGTGATCTCCTCCTCTTCATCTTCTACAATCACAACATCATTTGAAAGATTAGAATCAACTTTATTATCAATGATCTTACCTGATCTGAGCACATGAATGGCCTTGACTTCATGGTTCTTTGGATTGATCTCAATTTGGCTTGGCCATTTCCCAAGCTCTCTTTGAGTTATTTCAGCAGCTATTTGGCCTAATTGGACTTCCAACTTGGCAATGGCAGCTTGTGTAGTTTGCTGAAAATTGGATTGGTTGATTGCCATCTGCTTCACTATATCCTCCAATGATGATGATTGTTGTGGCTTTTGGAATGAAGGGGGATTGGCTTGATTCTGAGTATTCTTCCATGAAAAGTTTGGATGATTCCTCCAACCTGGATTATAACTTTGAGAGTATGGATCATTTCTTGGACCTTGGTTGTAGGAGTTTACCACCTTAGTTTGCTCTTGCACAAATTCTGGATATCCAGCCCCAAGTGGACAAGCTATGGTAGCATGGTCATGAGTTTCGCAGATGCTACACACTTCCTTCGGAGGGTTTCTTGAGTTCAATGCAAGAAGAGCATCTAGCTTTTGTTCCAGTTTTGAAATCTGCACACTAGAAGCATCATTAAAACCACTAACAACACGCTTACCTCTTGTATCCGTATGTTGGGTCTCCATTGCTATTTCCTCAAAGAGTTCGTACGTTTCTTCTGGAGTCTTGGTTTTATAAGAACCACCTGCAAAATTTGTGACAATATTATGACTAGAAGGGGTTAGTCCTTTATAAAACATACGCATTTGAAGCTTCAATGGAATCCCATGATGAGGACATTGATTGAGCAGCCCATTGAATCTCTCCCATGCTTCACAAAACGATTCATCATCTTGCTGTGCAAATAACAAGATCTTGTCCCTAAGCATGTCAGTCTTTTGTGTGGAGAAGTATTTTTCCAAGAACTTCTTTTGAATGGCAGCCCATGTAGTGAGTGAACCGGGCTTCAAAGAATTCAACCAATATTTCGCCTTATCCTTCAAAGTGTATGGAAACACTCTCATTCGAAGTTGATCTTCTGTCACTCCTGTCAAGGGAAAAGAGCTAACAACATTAAAAATATCCTTTATATGGGTTAATGGATCTTCATTAGGTAAACCATAAAAGGAAGGTAACATATTAAGATGAGAAGATTTAAGCTCATAGTTTCGAGCTACAGTGGGCAGCAAGATGCTTGAAGGAGATGTTGGAATTGTTGGGATATCAAGGTCTACCATGAACTCATTGGCAGCCATCTCTTCTTCTTGTTCTTGGTCTGAACTTGCTTCCGAATTTGAAAGTGAAGAACCAGGAAGTTCAGTGTGGAGAGCAAGACTTGAAAATGTGGCAAGAGCTTGCTCTTTTGCAGTTGACAACTCCCTTTCTAGACGATTCTGAATTTCAGAGTTCACCCGATTGGGTTGCAATGATGGTCCTCGTTCAAAGATCTAGAACGTTGAAACGAAGACCTCACTTGTTCAAGTACTGGTCTTTTAGACATAAACAACCTGAAACAGAAAATTAGATTAATTAGAAACACTAAAAAGAATAGGGTAACCTTGGGCACATAACCAGGGAAGAACTTTCGTTCAGTCCCCGGCAACGGCGCCAAAATTTTGTTGTTTAATTATATGTTAACTCGCAATTGTACGGGGCAATTAGTAGTATAGCAAGACAAGTACGAGGTCGTACCCACGAAGACTGAGAAGTTCAAATTAGTTATGTACTCTAGATTACCGAATTCAAGAAGTTAGGAGAAACAGAATTTAAAGTGAAAGTGATTGTGATTGTGAAAGGAAGTGAGCAAACTGAAATTGCAAATGAAGGCAAATAACAAGTGTAACAAAGAGTGATTTTGAAGGGCTGGAAAATGGATTTGGAGACTAGGGCACTCGATTCACCATAACAATTCAATTCTGGGTTATAAGGAGTCAAGTAACAAGTCTAATTCCGATTCAAAGATTGATTCTAGCTATAGTATGATTAGGCCATGGTGTCTGGTCCTAACCTTGTGTTCCTAATTCCCTAATTTGATCATTTGTTGTCTAACCTAAAATTAAGCATTAGGAACCCATTAAGCATAGAAGAACAATTTAAACAACCAAGCATGTATCTAATCCCTGTTGTCCAATGTCCATACATGCTCTTCTTATTCATAGTTCAATTCGAATTAAAGCATGGTGTCTACTCTTAATTCAAACCAAGATAGTTAACAAACAAGTTCTAATGGTGATCAATCATTCAAACAAGCATGTTAACTTATAAGCATAATGAATAAGAACATGAATCATGAATCACACTTGAAACTCCAAACTTCAAACTTATAAACCCAGAATATTCATGTTAGGTTACATCGAAGCCCTAGTTATGGATTTAGCTACTCATAATGGAAAAGAGACTTGAATAGAAATGAGAAAACATAATGAATGCAATAAGAGTAGAAAAACCCCTTTTCTGAAGTTCTTGTGGTGTCCAAGGCTTCTCCAAGTGCTTCTCCACTTCTAATGCTTCTCCAAGAGCTTCCCCACTTCTAGAAAGATGTATGAAGGGTATGGAGGTGATTTGGGATGATTTTGAGTGAGTGGTGATTGTTCGGTTCACAATTGTATATCATTTTGTACCCTTATTGCTTATGATTTAGTTATGTTTTTGAGTTAACCTTGTGCTTTTAACCTCTTTTGTGTTTGTTATTCAGTTTATTGAGCTCTAGGTATCACTTGAGGCATTTGAAGTAAAATGGTGAAAATAATGTGTAAAAACTGGAGACTGAGTTACAAGTTAATTTCGGACTTATCTTCTTCATCCGAACTTGGATTGGGCCAATACTTGTGTGGTTGGATCGATGACATTCTGAACTTGAAGATTGACAGCTCAAAGTCGACATTTGATTGATCCAAGCCCAATCCGTGAGCCCATCAAATTACACATCATGCTGACAGGAAGATGAGCTCATTGCATGCTTAGTCATGGTGAGCTAGGCATGAGCTATTGGTTTCTGAATGGAAGCTTGGTCATGCTGACATGAGGATGAGCTATTGGTTTCTGAATGGAAGCTTGGTCATGCTGACATGAGGATGAGCTAGGGCTGCTAGTGGGATTTAGTGGAGTAACCATTTCTGATTATCTAATGCAAGTGTTGAGTCCATTAGCCCATTTCTGATTATCTAATGCAAGTGTTGAGTCCATTAGCCATATTCAATTCTGATTTCTCACCTCCCTTCCCCTATAAATACCAATTCATTTCCAGATTCAAGGTGTGCAAGCCTGGGATTCACAACCCCACAATTCAGCCATCCTTCACTCCATCCTCCCTCAAACACTTCCATCATTTTCCCAAACACATTCAGAAACTATCCTCAAACACTCTCACAATCCCAAACACTCTAGCAATCAACCAAAAGCTCTAAACAGCCCCAAATCACCAAAACAGCTCCAGCAAACCTCTCTTCCATTGCCCTACGAATTTCATCTTTCTTAGCCATCACCACTCACTCAAACTCATCCCAAATCACCTCCATATCCTTCATACATCCTTCTAGAAGTGAGGAAGCTCTTGGAGAAGCATTAGACGTGGAGAAGCACTTGGAGAAGCCTTGGACACCACAAGAACTTCAGAAAAAGGGGTTTTTCTACTCTTATTGCATTCATTATGTTTTCTCATTTCTGTCTTAATTTCTTTCTCATTATGAGCAGCTAAATCCATAGCTAGGGTTTCAATGTAACCTGACAAGACAATTTCATGTTTTCAAGTTAATGTTACTCTTGTTGATTACTTCTAATTTTCTGGTCTCATTCACTTGTTCTTAGTTGAATCTTTATGCATGTTTAAATAACTGGCCACTATGAACACATGCATGTTGGTTATCTAGTTCAAGTTTACATAAACACCATATGACTCTTGAACCGATTAGTGAATGAGTGGGTAATGCATTTAGGACAAACACCATGTTTAAATGTTTACTTGGTTCTTTTGTGTTCTTCTTAAGCTTAATGGATTCAGATTCATAGCCTAGACTAAACACCATAGCTAAGTTGTGTTTCTGAGTACTTGATTAAAACCAAACACCATATGGATAATCATACATAAGAAAGAACGAACTCCAGAAATTGTAATCAACTTAGGTGATTGTTAACTTGTTGCTTGAAATTGGATTGTCATGGTGAAGTTGAAACCCTAGTGCTTGTCTCCTTTCTCTCTAAATTTCTAAACATCTACTTGCTGATCACTTGCTATTTTGCATTCCCTTTTAGTAGTTTTCAGTCACTTGCTATTTGCTTTCCCTTTTTGTAGTTGTTACTCCAAACAAACTCAACACAACCTCATTTAAATTCTGTTTAGTCTTAGGATTACTTGTGAGTCTAAGTAGTAGTAATAAGTGTCTTTCATCCAAGTCTCTGTGGAACGACCTCGTGCTTGCATTCCTATACTATAATTGGTTCGTGCACTTGCGAGAAATAGATAGAGTAAAATCTATCCAACAAGAAAATGGCGCCGCTGCCGGGGACTTGATTAAAAGTCTTATTTCTATTGCTTACTTTCTTTAGTTTTTCTTTGTTTTCAGGTATTTGCATGTCGAGCAAACCATTGCTTGAACAAGTTGTATCAGCGGTCAAGAAACACTCTCAATCCGGAACCATTCGATCCAACCAATCCGTGGTACACAACAACCATCACTGGCTGAATTTGAACGAAGGCTTCACAAAGCAAGATAGGCAGCCATTGAATCTATTCGCAATCCCTTAGAAGCTGAAACCTCCAATTCAGCAAGCTCAGAAGAATACTTTTTGTTCAACATCTTTAACTCAGATCAAGAAGAAGAAGAAGAAGAAGAAAAGATGGCAGCTAATGACCAACTTGCTTTGGAGGATCTTGCTCAACCAATCATACCAAATTCACCTTCATGCATCTTGCTGTCCAGAGAAGCTAGAAACTATGAGCTTAAATCTTCTCACTTTCAAATGCTTCCTTCTTTTTATGGTTTACCTAATGAAGATCCTTTGGCTCACATTAAAGAATTTTATACTGTTGTTTGTACTTTGCCTTTGAAGGATGTGTCTGAAGCAAATCTGAAGATGAGGGTTTTCCCTTACACTTTGAAAGATAGAGCAAAGACTTGGTTTATGTCGTTAACCCCTGGATCACTAACAACTTGGGATGCTGTTGCTAAGAAGTTCTTGGAGAAGTTTTTCTCTGCCCAAAAGACAGCCACCTTGAGGTCCAAGATTTTCAACTTCTCACAACATGATGGTGAACCATTCAACTTAGGTGATTGTTAACTTGTTGCTTGAAATTGGATTGTCATGGTGAAGTTGAAACCCTAGTGCTTGTCTCCTTTCTCTCTAAATTTCTAAACATCTACTTGCTGATCACTTGCTATTTTGCATTCCCTTTTAGTAGTTTTCAGTCACTTGCTATTTGCTTTCCCTTTTTGTAGTTGTTACTCCAAACAAACTCAACACAACCTCATTTAAATTCTGTTTAGTCTTAGGATTACTTGTGAGTCTAAGTAGTAGTAATAAGTGTCTTTCATCCAAGTCTCTGTGGAACGACCTCGTGCTTGCATTCCTATACTATAATTGGTTCGTGCACTTGCGAGAAATAGATAGAGTAAAATCTATCCAACAGTGATGGTTGAGACACTTGAAATTCGTAGGGAAAATGGAAGAGAGGTTTGCTGGAGTTGTTTTGGTGATTTGAGGCTGTTTAGAGCTTTGGGTTGATTTCTGTAGTGTTTGGGAAAATGATGGAAGTGTTTGAGGGTAGATGGCTGACTTGAGGTGTTGTGAATCCCAGGATTTTGCTTGATGAAAGTGTTTGGAATGGAAGTGGTATTTATAGGGAGTGGGAAGTGAGAAATCAGAATAGAAAATAGCAATGACCCAACACACTTGCATTAGATAATCAGAAATGGTTATTGCACTTCACCAACAAATCCCACCAGCAGCCATAGGTCATCATCATGTCATCATGACCAAGCTTCCATTCAGAAACCAATAGCTCATGCCTAGCTCACCATGACCAAGCATGCAATGAGCTCATCTTCCTGTCAGCATGATGAACAACTTCTTGGGCTCACGGATTGGGCTTGGATCAATCAAATGTCGACTTTGAGCTGTGAATCTTCAAGTTCAGAATGTCATCGATCCAACCACACAGGTATTGGCCCAATCCAAGCTCGGATGAAGAAGATAAGTCCGAATTGAACTTGTAACTCAGTCTCCAGCTTTTACACATTATTTTCACCATTTTACTTCACATGCCTCAAGTGATACCTAGAGCTTAATGAACTGAATGACAAACACAAAAGAGGTTAAAAGCACAAGGTTAACTCAAAACCATAACTAAATCATAAGCTATAAGGGTATAAAATGATATACAATTGTGAACCGAACATCCAATTTCTTACACCTTTGGATTTCGTATCGAGCCCAAAACTTGTGGAACATCATAATAAGGTGGGAGGAGTCATTCGGTGAGTTTTGAGTGAAATCCAAGCGCTAGAACTATGCAATACGCCAACCACTCCATTTAAAGCACAAACTGAGTACGAACTTGAATTGTCCAATTTCTTACACCTTTGGATTTCGATCGAGCCCAAAACTTGTGGAACATCATAATAAGGTGGGAGGAGTCATTCGGTGAGTTTTGAGTGAAATCCAAGCGCTAGAACTATGCAATACACCAACCACTCCATTTAAGGCACAAACTGAGTACGAACTTGAATTGTCCAGTTTGTATGGCCTATGGATTTCGGATGAATCCCAAAACTTGTGCAACATCATAATAAGGTGGGAGGAGTCATTCGGTGAGTTTTGAGTGAAATCCAAGCGCTGGAACTATGCAATACACCAACCACTCCATTTAAGGCACAAACTGAGTACGAACTTGAATTGTCCAATTTCTTACACCTATGGAATTCGATTCGAGCCCAAAACTTGTGCAACGTCATAATATGGTGGGAGGAGTCATTCGGTGAGTTTTGAGTGAAATCCAAGCGCTAGAACTACGCAATACACCAACCACTCCATTTAAGGCACAAACTGAGTACGAACTTGAATTGTCCAATTTGTATGGCCTATGGATTTCGGATCGAGCCCAAAACTTGTGCAACATCATAATAAGCTGGGAGGATTCAGTCGGTGAGTTTTGAGTGAAATCCAAGCGCTAGAACTATGCAATACACCAACCACTCCATTTAAGGCACAAATGAAGTACGAACTTGAATTGTCCAATTTCTTACTCCTTTGGATTTCGATTCGAGCCCAAAACTTGTGGAACATCATAATAAGGTGGGAGGAGTCATTCGGTGAGTTTTGAGTGAAATCCAAGCGCTAGAACTATGCAATACACCAACCACTCCATTTAAGGCACAAACTGAGTACGAACTTGAATTGTCCAGTTTGTATGGCCTATGGATTTCGATGAATCCCAAAACTTGTGCAACATCATAATAAGGTGGGAGGAGTCATTCGGTGAGTTTTGAGTGAAATCCAAGCGCTGGAACTATGCAATACACCAACCACTCCATTTAAGGCACAAATGAGTACGAACTTGAATTGTCCAATTTCTTACACCTATGGAATTCGGATTCGAGCCCAAAACTTGTGCAACGTCATAATATGGTGGGAGGAGTCATTCGGTGAGTTTTGAGTGAAATCCAAGCGCTAGAACTACGCAATACACCAACCACTCCATTTAAGGCACAAACTGAGTACGAACTTGAATTGTCCAATTTGTATGGCCTATGGATTTCGGATCGAGCCCAAAACTTGTGCAACATCATAATAAGGTGGGAGGATTCAGTCGGTGAGTTTTGAGTGAAATCCAAGCGCTAGAACTATGCAATACACCAACCACTCCATTTAAGGCACAAACTGAGTACGAACTTGAATTGTCCAATTTCTTACTCCTTTGGATTTCGATATCGAGCCCAAAACTTGTGGAACATCATAATAAGGTGGGAGGAGTCATTCGGTGAGTTTTGAGTGAAATCCAAGCGCTAGAACTATGCAATACGCCAACCACTCCATTTAAAGCACAAACTTAGTACGAACTTGAATTGTCCAATTTCTTACACATTTGGATTTCGGATCGAACCCCAAAACTTGTGGAACATCATAATAAGGTGGGAGGAGTGATTCGGTGAGTTTTCAGTGAAATCCAAGCGCTAGAACTATGCAATACACCAACCACTCCATTTAAGGCACAACTGAGTACGAACTTGAATTGTCCAATTTCTTACACCTACGGATTTTGGAACGAGCCCAAAACTTGTGGAACATCATAATAAGGTGGGAGGAGTCATTCGGTGAGTTTTGAGTGAAATCCAAGCGCTAGAACTATGCAATACACCAACCACTCCATTTAAGGCACAAACTGAGTACGAACTTGAATTGTCCAATTTCTTACTCCTTTGGATTTCGGATCGAGCCCAAAACTTGTGGAACATCATAATAAGGTGGGAGGAGTCATTCGGTGAGTTTTGAGTGAAATCCAAGCGCTAGAACTATGCAATACGCCAACCACTCCATTTAAAGCACAAACTTAGTACGAACTTGAATTGTCCAATTTCTTACACATTTGGATTTCGGATCGACCCCAAAACTTGTGGAACATCATAATAAGGTGGGAGGAGTGATTCGGTGAGTTTTCAGTGAAATCCAAGCGCTAGAACTATGCAATACACCAACCACTCCATTTAAGGCACAAGCTGAGTACGAACGTGAATTGTCCAATTTCTTACACCTATGGATTTCGGATCGAGCCCAAAAGTTGTACAACATCATAATAAGGTGGGAGGAGTCATTCGGTGAGTTTTGAGTGAAATCCAAGCGCTAGAACTATGCAATACACCAACCACTCCATTTAAGGCACACACTTAGTACGAACTTGAATTGTCCAATTTGTATGGCCTATGGATTTCGATTTCGAGCCCGAAACTTGTGCAACATCATAATAAGGTGGGAGGAGTCATTCGGTGAGTTTTGAGTGAAATCCAAGAGCTAGAACTATGCAATACGCCAACCACTCCATTTAAGGCACAAACTGAGTGCGAACTTGAATTGTCCAATTTCTTACACCTATGGAATTCGAATCGAGCCCAAAACTTGTGCAACGTCATAATAAGGTGGGAGGAGTCATTCGGTGAGTTTTGAGTGAAATCCAAGCGCTAGAACTACGCAATACACCAACCACTCCATTTAAGGCACAAATGAGTACGAACTTGAATTGTCCAATTTCTTACACCTTTGGATTTCGGATCGAGCCCAAAACTTGTGGAACATCATAATAAGGTGGGAGGAGTCATTCGGTGAGTTTTGAGAGAAATCCAAGCGCTAGAACTATGCAATACGCCAACCACTCCATTTAAAGCACAAACTTAGTACGAACTTGAATTGTCCAATTTCTTACACCTATGGATTTCGGATCGACCCCAAAACTTGTGGAACATCATAATAAGGTGGGAGGAGTCATTCGGTGAGTTTTCAGTGAAATCCAAGCGCTAGAACTATGCAATACACCAACCACTCCATTTAAGGCACAAACTGAGTACGAACTTGAATTGTCCAATTTCTTACACCTACGGATTTTGGAACGAGCCCAAAACTTGTGGAACATCATAATAAGGTGGGAGGAGTCATTCGGTGAGTTTTGAGTGAAATCCAAGCGCTAGAACTATGCAATACACCAACCACTCCATTTAAGGCACACACTTAGTACGAACTTGAATTGTCCAATTTGTATGGCCTATGGATTTCGTATCGGGCCCGAAACTTGTACAACATCATAATAAGGTGGGAGGAGTCATTCGGTGAGTTTTGAGTGAAATCCAAGAGCTAGAACTATGCAATACGCCAACCACTCCATTTAAGGCACAAACTGAAGTACGAACTTGAATTGTCCAATTTCTTACACCTATGGAATTCGATTCGAGCCCAAAACTTGTGCAACGTCATAATAAGGTGGGAGGAGTCATTCGGTGAGTTTTGAGTGAAATCCAAGCGCTAGAACTACGCAATACACCAACCACTCCATTTAAGGCACAACTGAGTACGAACTTGAATTGTCCAATTTGTATGGCCTATGGATTTCGGATCGAGCCCAAAACTTGTGCAACATCATAATAAGGTGGGAGGATTCAGTCGGTGAGTTTTGAGTGAAATCCAAGCGCTAGAACTATGCAATACACCAACCACTCCATTTAAGGCACAAATGAGTACGAACTTGAATTGTCCAATTTCTTACACCTTTGGATTTCGATTCGAGCCCAAAACTTGTGGAACATCATAATAAGGTGGGAGGAGTCATTCGGTGAGTTTTGAGTGAAATCCAAGCGCTAGAACTATGCAATACACCAACCACTCCATTTAAGGCACAAACTGAGTACGAACTTGAATTGTCCAATTTCTTACACCTTTGGATTTCGTATCGAGCCCAAAACTTGTGGAACATCATAATAAGGTGGGAGGAGTCATTCGGTGAGTTTTGAGTGAAATCCAAGCGCTAGAACTATGCAATACACCAACCACTCCATTTAAGGCACAAACTGAGTACGAACTTGAATTGTCCAATTTCTTACACCTTTGGATTTCGTATCGAGCCCAAAACTTGTGGAACATCATAATAAGGTGGGAGGAGTCATTCGGTGAGTTTTGAGTGAAATCCAAGCGCTCGAACTATGCAATACACCAACCACTCCATTTAAGGCACAAACTGAGTACGAACTTGAATTGTCCAATTTCTTACACCTTTGGATTTCGTATCGAGCCCAAAACTTGTGGAACATCATAATAAGGTGGGAGGAGTCATTCGGTGAGTTTTGAGTGAAATCCAAGCGCTAGAACTATGCAATACGCCAACCACTCCATTTAAGGCACAACTGAAGTACGAACTTGAATTGTCCAATTTCTTACACCTATGGAATTCGATTCGAGCCCAAAACTTGTGCAACGTCATAATAAGGTGGGAGGAGTCATTCGGTGAGTTTTGAGTGAAATCCAAGCGCTAGAACTACGCAATACACCAACCACTCCATTTAAGGCACAAATGAAGTACGAACTTGAATTGTCCAATTTGTATGGCCTATGGATTTCGATATCGAGCCCAAAACTTGTGCAACATCATAATAAGGTGGGAGGATTCAGTCGGTGAGTTTTGAGTGAAATCCAAGCGCTAGAACTATGCAATACACCAACCACTCCATTTAAGGCACAACTGAGTACGAACTTGAATTGTCCAATTTGTATGGCCTATGGATTTCGGATCGAGCCCAAAACTTGTGCAACATCATAATAAGGTGGGAGGATTCAGTCGGTGAGTTTTGAGTGAAATCCAAGCGCTAGAACTATGCAATACACCAACCACTCCATTTAAGGCACAAATGAGTACGAACTTGAATTGTCCAATTTCTTACACCTTTGGATTTCGTATCGAGCCCAAAACTTGTGGAACATCATAATAAGGTGGGAGGAGTCATTCGGTGAGTTTTGAGTGAAATCCAAGCGCTAGAACTATGCAATACACCAACCACTCCATTTAAGGCACAAACTGAGTACGAACTTGAATTGTCCAATTTCTTACACCTTTGGATTTCGGATCGAGCCCAAAACTTGTGGAACATAATAATAAGGTGGGAGGAGTGATTCGGTGAGTTTTGAGTGAAATCCAAGCGCTAGAACTATGCAATACACCAACCACTCCATTTAAGGCACAAACTGAGTACGAACTTGAATTGTCCAATTTCTTACACCTTTGGATTTCGGATCGAGCCCAAAACTTGTGGAACATCATAATAAGGTGGGAGGAGTCATTCGGTGAGTTTTGAGTGAAATCCAAGCGCTAGAACTATGCAATACACCAACCACTCCATTTAAGGCACACACTTAGTACGAACTTGAATTGTCCAATTTGTATGGCCTATGGATTTCGGATCGAGCCCGAAACTTGTGCAACATCATAATAAGGTGGGAGGATTCAGTCGGTGAGTTTTGAGTGAAATCCAAGCGCTAGAACTATGCAATACACCAACCACTCCATTTAAGGCACAACTGAGTACGAACTTGAATTGTCCAATTTCTTACACCTTTGGATTTCGTATTCGAGCCCAAAACTTGTGGAACATCATAATAAGGTGGGAGGAGTCATTCGGTGAGTTTTGAGTGAAATCCAAGAGCTAGAACTATGCAATACACCAACCACTCCATTTAAGGCACAAATGAGTACGAACTTGAATTGTCCAATTTCTTACACCTTTGGATTTCGCATTCGAGCCCAAAACTTGTGGAACATCATAATAAGGTGGGAGGAGTCATTCGGTGAGTTTTGAGTGAAATCCAAGCGCTAGAACTATGCAATACACCAACCACTCCATTTAAGGCACAAATGAGTACGAACTTGAATTGTCCAATTTCTTACACCTTTGGATTTCGGATCGAGCCCAAAACTTGTGGAACATCATAATAAGGTGGGAGGAGTCATTCGGTGAGTTTTGAGTGAAATCCAAGCGCTAGAACTATGCAATACACCAACCACTCCATTTAAGGCACAAACTGAAGTACGAACTTGAATTGTCCAATTTCTTACACCTTTGGATTTCGTATCGAGCCCAAAACTTGTGGAACATCATAATAAGGTGGGAGGAGTCATTCGGTGAGTTTTGAGTGAAATCCAAGCGCTAGAACTATGCAATACACCAACCACTCCATTTAAGGCACACACTTAGTACGAACTTGAATTGTCCAATTTGTATGGCCTATGGATTTCGTATCGAGCCCGAAACTTGTGCAACATCATAATAAGGTGGGAGGAGTCATTCGGTGAGTTTTGAGTGAAATCCAAGAGCTAGAACTATGCAATACGCCAACCACTCCATTTAAGGCACAAACTGAGTACGAACTTGAATTGTCCAATTTCTTACACCTATGGAATTCGATCGAGCCCAAAACTTGTGCAACGTCATAATAAGGTGGGAGGAGTCATTCGGTGAGTTTTGAGTGAAATCCAAGCGCTAGAACTACGCAATACACCAACCACTCCATTTAAGGCACAAACTGAGTACGAACTTGAATTGTCCAATTTGTATGGCCTATGGATTTCGGAATCGAGCCCAAAACTTGTGCAACATCATAATAAGGTGGGAGGAGTCATTCGGTGAGTTTTGAGTGAAATCCAAGCGCTAGAACTATGCAATACGCCAACCACTCCATTTAAAGCACAAACTTAGTACGAACTTGAATTGTCCAATTTCTTACACCTATGGATTTCGGATCGACCCCAAAACTTGTGGAACATCATAATAAGGTGGGAGGAGTCATTCGGTGAGTTTTCAGTGAAATCCAAGCGCTAGAACTATGCAATACACCAACCACTCCATTTAAGGCACAAACTGAGTACGAACTTGAATTGTCCAATTTCTTACACCTACGGATTTTGGAACGAGCCCAAAACTTGTGGAACATCATAATAAGGTGGGAGGAGTCATTCGGTGAGTTTTGAGTGAAATCCAAGCGCTAGAACTATGCAATACACCAACCACTCCATTTAAGGCACACACTTAGTACGAACTTGAATTGTCCAATTTGTATGGCCTATGGATTTCGGTATTCGAGCCCGAAACTTGTGCAACATCATAATAAGGTGGGAGGAGTCATTCCCTGAGTTTTGAGTGAAATCCAAGAGCTAGAACTATGCAATACGCCAACCACTCCATTTAAGGCACAAACTGAGTACGAACTTGAATTGTCCAATTTCTTACACCTATGGAATTCGATCGAGCCCAAAACTTGTGCAACGTCATAATAAGGTGGGAGGAGTCATTCGGTGAGTTTTGAGTGAAATCCAAGCGCTAGAACTACGCAATACACCAACCACTCCATTTAAGGCACAAACTGAAGTACGAACTTGAATTGTCCAATTTCTTACACCTTTGGATTTCGTATCGAGCCCAAAACTTGTGGAACATCATAATAAGGTGGGAGGAGTCATTCGGTGAGTTTTGAGTGAAATCCAAGCGCTAGAACTATGCAATACACCAACCACTCCATTTAAGGCACACACTTAGTACGAACTTGAATTGTCCAATTTGTATGGCCTATGGATTTCGTATTCGAGCCCGAAACTTGTGCAACATCATAATAAGGTGGGAGGAGTCATTCGGTGAGTTTTGAGTGAAATCCAAGCGCTAGAACTATGCAATACGCCAACCACTCCATTTAAAGCACAAACTTAGTAAGAACTTGAATTGTCCAATTTCTTACACCTATGGATTTCGGATCGAACCCCAAAACTTGTGGAACATCATAATAAGGTGGGAGGAGTCATTCGTTGAGTTTTCAGTGAAATCCAAGCGCTAGAACTATGCAATACACCAACCACTGCATTTAAGACACAAACTGAGTACGAACTTGAATTGTCCAATTTCTTACACCTACGGATTTTGGAACGAGCCTAAAACTTGTGGAACATCATAATAAGGTGGGAGGAGTCATTCGGTGAGTTTTGAGTGAAATCCAAGCGCTAGAACTATGCAATACACCAACCACTCCATTTAAGGCACACACTTAGTACGAACTTGAATTGTCCAATTTGTATGGCCTATGGATTTCGGGTATCGAGCCCGAAACTTGTGCAACATCATAATAAGGTGGGAGGAGTCATTCGGTGAGTTTTGAGTGAAATCCAAGAGCTAGAACTATGCAATACGCCAACCACTCCATTTAAGGCACAAACTGAAGTACGAACTTGAATTGTCCAATTTCTTACACCTATGGAATTTCGATTCGAGCCCAAAACTTGTGCAACGTCATAATAAGGTGGGAGGAGTCATTCGGTGAGTTTTGAGTGAAATCCAAGCGCTAGAACTACGCAATACACCAACCACTCCATTTAAGGCACAAATGAGTACGAACTTGAATTGTCCAATTTCTTACACCTATGGATTTTGGAACGAGCCCAAAACTTGTGGAACATCATAATAAGGTGGGAGGAGTCATTCGGTGAGTTTTGAGTGAAATCCAAGAGCTAGAACTATGCAATACGCCAACCACTCCATTTAAGGCACAAACTGAGTACGAACTTGAATTGTCCAATTTCTTACACCTATGGAATTCGAATCGAGCCCAAAACTTGTGCAACGTCATAATAAGGTGGGAGGAGTCATTCGGTGAGTTTTGAGTGAAATCCAAGCGCTAGAACTACGCAATACACCAACCACTCCATTTAAGGCACAACTGAAGTACGAACTTGAATTGTCCAATTTCTTACACCTATGGATTTTGGAACGAGCCCAAAACTTGTGGAACATCATAATAAGGTGGGAGGAGTCATTCGTTGAGTTTTCAGTGAAATCCAAGCGCTAGAACTATGCAATACACCAACCACTGCATTTAAGACACAAACTGAGTACGAACTTGAATTGTCCAATTTCTTACACCTACGGATTTTGGAACGAGCCTAAAACTTGTGGAACATCATAATAAGGTGGGAGGAGTCATTCGGTGAGTTTTGAGTGAAATCCAAGCGCTAGAACTATGCAATACACCAACCACTCCATTTAAGGCACACACTTAGTACGAACTTGAATTGTCCAATTTGTATGGCCTATGGATTTCGAATTCGAGCCCGAAACTTGTGCAACATCATAATAAGGTGGGAGGAGTCATTCGGTGAGTTTTGAGTGAAATCCAAGAGCTAGAACTATGCAATACGCCAACCACTCCATTTAAGGCACAAACTGAGTACGAACTTGAATTGTCCAATTTCTTACACCTATGGAATTCGATTCGAGCCCAAAACTTGTGCAACGTCATAATAAGGTGGGAGGAGTCATTCGGTGAGTTTTGAGTGAAATCCAAGCGCTAGAACTACGCAATACACCAACCACTCCATTTAAGGCACAAACTGAGTACGAACTTGAATTGTCCAATTTCTTACACCTATGGATTTTGGAACGAGCCCAAAACTTGTGGAACATCATAATAAGGTGGGAGGAGTCATTCGGTGAGTTTTGAGTGAAATCCAAGAGCTAGAACTATGCAATACACCAACCACTCCATTTAAGGCACGCACTTAGTACGAACTTGAATTCTCCAATTTGTATGGCCTATGGATTTCGGATTCGAGCCCGAAACTTGTGCAACATCATAATAAGGTGGGAGGAGTCATTCCCTGAGTTTTGAGTGAAATCCAAGAGCTAGAACTATGCAATACGCCAACCACTCCATTTAAGGCACAAACTGAAGTACGAACTTGAATTGTCCAATTTCTTACACCTATGGAATTCAATTCGAGCCCAAAACTTGTGCAACGTCATAATAAGGTGGGAGGAGTCATTCGGTGAGTTTTGAGTGAAATCCAAGCGCTAGAACTACGCAATACACCAACCACTCCATTTAAGGCACAACTGAACTACGAACTTGAATTGTCCAATTTCTTACACCTATGGATTTTGGAACGAGCCCAAAACTTGTGGAACATCATAATAAGGTGGGAGGAGTCATTCGGTGAGTTTTGAGTGAAATCCAAGCGCTAGAACTATGCAATACACCAACCACTCCATTTAAGGCACACACTTAGTACGAACTTGAATTGTCCAATTTGTATGGCCTATGGATTTCGGATTCGAGCCCGAAACTTGTGCAAAATCATAATAAGGTGGGAGGAGTCATTCGGTGAGTTTTGAGTGAAATCCAAGAGCTAGAACTATGCAATACGCCAACCACTCCATTTAAGGCACAAACTGAGTAGGAACTTGAATTGTCCAATTTCTTACACCTACGGATTTTGGAACGAGCCCAAAACTTGTGGAACATCATAATAAGGTGGGAGGAGTCATTCGGTGAGTTTTGAGTGAAATCCAAGCGATAGAACTATGCAATACACCAACCACTCCATTTAAGGCACACACTTAGTACGAACTTGAATTGTCCAATTTGTATGGCCTATGGATTTCGGATTCGAGCCCGAAACTTGTGCAACATCATAATAAGGTGGGAGGAGTCATTCGGTGAGTTTTGAGTGAAATCCAAGCGCTAGAACTATGCAATACGCCAACCACTCCATTTAAGGCACAAATGAGTACGAACTTGAATTGTCCAATTTCTTACACCTATGGATTTTGGAACGAGCCCAAAACTTGTGGAACATCATAATAAGGTGGGAGGAGTCATTCGGTGAGTTTTGAGTGAAATCCAAGCGCTAGAACTATGCAATACACCAACCACTCCATTTAAGGCACACACTTAGTACGAACTTGAATTGTCCAATTTGTATGGCCTATGGATTTCGTATTCGAGCCCGAAACTTGTGCAACATCATAATAAGGTGGGAGGAGTCATTCGGTGAGTTTTGAGTGAAATCCAAGAGCTAGAACTATGCAATACGCCAACCACTCCATTTAAGGCACAAACTGAGTACGAACTTGAATTGTCCAATTTCTTACACCTATGGAATTCGAATCGAGCCCAAAACTTTTGCAACATCATAATAAGGTGGGAGGAGTCATTCGGTGAGTTTTGAGTGAAATCCAAGCGCTGGAACTATGCAATACACCAACCACTCCATTTAAGGCACAAACTGAGTACGAACTTGAATTGTCCAATTTCTTACACCGATGGATTTTGGAACGAGCCCAAAACTTGTGGAACATCATAATAAGGTGGGAGGAGTCATTCGGTGAGTTTTGAGTGAAATCCAAGCGCTAGAACTATGCAATACACAAACCACTCCATTTAAGGCACACACTTAGTACGAACTTGAATTGTCCAATTTGTATGGCCTATGGATTTCGGATTCGAGCCCGAAACTTGTGCAACATCATAATAAGGTGGGAGGAGTCATTCGGTGAGTTTTGAGTGAAATCCAAGAGCTAGAACTATGCAATACGACAACCACTCCATTTAAGGCACAAATGAGTACGAACTTGAATTGTCCAATTTCTTACACCTATGGAATTCGATTCGAGCCCAAAACTTTTGCAACATCATAATAAGGTGGGAGGAGTCATTCGGTGAGTTTTGAGTGAAATCCAAGCGCTGGAACTATGCAATACACCAACCACTCCATTTAAGGCACAAACTGAGTACGAACTTGAATTGTCCAATTTCTTACACCTATGGATTTTGGAACGAGCCCAAAACTTGTGGAACATCATAATAAGGTGGGAGGAGTCATTCGGTGAGTTTTGAGTGAAATCCAAGAGCTAGAAC
This sequence comes from Prunus fruticosa, assembly GCA_018703695.1. Classification (NCBI taxonomy): domain Eukaryota; kingdom Viridiplantae; phylum Streptophyta; class Magnoliopsida; order Rosales; family Rosaceae; genus Prunus; species Prunus fruticosa. The sequence continues at coordinate 2,107,326 of JAHHUK010000007.1, forward strand.
TATGCAATACACCAACCACTCCATTTAAGGCACGCACTTAGTACGAACTTGAATTCTCCAATTTGTATGGCCTATGGATTTCGGATTCGAGCCCGAACCTTGTGCAACATCATAATAAGGTGGGAGGAGTCATTCCCTGAGTTTTGAGTGAAATCCAAGAGCTAGAACTATGCAATACGCCAACCACTCCATTTAAGGCACAAACTGAAGTACGAACTTGAATTGTCCAATTTCTTACACCTATGGAATTCGATTCGAGCCCAAATCTTGTGCAACGTCATAATAAGGTGGGAGGAGTCATTCGGTGAGTTTTGAGTGAAATCCAAGCGCTAGAACTACGCAATACACCAACCACTCCATTTAAGGCACAAATGAGTACGAACTTGAATTGTCCAATTTCTTACACCTATGGATTTTGGAACGAGCCCAAAACTTGTGGAACATCATAATAAGGTGGGAGGAGTCATTCGGTGAGTTTTGAGTGAAATCCAAGCGCTAGAACTATGCAATACACCAACCACTCCATTTAAGGCACACACTTAGTACGAACTTGAATTGTCCAATTTGTATGGCCTATGGATTTCGATCGAGCCCGAAACTTGTGCAAAATCATAATAAGGTGGGAGGAGTCATTCGGTGAGTTTTGAGTGAAATCCAAGAGCTAGAACTATGCAATACGCCAACCACTCCATTTAAGGCACAAACTGAGTAGGAACTTGAATTGTCCAATTTCTTACACCTACGGATTTTGGAACGAGCCCAAAACTTGTGGAACATCATAATAAGGTGGGAGGAGTCATTCGGTGAGTTTTGAGTGAAATCCAAGCGATAGAACTATGCAATACACCAACCACTCCATTTAAGGCACACACTTAGTACGAACTTGAATTGTCCAATTTGTATGGCCTATGGATTTCGGATCGAGCCCGAAACTTGTGCAACATCATAATAAGGTGGGAGGAGTCATTCGGTGAGTTTTGAGTGAAATCCAAGAGCTAGAACTATGCAATACGCCAACCACTCCATTTAAGGCACAACTGAAGTACGAACTTGAATTGTCCAATTTCTTACACCTATGGATTTCGTATCGAGCCCAAAACTTTTGCAACATCATAATAAGGTGGGAGGAGTCATTCGGTGAGTTTTGAGCGAAATTCAAGCGCTGGAACTATGCAATACACCAACCACTACATTTAAGGCACAAACTGAGTACGAACTTGAATTGTCCAATTTCTTACACCTATGGATTTTGGAACGAGCCCAAAACTTGTGGAACATCATAATAAGGTGGGAGGAGTCATTCGGTGAGTTTTGAGTGAAATCCAAGAGCTAGAACTATGCAATACGCCAACCACTCCATTTAAGGCACAAATGAGTACGAACTTGAATTGTCCAATTTCTTACACCTATGGAATTCCAATTCGAGCCCAAAACTTGTGCAACGTCATAATAAGGTGGGAGGAGTCATTCGGTGAGTTTTGAGTGAAATCCAAGCGCTAGAACTACGCAATACACCAACCACTCCATTTAAGGCACAAACTGAGTACGAACTTGAATTGTCCAAATTTCTTACACCTATGGATTTTGGAACGAGCCCAAAACTTGTGGAACATCATAATAAGGTGGGAGGAGTCATTCGGTGAGTTTTGAGTGAAATCCAAGAGCTAGAACTATGCAATACACCAACCACTCCATTTAAGGCACGCACTTAGTACGAACTTGAATTCTCCAATTTGTATGGCCTATGGATTTCGGTATTCGAGCCCGAAACTTGTGCAACATCATAATAAGGTGGGAGGAGTCATTCCCTGAGTTTTGAGTGAAATCCAAGAGCTAGAACTATGCAATACGCCAACCACTCCATTTAAGGCACAAACTGAGTACGAACTTGAATTGTCCAATTTCTTACACCTATGGAATTCGAATCGAGCCCAAAACTTGTGCAACGTCATAATAAGGTGGGAGGAGTCATTCGGTGAGTTTTGAGTGAAATCCAAGCGCTAGAACTACGCAATACACCAACCACTCCATTTAAGGCACAAACTGAGTACGAACTTGAATTGTCCAATTTCTTACACCTATGGATTTTGGAACGAGCCCAAAACTTGTGGAACATCATAATAAGGTGGGAGGAGTCATTCGGTGAGTTTTGAGTGAAATCCAAGCGCTAGAACTATGCAATACACCAACCACTCCATTTAAGGCACACACTTAGTACGAACTTGAATTGTCCAATTTGTATGGCCTATGGATTTCGTATCGAGCCCGAAACTTGTGCAAAATCATAATAAGGTGGGAGGAGTCATTCGGTGAGTTTTGAGTGAAATCCAAGAGCTAGAACTATGCAATACGCCAACCACTCCATTTAAGGCACAAACTGAGTAGGAACTTGAATTGTCCAATTTCTTACACCTACGGATTTTGGAACGAGCCCAAAACTTGTGGAACATCATAATAAGGTGGGAGGAGTCATTCGGTGAGTTTTGAGTGAAATCCAAGCGATAGAACTATGCAATACACCAACCACTCCATTTAAGGCACACACTTAGTACGAACTTGAATTGTCCAATTTGTATGGCCTATGGATTTCGGTATTCGAGCCCGAAACTTGTGCAACATCATAATAAGGTGGGAGGAGTCATTCGGTGAGTTTTGAGTGAAATCCAAGAGCTAGAACTATGCAATACGCCAACCACTCCATTTAAGGCACAAACTGAGTACGAACTTGAATTGTCCAATTTCTTACACCTATGGATTTCGGATCGAGCCCAAAACTTTTGCAACATCATAATAAGGTGGGAGGAGTCATTCGGTGAGTTTTGAGCGAAATTCAAGCGCTGGAACTATGCAATACACCAACCACTACATTTAAGGCACAAACTGAGTACGAACTTGAATTGTCCAATTTCTTACACCTATGGATTTTGGAACGAGCCCAAAACTTGTGGAACATCATAATAAGGTGGGAGGAGTCATTCGGTGAGTTTTGAGTGAAATCCAAGCGCTAGAACTATGCAATACACCAACCACTCCATTTAAGGCACACACTTAGTACGAACTTGAATTGTCCAATTTGTATGGCCTATGGATTTCGTATTCGAGCCCGAAACTTGTGCAACATCATAATAAGGTGGGAGGAGTCATTCGGTGAGTTTTGAGTGAAATCCAAGAGCTAGAACTATGCAATACGCCAACCACTCCATTTAAGGCACAAATGAGTACGAACTTGAATTGTCCAATTTCTTACACCTATGGAATTCCTATCGAGCCCAAAACTTTTGCAACATCATAATAAGGTGGGAGGAGTCATTCGGTGAGTTTTGAGTGAAATCCAAGCGCTGGAACTATGCAATACACCAACCACTCCATTTAAGGCACAAACTGAGTACGAACTTGAATTGTCCAATTTCTTACACCTATGGATTTTGGAACGAGCCCAAAACTTGTGGAACATCATAATAAGGTGGGAGGAGTCATTCGGTGAGTTTTGAGTGAAATCCAAGCGCTAGAACTATGCAATACACAAACCACTCCATTTAAGGCACACACTTAGTACGAACTTGAATTGTCCAATTTGTATGGCCTATGGATTTCGGATTCGAGCCCGAAACTTGTGCAACATCATAATAAGGTGGGAGGAGTCATTCGGTGAGTTTTGAGTGAAATCCAAGAGCTAGAACTATGCAATACGACAACCACTCCATTTAAGGCACAAATGAGTACGAACTTGAATTGTCCAATTTCTTACACCTATGGAATTCCCATTCGAGCCCAAAACTTTTGCAACATCATAATAAGGTGGGAGGAGTCATTCGGTGAGTTTTGAGTGAAATCCAAGCGCTGGAACTATGCAATACACCAACCACTCCATTTAAGGCACAAACTGAGTACGAACTTGAATTGTCCAATTTCTTACACCTATGGATTTTGGAACGAGCCCAAAACTTGTGGAACATCATAATAAGGTGGGAGGAGTCATTCGGTGAGTTTTGAGTGAAATCCAAGCGCTAGAACTATGCAATACGCCAACCACTCCATTTAAGGCACAAACTGAGTACGAACTTGAATTGTCCAATTTGTATGGCCTATGGATTTCGTATCGAGCCCCAAACTTGTGCAACATCGTAATAAGGTGGGAGGATTCAGTCGGTGAGTTTTGAGTGAAATCCAAGCGCTAGAACTATGCAATACACCAACCACTCCATTTAAGGCACAAACTGAGTACGAACTTGAATTGTCCAATTTCTTACACCTTTGGATTTCGTATCGAGCCCAAAACTTGTGGAACATCATAATAAGGTGGGAGGAGTCATTCGGTGAGTTTTGAGTGAAATCCAAGCGCTAGAACTATGCAATACACCAACCACTCCATTTAAGGCACACACTTAGTACGAACTTGAATTGTCCAATTTGTATGGCCTATGGATTTCGTAATCGAGCCCGAAACTTGTGCAACATCATAATAAGGTGGGAGGAGTCATTCGGTGAGTTTTGAGTGAAATCCAAGCGCTAGAACTATGCAATACGCCAACCACTCCATTTAAAGCACAAACTTAGTACGAACTTGAATTGTCCAATTTCTTACACCTATGGATTTCGGATCGACCCCAAAACTTGTGGAACATCATAATAAGGTGGGAGGAGTCATTCGGTGAGTTTTCAGTGAAATCCAAGTGCTAGAACTATGCAATACACCAACCACTCCATTTAAGGCACAACTGAGTACGAACTTGAATTGTCCAATTTCTTACACCTACGGATTTTGGAACGAGCCCAAAACTTGTGGAACATCATAATAAGGTGGGAGGAGTCATTCGGTGAGTTTTGAGTTAAATCCAAGCGCTAGAACTATGCAATACACCAACCACTCCATTTAAGGCACACACTTAGTACGAACTTGAATTGTCCAATTTGTATGGCCTATGGATTTCGATTCAGCCCGAAACTTGTGCAACATCATAATAAGGTGGGAGGAGTCATTCGGTGAGTTTTGAGTGAAATCCAAGAGCTAGAACTATGCAATACGCCAACCACTCCATTTAAGGCACAAACTGAGTACGAACTTGAATTGTCCAATTTCTTACACCTATGGAATTCGATTCGAGCCCAAAACTTGTGCAACGTCATAATAAGGTGGGAGGAGTCATTCGGTGAGTTTTGAGTGAAATCCAAGCGCTAGAACTACGCAATACACCAACCACTACATTTAAGGCACAAACTGAGTACGAACTTGAATTGTCCCATTTGTATGGCCTATGGATTTCGATATCGAGCCCAAAACTTGTGCAACATCATAATAAGGTGGGATGATTCAGTCGGTGAGTTTTGAGTGAAATCCAAGCGCTAGAACTATGCAATACACCAACCACTCCATTTAAGGCACAAACTGAGTACGAACTTGAATTGTCCAATTTCTTACACCTTTGTATTTCGTATCGAGCCCAAAACTTGTGGAACATCATAATAAGGTGGGAGGAGTCATTCGGTGAGTTTTGAGTGAAATCCAAGCGCTAGAACTATGCAATACGCCAACCACTCCATTTAAAGCACAAACTTAGTACGAACTTGAATTGTCCAATTTCTTACACCTATGGATTTCGGATCGACCCCAAACCTTGTGGAACATCATAATAAGGTGGGAGGAGTAATAAGGTACGAACTTGAACTGTCCAGAGAAGCTAGAAACTATGAGCTTAAATCTTCTCACTTTCAAATGCTTCCTTCTTTTTATGGTTTACCTAATGAAGATCCTTTGGCTCACATTAAAGAATTTTATACTGTTGTTTGTACTTTGCCTTTGAAGGATGTGTCTGAAGCAAATCTGAGGATGAGGGTCTTCCCTTACACTTTGAAAGATAGAGCAAAGACTTGGTTGATGTCGTTAGCCCCTGGATCACTAACCACTTGGGATGCTGTTGCTAAGAAGTTCTTGGAGAAGTTTTTCTCCGCCCAAAAGACAGCCACCTTGAGGTCCAAGATTTTCAACTTCTCACAACATGATGGCGAACCATTCAATGAATGCTGGGAGCGTTTCAAAGGAACTCTAATGCAATGTCCACATCATGGGTTACCTCTATACTTACAAATGCAAATTTTTTATGATGGACTAACCGAAACTTGTCAATCTACTGTCAATAATGCTGCAGGTGGAGCTTTAAAGAAAAAGAATGCTCAAGAGTCATATGACATATTTGAGATGTTGGGATCCAATGCTCAACACAAAGATACAAGAGGTAAAGCTGGTATTTATGAGATTAGTCCTAACAATGAGCTTGCTTCGCAGGTGGCTAGTTTACAAAGGAAGCTTGATGCTGTGCTCAATATGGGACCTAAAGCTCCTCAAGTTGAAGTTTGTGCTATTTGCAATGCTCAAGGACACTCAACTCACATGTGTTCAGCTAGTAATGCTTATCCTGAGTTTGTTCAAGAACAAGCCCACATGATGAATTCTTACAACCAAAGGCCAAGAAATGATCCATTCTCGAACACTTATAATCCTGGTTGGAGGAATCACCCAAATTTTTCTTGGAGCAACAATCAAAATCAAAATCAAGCAAGTTCATCATTCCAGCCTAAACCAAGTTCATTGGAGGACACAGTCAAGATGTTGGCCCAAAATACTTTGCAATTCCAGCAAACTACTAATGGTGCTCTTCAACAACATTCTGCTGCCCTTACCAAGATGGAGATTCAATTGGGACAAATTGCGGATGCTTTGAACCAAAGAGAACCTGGAAAATTCCCTAGCCAACCAAATGTGAATCCCAATCATCATGAGCAAGCCAAAGCAATCTCAATTCTCAGAAGTGGTAAGGTTATTGATAATAAAGTTGGCAAAGAAGTTACTAATCATGATGTTGTGAATGCAGGTGATGAACACAAGGAAGAGACGACACCAAAAGAAGAAATTCCCATTGGCAAGTCAACAATTTCACCTACATTGCACAAGGCTGAGATCCCTTATGTGCCACCAATTCCTTTTCCTGGACGTCTTGCTAAAAGCAAACAGGATAAGTCTTTTAATGAAATCTATGATATACTTAGTAAAGTCAATGTTAACTTGCCTTTGCTTGATGTGATCAGGAACATGCCAACTTATGCTAAATTTTTTAAGGAGTTGAACTCACACAAGAGAAGGTATAGCCCTCATGAAAAGGTGTTGGTGTCTGAAAATGTGAGTGCTGTCCTTCAAAGAAAACTTCCTCCTAAGCTCAAGGATCCAGGTAGTTTTACCATCGGCATAACCATTGGAGATAAACGAGCTGAGAAAGCCATGTTGGATTTAGGTGCAAGTATCAATCTAATGCCTTATTCAGTGTACTTGCAACTTGGTTTGGGAAAATTAAAATCCACCACACTGAGCTTACAACTTGCTGATCGTTCAGTGAAATATCCTAGAGGTATAGTTGAAGATATTTTGGTTCAAGTTGATAAGCTAATATTGCCTGCTGATTTTGTAGTGTTAGACATGGAAGATGCACCCATTCATGATCGTGAGCTGCCTATCTTGCTTGGAAGACCATTCATGGCCACAGCAAACACTCTTATTGATGTGAAAAATGGCATTCTGAAAATGACAGTCCTTGGCCAAACCATAGAATTCAAAGTGTTTGAATCCTTAACTCATCCTTCTAATTCACTTGATTGTTTTTCAATTGATTGTTTGGATTCCTTGGTTTTGTCTAAGTTTGTGCAGGCACAATCTGATGATGCTTTAGAAATTGTTTTGACACAACCTTTAGGTGACCTTGATGATGAATCTGAGTTCATTGAAGTGGCGGCTGCTCTTGAGGTTTTGAAACCATTTGATTCTTTCATTTCACCTATTGTTGAACCTCTTACACCTGCCACCACTAAACTAGTTCCCTCCATTGTCAAGCCACCTAAACTTGAGCTAAAACCTCTTCCACAGCACCTTAAATATGTTTATCTTGGTGAGACAGAAACCCTTCCCATCATTATAGCTTCTGACCTTTCACCATTAGAGGAGGACAAGTTGATTACAGTTTTGAGAGAGCACAAGAATGCCATCGGATGGACCATTGCAGATATCAAGGGAATAAGCCCTACAATGTGCATGCATCGAATTTTGATGGAGGATGCCAAGCCAACTCGTGAGCCCCAAAGGAGACTCAACCCACATATGAAGGATGTTGTAAGAACTGAAATACTCAAATTACTTGATGTAGGAATCATTTATCCTATTTTCAGATAGCAAATGGGTGAGTCCTATCCAAGTTGTCCCAAAGAAGTCAGGCATCACAGTGGTCAAGAATGAGGACAATGAGCTGGTGCCAACAAGACCCATCACGGGATGGAGAGTTTGCATTGATTATCGGAAGCTAAACACTGCCACTAGAAAGGATCACTTCCCTTTGCCTTTTATTGATCAAATGCTTGAAAGGCTAGCTGGTCACTCACATTATTGTTTCCTTGATGGTTTTTCAGGTTACAATCAAATTGCAATAGCCCCAGGAGGATCAAGAGAAGACAACATTCACATGCCCCTTTGGAACCTTTGCGTATAGACGAATGCCATTTGGTTTATGCAATGCCCCAGCTACCTTCCAACGATGCATGATGGCTATCTTTTCAGACATGATAGAGAGGTTCATTGAGGTATTTATGGATGACTTTTCAGTTTTCGGATCCTCTTTTGATGATTGTCTTAACCATTTGTCATTAGTGTTAAAAAGATGCCAGGAAACTAATCTAATTCTGAATTGGGAGAAGTGTCACTTCATGGTGAAGCAAGGTATTGTGTTAGGCCATGATATCCAGCAAAGGTATTGAGGTAAACAAAGCAAAGATTGATTTGATTTCTAATTTGCCAACCCCTACTTCAGTGAAGGGTGTGAGGAGTTTTCTAGGACATGCAGGTTTTTATCGTCGTTTCATTAAAGATTTCTCCAAAATCACTCGTCCTCTATGCAATCTTTTGGCTAAAGATTCTGTTTTCAACTTTGATAAAGATTGTTTGAATGCATTTAACACTCTGAAACTTGAACTAACATCAACTCCAATTATCAAGGCACCAGATTGGTCATTACCTTTTGAATTAATGTGTGATGCTTCTGATTATGCTCTTGGTGCAGTTCTAGGTCAAAGAGTGAATAAGCTCCCTCATGTAATCTATTATGCGAGCCGGACATTAAATGATGCTCAGCTCAATTACTCAACAACTGAGAAGGAGTTACTTGCTGTAATTTTTGCTTTAGAGAAGTTTCGTTCATATCTTGTTGGTTCTAAAGTGATTGTATATTCTGACCATGCAGCACTTAGGTACTTGTTAACCAAGAAGGATGCTAAGCCACGCTTGCTTCGATGGGTATTGCTGTTGCAAGAATTTGATTTAGAAATCCAAGATAAGAAAGGGTGTGAGAATGTTGTTGCTGATCATCTCTCTCGTCTCATCGATGGTAACCACAAGTTTGAGGATGTCTTGCCCCTCAATGAATCTTTTCCAGATGAACAACTATTTGCCATTGATGATCAAGAACCATGGTATGCTGATCTTGTCAATTATCTTGCTAGTGGTGTTTTGAGAGATGATCTAACTTTTCAGGAAAGGAAAAAGTTCCTTGCCACAGCCAAACATTACTTCCTGGGATGATCCATATCTGTTCAAACATGGCCCCGGAACCAAATCATAAGGAGGTGTATCCCAGGAGAATGAGCAGCAAAGCATACTCAAGTTTAGTCATGAATTTGCATGTGGAGGTCATTTTGGTGCCAAGAAAACAGCAGCTAAGGTTCTTCAATCTGGTTTCTTTTGGCCCTCTCTTTTTAAAGATGCATTTTATTTCTGTTCTAAATGTGATAGGTGTCAAAGAATGGGAAACATAAGCCGGAGGAATATGATGCCACTGAACAACATTTTGGTGGTGGAGCTGTTTGACATATGGGGTATAGATTTCATGGGACCTTTTCCTTCCTCTTTGGGTTATACTTACATTCTTGTTGCTGTAGATTATGTATCCAAATGGGTGGAGGCGTTGGCTACAAGGACTAATGATCATAGAGTTGTTCTGAAATTCCTGAAAGATGTGATTTCACTAGGTTTGGAACTCCTAGGGCTGTCATTAGTGATGGTGGCAGCCACTTCTGTAACAAACCATTTGAGGCCTTGATGAAAAAATACAATATCACACATCGAGTTTCAACTCCATATCATCCTCAAACTTCCGGACAAGTCGAGATCAGCAATAGAGAGATCAAGAATATTTTGGAGAAAACTGTCGATCCGACTCGAAAAGATTGGGCATTGCGACTCAATGATGCACTTTGGGCATATAGGACAGCTTATAAAACCCCCGTTGGGATGAGCCCTTATAGACTTGTGTTTGGGAAGGCTTGTCACCTACCAATGGAGCTTGAGCACCGAGCATATTGGGCAATTAAAAAGTTCAATTTTGATCTCAAAGAAGCTGGGAATGTCAGAAAATTGCAGCTCAATGAATTGGAGGAGCTAAGGAACGAAGCTTATGAGAATGCAAAAATTTACAAAGAGAGGACCAAACGCTATCATGACAAGGCCATCCTCAGGAAAGAATTCAAGCCAGGTATGAAAGTTTTGTTGTATGACTCATGTTTGCGTCTCTTTCCAGGTAAATTGAGATCTAGATGGCTGGGGCCATTCAAAGTGCTTCAAGTTTTTCCTCATGGAGCTGTTGAGATTGAGAACCTAAGGGACATGACAACTTTCAAGGTGAATGGGCAGCGATTGAAACAATACTTGGATGATGAAGTGGAAACACGAGCTGTGGACTCTCTTGAGTTCACCACACCCTAACTATTGGAAACCCAACCAGGTTTTGTTGTTTTTGTTTTTGTTTTTGTTTAGAGTTGATTCTTTTCCTTCGTTTTATGTTTAGTTTGGTTTTTGCATTTTGTTTCCTTTCTTTTAAACATTGAGGACAATGTTTCATTCAGGTTTGGGGTGTGGGATGAAACTTGTTGAATTTTTGAGTCTGTTGTTGAATTTCTGAGTCTTAGTGAAAGATTTCTTTTTGCTTACTAATGAAGATGTATATGCAATGTCATTGTCACTAATTCTTTGCTAGTGTGTTGCCATGGAAGTGTTTGCATCAGAATTTCTACCATACACACTGTCATGCAATTGGAATTTCGGTCTAAGAGGTGCCATACTCAGATATCTTTAGAAGAATTGTGGAGACTACCCTAGTGAGCTAATTTGAGCCTATTCCATTCATTGAGAGGGTTATATTTGTTTCTACTCTTACAACTTCCCAGATTCCTTTTATGTTGATCTCATTATATTCATCGAATACTAAGAAATTATTTGATCTTTTGCAGATGCTACGTTGCTTGCTGACATTTGTGGAAAGGATGTACCCATTGATATGATGTAGGCTATGTGTGTTTAAGTCACTAAAAGGCTTTGATATCCCTCCCTGTTGTGTGCTTCCTTTACCCAATTTTGCATCCAAACACTTAAGCCTTTCTTTCATCACCCACATTACTCCTACCCTTGTATCTTAATCTGAGATACCATCCCTTGTTTAGCCATACCCTATAACTGGAGAACATGTCAAGATCTCAAACAAATGGAGAGAATCAGTGTGCTAGTGCAATTCAAGGAGAAAAGCAAAAGAGGGCCAAATTCGTTTAGAAAAAAAAAAACAAACAAAAAAAGAAAAAAAAAACAAAACAAAACATGTTCTTAGTTCAAATTCAGTTCAAAGAAGCACAAGTCATTGCCTTGAAGATTCACAAGTGTAGCCATTTACCTTGCAGCAAGAAGAAGCACTCTTGGCATGTTCTTGAGTTCTTAGTTTTCATTTCCCTTCTTTTCATAACCCCTACCCTCAGCCTGAAATTACAAGCTTGATTAAGACCTAACTGATCTTTGGGGAAGTCCTGTTCATGGGTGCTGGTATGCAATGTATTCTTTCTATGTTCTTAGCATTTGATTTCCATTCATGAGATCTTATTTCCAGAAATCGTGCTTTTGTTTTATGATTATTTCATATGTGAAATCTTGTTTCCCTTTACATAACGTCATTCACATATGCTTGTTGAGAAACTAAACCCTAGGTTCTTTGTGAAGATTTGAGCGATACCCGTGAGACCTAGAGTTGAGGCGATTTCTATCTAAGTATTTGAGTATGGTGACTTTAATGCTGGAATTCTTTTTGCAGTGGCAATACACTATACACCCTGGTGTGAAGATCCGAAGTGGCATACCATTAGTTTTGAAAGTGTGATTGTGCATTCATTGGTTTTCCTTAGTTTGTTTAAAAGTGATTCTTTAACTATTAGTTGTCTTGCAGAATTTGTTGATGTTTGTGGGAGTCATCACTGTAAACCCTCAGGAGACACAACTCCTCCTACTAGGGACACCTAGAGGTTTAAAGGCTTATTGCATATGCTCAATGCAATCGTGTCATCTACGAAAATGGTGTAATAAGTTTCATTTTGTGTGTTGTTTTGTGGTGTTTAAGTTTTAGTTTTGCTTGAGGACCAGCAAAATATAGGTTTCGGGTATTGATCAATGCATATTTATGTATAATTTTGTAACACTCTACCCTATTGTTTGGTTATGTTTTTAGGTAAAACTTGTGCTTTTAATCCATTTTGTGTTTGTTATTCAGTTCATTGAGCTCTAGGTACCACTTGAGGCATTTGAAGCAAAATGGTGCAAAAACTGGAGACTGAGTTAGAAATTCATTTTGGACCTATCTTCTTCATCTGAACTTGGATTGGGCCAATACCTGTGTGGTTGGATCAATGACATTCTGAAATTCAAAATGGACATCTTAAAGTCGACATTGGATTCAGCCAAGCCCAATTCGTAAGCCCAAGAAGTTGTTCATCATGCTGACAGGAAGATGAGCTCATTGCATGCTTGGTCATGGTGAGCTAGGCATGAGCTATTGGTTTCTGAATGGAAGCTTGGTCATGCTGACATGAGGATGAGCTAGGGCTGCTAGTGGGAGTTAGTGCTGAAGTGGAGCAACCATTTCTGATTATCTAATGCAAGTGTTGAGTCCATTAGCCATATTCAATTCAGATTTCTCACTTCCCTATCCCTATAAATACCACTTCCATTCCAAACACTTTCATCACAACAATTCCTGGGATTCACAACCCCACAATTCACTCCAGCCATCCTCAAACACTTCCACAAACCTAAACACTCCAGAAATCAACCCAACACTCCAAACTGCCTCAAATCACCAAAACAGCTCCAGCAAACCTTCCTTCCATTTCCCTACGAATTTCCTCTTTCCCTACCATCACAACTCACCCAAACTCATCCCAAATCATCTCCTTGACTGTCATACATCCTTCTAGATATGGGGAAGCATTTGGAGAAGCATTAGACGTGGAGAAGCACTTGGAGAAGCCTTGGACAAGAACTTCAGAAAAAGGGTTTTTCTACTCTTATTGCATTCATTATGTTTTCTCATTTCTGTCTTAGTTTATTTCCCATTATGAGCAGCTAATTTCCATAGCTAGGGTTTCAATGTAACCTGACAAGACAATTTCATGTTTCAAGTTAATTTTATCCTTTGTTGATTACTCCTAATTTTCTGGTCTCATTCACTTGTTCTTAGTTGAATCTTTATGCATGTTTAAATAACTGGCCATTATGAACACATGCATGTTGGTTATCTAGTTCAAGTTTACATAAACACCATATGACTCTTGAACCGATTAGTGAATGAGTGGGTAATGCATTTAGGACAAACACCATGTTTAAATGTTTACTTGGTTCTTTTGTGTTCTTCTTAAGCTTAATGGATTCAGATTCATAGCCTAGACTAAACACCATAGCTAAGTTGTGTTTCTGAGTACTTGATTAAAACCAAACACCATATGGATAATCATACATAAGAAAGAACGAACTCCAGAAATTGTAATCAACTTAGGTGATTGTTAACTTGTTGCTTGAAATTGGATTGTCATGGTGAAGTTGAAACCCTAGTGCTTGTCTCCTTTGTCTCTACATTTTCTAAACATCTACTTGCTGGTTACTTGCTATTTTGCATTCCCTTTAGAAGTTTTCAATCACTTGCTATATGCTTTTCCTTTTTGTAGTTGTTACTCAAAACAAACTCAACACAACCTCATTTAAATTCTGTTTAGTCTTAGGATTACTTGTGAGTCTAAGTAGTAGTAATAAGTGTCTTTCATCCAAGTCTCTGTGGAACGACCTCGTGCTTGCATTCCTATACTATAATTGGTTCGTGCACTTGCGAGAAATAGATAGAGTTAAATGTATCCAACACTTGATATCCCAACAATTCCAGCATCCCCTTCAAGCATTTCGCTGCCCACTGTAGCTCAAAACTATGAGCTTAAATCTTCTCATCTTAATATGTTACCTTCCTTTTATGGTTTACCAAATGAAGATCCATTAACTCATATAAAGGATATTTTTAATGTTGTTAGCTCTTTTCCCTTGACAGGAGTGACAGAGGATCAACTTCGAATGAGAGTGTTTCCATACACTTTGAAGGATAAGGCGAAATATTGGTTGAATTCTTTGAAGCCGGGATCACTCACTACATGGGCTGCCATTCAAAAGAAGTTCTTGGAGAAATACTTCTCCACACAAAAGACTGACATGCTTAGGGACACGATCTTGTTATTTGCACAGCAAGATGACGAGTCGTTTTGTGAAGCATGGGAGAGGTTCAATGGGCTGCTCAATCAATGTCCTCATCATGGGATTCCATTGAAGCTTCAAATGCGTATGTTTTATAAAGGACTAACCCCTTCTAGTCATAATATTGTCACAAATTTTGCAGGTGGTTCTTATAAAACCAAGACTCCAGAAGAAACGTACGAACTCTTTGAGGAAATAGCAATGGAGACCCAACATACGGATACAAGAGGTAAGTGTGTTGTTAGTGGTTCTAATGATGCTTCTAGTGTGCAGATTTCAAAACTGGAACAAAAGATAGATGCTCTTCTTGCATTGAACTCAAGAAACCCTCCGAAGGAAGTGTGTAGCATCTGCGAAACTCATGACCATGCTACCATAGCTTGTCCACTTGGGGCTGGATATCCAGAATTTGTGCAAGAGCAAGCTAAGTTGGTAAATTCCTACAACCAAGGTCCAAGAAATGATCCATACTCTCAAAGTTATAATCCAGGTTGGAGGAATCATCCAAACTTTTCATGGAGAAATGCCCAGAATCAAGCAAATCCCCCTTCATTCCAAAGGCCACAACAATCATCACCATCATTGGAAGATATAGTGAAGTAGATGGCAATCAACCAATCCAATTTTCAGCAAACTACACAAGCTGCCATCTCCAAATTGGAAGTTCAAATAGGCCAAATAGCTGCTGAGATAAACCAAAGAGAGCTGGGGAAATGGCCAAGCCAAACTGAGATCAATCCAAAGAACCATGAAGTCAAGGCCATTCATGTGCTCAGATCAGGTAAGATAGTTGATAATAAAGTTGATTCTAATCTTTCAAATGATGTTGTTATTGTAGAAAATGAAGATGAAGAGGAGCAGATCACAACTACAGAAGGGCAACAACCTAAAACACCCCAATATGCTCCTAAGGCCAAATCAGATTCTCAGGAATCCAAACAATTCCAATTGCATAAAAGGGATGACAAATTTGTGCCACCACATCTTCAAGAAGATAGATACGTGCCACCCGCTCCATATGTTCCACCGATTCCATTTCCAGGCCGTCTTAAGAAAGCAAAGCAAGATAAGGCTTTTAAAGAGATTTATGATATTTTGAGTAAAGTTAATATCAATTTGCCTTTGCTTGATCTTATTGAACAGATCCCTGCATATGGAAAGTTCATCAAGGACTTGAAAACTCACAAGCTCAATTTCGCTCCAAATGAAGGAGTAAAGCTCGACCAGAATGTAAGTGCTGTGTTGCAAAGGAAGCTTCCACCAAAATCAAAAGATCCTGGTAGTATTGACATTCCAATTAACATTGGAGACAAGAAGGTTGGAAGAGCCATGTTGGACTTGGGAGCAGGCATTAATGTAATGCCATATTCAGTTTATCAAGAGCTTGGTTTAGAAGGGATGAAGAAGACTTCAATTCGTCTTGAACTAGCTGATCATTCTATCAAATATCCAAAAGGTATTGTAGAAGATATTCTAGTTCAAGTTAATACACTAATTCTCCCTGTTGATTTTGTAGTGATGGATATGGAGGACAATCCAAATGGAGATCGTGTTGATCCCATTCTCTTAGGACGACCATTTATGGCCACTACAAATAAAATTATCAATATGAAAGATGGCACCCTCTCCATGACTGTGTTGGGTGAAACTGCTGAATTTAAAGTGTTTGATCCTCCATCTCAACCTTCTATTTCTCTTGATACTTGTTTTTCAATTGATGTTGTGAATGATGAAGTTTCTTCTAAGAGTTTGCAGAAACAGTCCACTAATGCTATAGAAGTTGTCACTTCACAAAATGAGGAAGAACAAGTTGAACCAAAGTTCCAAGAAGTGGTAGCTGCCCTAGAAGTGTTCCAGCCATTTCCACCAATTTCTGGGTTACCACTTGAGCCCCTTGATCCATGCTCTACGAAGTTGGAACCATCCAATGGCATGTTCAAAGTTACTGATCGGTGCATATTTACATATCATTTTGTACCCTTTTAATTTATGATTTGGTTATGTTTTTGAGTTAAACTTGTGTTTTTAATAAGTTTTGTGTTTGTTTCAGTGTAATAAGCTTAAGGACTCACTAATTGCATTTTGGAGACAAGTTAACTCAAAACGGTGTCTGCAGATCAGTCAACTTCACGGATTGGACTGTACTTGCTCAAGAAGAACCAGAAAATGAGCCATACATCATTGGAAAGATACGGAAGTCTAGTTTCTGTAGAATTTTACGGTTCATGATTCCGAGTCTTCTAGATAAAGTTATACATGTTTTGGCAACTTAAGGTCAAATTCGGCAGCATCTGCGTTACTGGGCCAAAAATCACATTTGAAGGCCTTTCCGATTTTTCCTTGAGTTGGGCTGCATATTCTTGGAAAGATAAGACAAAGAGCTTCAAGATCCATATTTTTCCAGATTTTTCAGACTGGAGCCACAAGCCCAAAACGAGCCCACAAGCTGGCTACAATGCATTGTCATGCATGACATATGCATGATGAAGTGTTGTTGATTGTGGGAAAGTTTGGTGAAGCATATTCAATACATATATTTGAGTGGAATTTTGCAGCAGCCAAATGAGCCAAAAGATGTTGAAGTGGATGATGCAACACTAAGCCTAAAGACAAGAGGAATTGTTTTCAAATGCAATTGTGTGTTAGGTTAAGTTGGTGAATTAAGTGTAGTGTGTTAGGTGAAGTTAGTGTGTTTACATAACTCAATTGTATAATTCAGATTTTCAACCTCCTTAGGCCTATAAATAGTGAGGTTTCCTAAGCTTGTAAACACACCCCAAGGGGGGGAGCTCTCAAGCACTCCTCTAGAGCTCCCTTCCCTTCTCTCCCTCAAATTCTCTTAGTTTCCCTTTGTAGTTCTCAATTGTTGTAACAAGATTCTAGTACTATAAATCTCAAGCATTTTTCCTTTCTCTTCTTCTATAAATTCTCCAAACACTTCTCTATTCTCTTTCAAAGTTCTCCATGCTCTAAAACATTTCCCAAACACAATTCCCATTCCCTTCCAAATTCTCAAAGTCCTCAAACACTTTCTTCCAAAATCCACAAAGTTCCCAAACACCACTTTCCTTACTCTTCCAAATTCTCCAAATCACTCAAACACTTTCTCCTCCCTTCTCCAAATTTCCCAAACACATTTCCCTTCTCTTCCAAACGTCTCCATGTCTCAAACACTTCACAAACACCTTTCTCTCATTTCCCTAAGTTCTCAAATTCTCCAAGTTCACAAAATCCTCAAGCTTCCCAAACACCTTCCTTTCCCTTCCAAAATCCTCAAGCTTCCCAAACACCTTCCTCCAAATTCTCAAGCTCTCAAACACTTTCCTTCCTTCCTCAAATTCTCTACTTAATGTTTTCTTAGTTGTAATTTATTTTTCTTGTAATGTACATTCTTTCTTCTTGTTTTGTTTCTTTTGTTTTCATTATTGTTTTGTGTAGGAAAATTGAATTGGATCATTCAATCACCAATCCCTGTGGAATCGACCTCGCACTTACATACGCTAAACTACCAACGGTTCGTACACTTGCGAGTATCACAAGTTGAGGATGCAACTGAATCCATTTTGGTGCAGCTGTATCTACGCAACAGTTACACCCCTTGCACACTTGAAGAAAAAGAAAAGGAAAAGACAGAGGAAGAGAAGGAAGAAGAGAAGAAGTTGGGTGAACTATCTTGAGACGATTGATCCGAAACCCCCCAACTCATCATAAGCTGATTGCATGATGTCTTGCCAAGACATTAACTAAGGCGCTTCTTGGGAGGCAACCCATGTGTTCAAGAAGAAGGTGTTTGTTAGCGGTCGACCTAATCGCATCAAGGGGGAGTTTCTCTAAACCTTCTTCTTAACTTTTCCCTTTATCATTTACATGTTCTCAATCATCTTTTCTATGCCTTAACATTGAGGACAATGTTCAATTCAGGTATGGGGGGAAGGTTTTCAATTTTAATTCATTTGTGTTTTCAATTTTCGTTCATTTGTTACTAATTTTTTTTTGTCATAAAATCAATGCTATGGAGCTGCCATTGAGGTTTTCATATCAGAATTTTTGCACTTCACAAAGCTTTTGCTCTTAGAATTCTGGTGGCTAAAGTACCATGCTCAAATTCTTGAAGGAGAATAGTGGAGACTACCCTAGTGAGCCATTTTGAGCCTAATTGCTTTCTTGAGAGGGTTTAAAGTGTTCTATTTCTCATCCATACTTATTTTCTTCAATTCACTCTAATTGATCTCATTGTTCCATTTTGATTGAATACTAAGGATGATTCTCTTTTGCAGATATCATGTGCTTGCTCTCATTCAAGAATGAACTCATTGAAGTGATGCTAGGCTATGTGTGTATAACCATTCTATGTGCTTTCTTTTCACCCTACCCGTATGTGTGTTCCATCAGCCCTCTTGAAGCCAAACACTTCAAGCCTTTTTCTTCTATCACCCTCATCATTTCCCTAACTTAGTATTCAATATGAGATATTTCACTTATTGTAGCCATACCCTTTAACTTAGAAATATACCAAGGTGTGCCAAGATAAAGTTTGAGGCAAGGAAGTTGCTGCCATGTGCCTAAATGAAAGATGATGTGAATCTGTGCAATGAAGTTAAAGAAGATGTAGATCAATTCAGCAAAGATGAAAGTGTTTCGATTTGATCTAAGTGTGAAATATAAAGTCCATGCCATGTGATGCCATGAAGTTTGCAGCCATGCCACTTAAAATCAATGTTGCCTTGCAGATTAATGAAGAATGCAACCTTGGTATGTTCTTAAGTTACTTGTTTTTCCTTCCAATTCTTCCGTTTCCCCTAAACCTTAGCCTTTCATTACAACCTTGTGAAAGACCTAGCTGATCTTTGAGGATGTATTCATGTGTGATGGTAAGTATGTGTGTATCTCTATTCTTAGTATTTGATTCCTTTCTTGAGATCTAACCAAATTTGTGCTTCTATTTCATACACTCACTTATGCTTTCTTGAGAGAATTAAACCTTAGGTTCTGAGTGATTGAGTGTTTTCTGTGAGAATTAGAGTCGAAGCATGTTCTTTATTCAAGGTTTGAGTATGCTTGCTTTAAAGCCGTGTGCCTTTGAGCTATAGCTTCCACTTTACACACTGATTGATCACCTATCTTGGCAACTCTATGGTGTTGGAGGTATGACTAAAGTTTTCTTTCATTTTCATTAGTTGATTTCAAAGTTTGTTTTTCTAACCACTTTGTTTTGTAGAGTCAGTAAGCGTTTATGGGTATCGTTTCTGTTAAACCCTTAGGAGACACAACTCCTCCTACTAGGGATGCCTAGAGGTTTAAAGGCTTGTTGCATATGCTCAATGCAATCGAGTTACCTGCGGAAGTGGTTTACTTAACTTCTTGTTTTTGTTTTGTTTTGTTTTGCTCGAGGACTAGCAAAATCTAGGTCTGGGGGTATTTGTTCGGTTCACAATTGTATATCATTTTATACCCTTATAGCTTATGATTTAGTTATGTTTTTGAGTTAACCTTGTGCTTTTAACCTCTTTTGTGTTTGTCATTCAGTTCATTAAGCTCTAGGTATCACTTGAGGCATGTGAAGTAAAATGGTGAAAATAATGTGTAAAAACTGAAGAATGAGTTACAAATTCATTTCAGAGTTATCTTCTTCATCCGAGCTGGGATTGGCCCAATACTTGTGTGGTTGGATCAATGACATTCTGAACTTCAAAATGGATATCTTAAAGTCGACATTTGCGTGATCCAAGCCCAATCCGTGAGCCCATCAATTTACACATCATGCTGACTTGCAGATGAGCTCATTGCTTGCTTGGTCATGGTGAGCTAGGCATGAGCTATTGGTTTCTGAATGGAAGCTTGGTCATGCTGACATGAGGATGAGCTAGGGCTGCTAGTGGGATTTAGTGGAGTAGCCATTTCTGATTATCTAATGCAAGTGCATCAACCACATTCTGATTTTCAAATGCAAGTGTTGAGTCTATTAGCCATATTCAATTCTGATTTCTCACTTCCCTCTCCCTATAAATACCACTTCCATTCCAAACACTTTCATCAAGCAAAATCCTGGGATTCACAACACCACAATTCAGCCATCTACCCTCAAACACTTCCATCATTTTCCCAAACACTCCAGAAATCAACCCAAAACTCTAAACAGCCTCAAATCACCAAAACAACTCCAGTAAACCTCTCTTCCATTTCCCTACGAATTTCATCTTTCTTAGCCATCACCACTCACTCAAACTCATCCCAAACCACCTCCATATCCTTCATACATCCTTCTAGACGTGAGAAAGCTCTTGGAGAAGCATTAGAAGTGGAGAAGCACTTGGAGAAGCCTTGGACACCACAAGAACTTCAGAAAAGGGGTTTTTCTACTCTTATTGCATTCATTATGTTTTCCCATTTCTGTTTTAGTTTCCTTTCCGTTATGAGTAGCTAAATCCATAACTAGGGCTTCGATGTAACCTAACATGAATATTCTGGGTTTATAAGTTTGAAGTTTGGAGTTTCAAGTTTGATTCATGATTCATGTTCTTATTCATTATGCTTATAAGTTAACATGCTTGTTTGAATGATTGATCACCATTAGAACTTGTTTGTTAACTATCTTGGTTTCAATTAAGAGTAGACACCATGCTTTAATTCGAATTGAACTATGAATAGGAAGAGTATGTATGGACATTCGACAACAGGGATTAGATACATGCTTGGTTGTTTAAATTGTTCTTCTATGCTTAATGGGTTCCTAATGCTTAATTTTAGATTAGACAACAAATGATCAAATTAGGGAATTAGGAACACAAGGTTAGGACCAGACACCATGGCCTAATCATATTTTAGCTAGAATCAATCTTTGAATCTGAATTAGACTTGTTACTTGACTCCTTATAACCCAGAGTTGAATTGTTGTGGTGATTCGAATGCCCTAGTCTCCAAATCCGTTTTCCAGCCCTTCAAAATCACACTTTGTTACATTTGTTTAATTGCCTTCCTTTGCAATTTCAGTTTGTTTAGTTCTTTTCACAAGCACAAGCTCTTTCACTTCAATTTGCAATTTCATTTTACTTCTGTCTCAAACTAATCTCACTTTAAATTCAGTTTAGATTTAACTTCCTAACTTCTTGAATTCGGTAATCTAAAGTACATAACTAATTTGAACTTCTCAGTCTTCGTGGGTACGACCTCGTACTTGTCTTGCTATACTACTAATTGCTCCGTACAATTGCGAGTTAACATATAATTAACAACAAATTTTGGCGCCGTTGCCGGGGACTGAACGAAAGTTCTTCCCTGGTTATGTGCCCAAGGTTACCCTATTCTTTTTAGTGTTTCTAATCAATCTAATTTTCTGTTTTGGGTAGTTTATGTCTAACAGGTCATTCCTTGAACAAGTGAGGTCTTCGTTCCAACGTTCCAGATCTTTGAACGCAGGACCATCATTGCAACCCAATCGGGTGAACTCTGAAATTCAGAATCGTCTAGAAAGGGAGTTGTCAACTGCAAAAGAGCAAGCTCTTGCTACATTTACAAGTCTTGCTCTCCACACTGAACTTCCTGGTTCTTCACCTTCAAATTCGGAAGCAAGTTCAGACCAAGAAGAAGAAGAAATGATGGCTGCCATTGAGTTCATGGGGCTGAATTTTGGATATGTTATAGTACACACCCATTGGAACAACTTTCATGAAGAATGTGGCCTCATTCGAGCTATGTAGGTTGCTGAAACAAAGCTTGCAATATGACCTACGAAACTGGACTGGCAGGGGGCTGTAGCAAAAAATGAGTTTGTCTTTAAGCTCTTCTTCCCTTCATCCAAATCAGGCCTTCACATGCTTGGATTGCATCATTTCCTATCCAAAGCCATCATTATTACCTAAATCTCAATTAACTGAAAGATAAACACAAAAAGAATTAAAAGCACAAGTTTAACTCAAAAACATAACCAAATCATAAGCTAGAAGGGTACAAAATGATATGTAAATATGTACTGATCAATGTTGTTTTTATTTTTAATTTATTTGAATGTTTTTTTTTTGTTTTTTAACTTCTTAACTTTTTTTCTTTGTTTGCAGTGTTTGAATGAAATAAAAATGTGTTTTTAACACTTAGAAATAAACTAACTAACCACACCACGTAAATAAATACATAAACTAACTTAACAAAACAAAACAAAGAAAACAAAGAAGTTCCAAATTGTTGTAGTATAGTGGTAAGTATTCCCGCCTGTCACGCGGGTGACCCGGGTTCGATCCCGGCAACGGCGCCAAAAACTTGTTGCGTAGATACAGCTGCACCAAAATGGATTCAGTTGCATCCTCAACTTGTGATACTCGCAAGTGCACGAACCGTTGATAGTTTAGCGTATGTAAGTGCGAGGTCGATTCCACAGGGATTGGTGATTGAATGATCCAATTTAGTTTTCCTACACAAAACAAAAATGAAAACGAAAGAAACAAAACAAGAAGAAAGAATGTACATTACAAGAAAAATAAATTACAACTAAGAAAACATTAAGGAAACTAAGAGAACTTTGAGGAAGAAAGGAAGTGTTTGAAAACTTTGAGGAGGGAGAAGAAAGTGTTTGGGAACTTTAGAGAATTTTGGAAGAACATGTGTTTGAGAGCCTTGAGGATTTTGGAAGGGAATGTGTTTAAGACATGGGGAATTTGGAAGAGAGTGTTTGAGAACTTGGTGAATTTGATAACTTAGGGAAGGGAGAGAAAGGTGTTTGTGAAGTGTTTGAGACATGGAGACTTTTGGAAGAGAAGGGAAATGTGTTTGGGAAATTTGGAGAAGGGAGGAGAAAGTGTTTGAGTGATTTGGAGAATTTGGAAGAGTAGAAAATTTAGTAGAATGATCTTATTACAACAATTGAGAACTACAAAGGGAAACTAAGAGAATTTGAGGGAGAGAGGGGAAGGGAGCTCTAGAGAAGTGCTTGAGAGCTCCCCCCTTGGGGTGTTATTACAAGCTTAGAGAACTTCCCTATTTATAGGCCTACGGGAAGTGAAAATCTGAATTCAATATGGCTAATGCATACAACACTTGAATTATAAAATCTGAAATGGTTGATGCACTAGTATTAGAAAATCTTCAATGGGTGATGCACTTGTATTAGAAAATCTTCAATGGTTGATGCACTTCCCCACTAAATCCCACCAGCACCCCTAGCTCATCTTCATGTCACCATGACCAAGCTTCCAACCAGAAATGATAGCTCATGCCTAGCTCACCATGACCAAGCATCCAACCAGCATATGCTGAGGTCAGCATGATCAGCAACTTCAAGGGCTTACAACTTGGGCTTATCTTAATGAAATTAGGACTTTAAGCACTTGAAATTGAAGTTCAGAATGTCTTCTTTCCAGCCATATGTTATTTGGGCCAATCCAAGGTCGGAGGAAGAAGTTAAGGCCGAAACAAATTACTAACTCATTTTCCGCGCTGATAAGATCTATCCTGAGCATGGTTCTGTGTTTGCTAGGTCACGGACTCCAGATTTATCCAATGGGGCTGAATTTTGGATATGTTATAGTACACACCCATTGGAACAACTTTCATGAAGAATGTGGCCTCATTCGAGCTATGTAGGTTGCTGAAACAAAGCTTGCAATATGACCTACGGAACTGGACTGGCAGGGGGCTGTAGCCATAATGAATTTATCTTTTAGCTCTTCATCAATTCATCCAAATTAGGCCTTAACATGCTTGAATTGCATGAATTATGCTCTCCAAAGCCATCATTATTACCTAAAGCTAAATTAACTGAAAGATAAACACAAAAAGGATTAAAAGCACAAGTTTAACTCAAAAACATAACCAAATCATAAGCTAGAAGGGTAAGAAATAATATACAATTATGAACCGATCAAATACCCCCAAACCTAGATTTTGCTAGTCCTCGAGCAAAACAAAAAGGAAAACACAGATAAAAAAAACAAAATAAGAAGTTAACTAGACCACTTTCGTAGGTAACTCGATTGCATTTAGCATATGCAACAAGCCTTTAAACCTCTAGGCATCCCTAGTAGGAGGAGTTGTGTCTCCTGAGGGTTTAACAATACGATACCCACAAACGTTTTTCTAACTCTACAAAACAAAGTGGTTAGAAAACTTAAAAGATTGTTAGTCTTTAAGCAAAACCAAAACCAAAAACAAAAACAAACATAATTAAATTAACAAAAACAAAAAAACGAAAACAAAACACAAAAATAAACAAATACAAAAATAAAAAGAACTCAAAACAATCTTTCCGAACATTTTCTGAAGAGAAATGACTCATGCATATGACTTAAACGTTTTTAACAATAAAAACTCAATTTTAGACATTATTTACAAAGCGGCAAAGTTCAAAACATAATATGCTCAAAGTGTAGTAGTGTGATAGCCAAATGCAACAAATTTCCCAATCATAGTTTTCACACAATTTCGAAAATCATACAAAGCACAAGTTCAACTTCAAATCTCACCAAAGTTGTCCTCTCACAAATGAATCACTCAGAAGAGGGCTATAATGCAACACTCAGTTATAAACATGAGATTAGAGTTAAACCATAAAGGACTTAACTCGAAATAGAAAGATGAAGAACTTGCATTAATATGATCTCAAGAAGGATGCCAAACACTTAAAAGTAT
Organism: Prunus fruticosa; assembly: GCA_018703695.1. NCBI lineage: Eukaryota > Viridiplantae > Streptophyta > Magnoliopsida > Rosales > Rosaceae > Prunus > Prunus fruticosa. The sequence continues at coordinate 2,132,578 of JAHHUK010000007.1, forward strand.
GAAATTGGATGCAATTCAACCACATGACATTTAAGATCAATTTAGGTCTTTAACATAGGTTGTAATGGGGCCAAGGGTGTAAGGTGAGTAAGAAATGAAAGGTATGGATAATACAAAGTCCAAGGAACTCGCAATGTAAGAGCATAAAACAATTGTTTACAAGACTTCGAATCATCACGATTAGATTTTTTTCTTTTACATGATCAAAACTCCTTATACCTTCATTTACATTGATTCATACTCCTTTCCTTTATTTGAACAAACACCAACTTATTTTGAAGGCCCAAAAAAATGAAACCCAAAAATGAAATTTCAATCAACCACCACTTAACTTTTCTCTTTTCTTTCACCAATTGTGTGATTTTTTTTTTTTGAAATGTAACACCCATTCCCAAACTTAGTATGAAAAACACATCCCAATTAAAGCTCATGAGTTCCTTAGAAAGGTAAATATTTGTTTTTCGGGCTAAGGCGAGGAAATAAAATTGGTAAATGAAAGAAAAGGTTTACATGTAGGCTCAAAATGGTTAACAATGGAAAATCATGCTTAAGCATGCATAAGGTTAGCTTGAAAGGCACAAACGATCCAAAGAAGGCCTTAATATCATTTCTTTAAATGTCATGAAATCAAATTGCACAAGAATGAATGAATTTTAAGTGTTCAACCAAATCAATGAATAATGAGATCAAACAACAACTTAGATGACAAGAAAATAAGAGTATGTATAACACTCATGAATTGAAGTACAAGGCTCAAAAGCTCACTTTATATGGTTGGTTATATAAGTCTAATTTATGCTTCATACAATTCTTTAGATCATGCAAATCCTTTAATTGGAAAATTATGAAACAAATGGCAAGTGTAAAGAATGTTTCAAACATATCATGTTAGAACAGTGGCAATTTTAAATTTTTTTTTAATAAAGAAAAAATAACACTAAAATAAAATGAAATCCAATTTTTATTTTAAGTCATGCAAACATTTATCACAATCTCATCATATGTGTTCGGAAAGTGAATAAAATCAAAATAAAAATAAAAGCAAGACTCAAACAAAATAAAATAAAAATAAAAACAAGCAAATAAAAAAAATTAAATTAAGGAAAAACCAAATTTACATGCTAAACTCCAATACCCCCAAACCTAGAAATGAACATTGTGCTCAATGTTTAAAAATTAGCCACAAACAATGTCATAACAACAAATAAAATGTATTAAAGCAAATAAAAATTACAAAACACACAAAAATAAAATAATTACAAAACAAAAAAAAAATGAAACAGTAAACCCTAATCACACAATTTTGAAACCCAAAAACAATTTTGAAGCCCAAAGCCCACAATGAAATTAACCCATCTTGAAACCCAAACTAAAGTGAAACCCGACCCACAATTTCGAAGCCCACACATTTAATTTTTTTTTATTGATTTATTTTTTCAAAATGAAACGTGAATTATGAGCGCAAAGCGGGACTTCTGAAAAGAGGGAATGTGGTCCCTGATGTCGTCTCATCGGGAGAAAGCAGAAGCCGCGTGTCGACAGATTGAAGCGCCGCAGATTTCACAAGCGGAAATTACGGGCTCATGGAAAGGCGCGAGACTTTACTGAACGCGTCCGTTCAGAAAAGACATGTCGAGATAAATGAGTTGGGTGTGGTTGGAAAGTGAGAAGGTTGTGGGACTCGAGGAACGCTGGAGATTCAGAAAATGCTTAGACACCGCACCTGGCTAGGGTTTGTCAAACACTATGTCTATAAGAAGGAAAAAGAAGGGGGAAAAAACAAAAACACACAAACTCAGAAACACAAAAGAGAAAAGAAGCAAGAAAGAGAAAAAAAGTGAGAAATCAAATGGCTTCTTCCTACCCCTTTTCGTTGGATCTCAACCTAGCTCCACCGACTCAAACACGAGGCCAAGCAGTAGCACCAGGTATGGATGCCCTACTTTGCCTCCGCACGGGGCCAGTGACCGTCAATGACTCAATACTCCTCGACAACGATGTTGCCATTGGAGTTGGCAGAAATTTGGTGACTCCTAAAGATATACGTGTGTTCGGGACAAGGGATGACAACCGGGTCATGAGTGATGCCCTAGCACTGAGCATGCAGAGTACAGCATGTGTCGTAAGTTTGGTTCATCGCCTACTGCGAAGTCCCATGAGGTAGAGGTGCTGAAAGGTCAGTTAGCGACGGAGCACAGTATGGTTGAAGAGTATCAAAGTGCTATAAAAAGCTTGAAAAGGGAGCGGTCAAGGATAGTGGAGGTGAATCGAGACCAGCTAGACGTATTGCGGGACGAGAATAAAAACCTATCAAAGATGGTAGAGTTGTACTCTCGCGACATGCGAAAACAGCTGGAAGACCTAGACCGACCGGGTAAACGCTAGAAACCAGAATCGCGAGAAAAGTTATACTGAAGCTAAGATTGCGATATTTGGGAGCTCAAGTGATGAGCCCCAAGAGGCTGTGCGTGAAGCCCGGAAGAGGACAGCCAGAGGGCCAAACTAAAAGCTCCTATGGTCGAGACACCGAGCGCCAAGAAGAAATGATTTCAGCTTTTATTTATTTTTTTAATCTTAAAAATGTATGTGCGTTTTTTTTTAATTGGGAAATAAAAACGTTATGTTATCTCAAAGACACGAATAACCCTATATTTAAAGAACGACGATCAAACAAAAACATGAAAACCCAAACATGCATTTTTATTTTTAGTTAAGTAAACACACAAGTAACTGCTTTTTCTTTTTAGAGAAAAACTTAAGGATGACCAGTTAAGGGCCTCAAGAAAACACAGCCAGGGGATCGGGAAGGTTGGAGGGGTCACAATGGTCCCGCTTAAAACCCTAACTTCTTAGACACCGAAGGTGTCGCCTTAAGAACTCCTAGACACTATAGACTGCGGTTGCTCACTGGAGTTACCAAAAGTTTAGCTCCTTCAAAGAATATCCAATGAGTTTTAAATTATACTACCTAATTTAAATAAAAATAAATAAATAAATAAATAAAAAATAAAAACTGAAAATAAACACGGAATTCAAACAAGAATTTAAAAGAAGAGATGGGATTCTTGCACCAGGTGTCCAAGACGCATCTTTAATTTTGTCTATTCTTCCAATTAAATTCTTGAGAAACCTGACAAACAAGAAGAAAACAAGTTATTTTTAAATTAAAAAGAAAAAATAATGAATAAAGAAAAATAAAATAAAATAAAAGAAAAAGGAAAACACACTTCCCCAAACTTAAATCAAACAAAGACGACAAACGGAAAAGAAAGCACAGTTCCCTAACTAAAATAAACTAAAGATGATAGCCGAAAGGGAAAAGCAAAAACACAAAGCTCTAGAAAATGAAAGTAACGGGCAAAAATATTAAACACCAGAAAACACGGAGAAAATAAAAAAAGAAAAGTAAAGTAAAGGTGCTCCCCCTTGAAGCAATTAGGTCGAGCATGCCCGGGAAATCCGAAATGGTGTTGGCACCCTCATCAGCATATGTCTATTTAAACCACACCTCTTCAAGCGGATGATACCCAGCATTTCTTCCTGCAAACTCAAAGAAAAACATCAAAAAATTCATAAACAAAACAATGGCATCCTCATGCACTCACCTTGATGATCTTAGCCTTGAATTGTCCCTTGCGCCACCGAATGCGCAGATAAGGGCTCCTACAAACCTTGTCTTCCCAAACTCCACATATCATCACGGTACAGCCTCAAACTTTGCCTGAGGCAATATCCGAACTTTTCTGAGGCATGTGTGGAACAGAGCAGTGTTGCTGGAAGGCACGATTAGCAGCAAGCTCACTCGACAGATCATCTGCATGTGGCAAGGAGGTCTGACAAAGCAGCAGTGGAGGAGTCCCACAACTTAACGGTGCTCCATGCGGTCTCGGCTACCAATTTGGGCATGCGATTACTGGCGAGAACACGAGAGTGTGCCGCGATGAGCGAGGAAATCGCTTCCTTGAAGGCTATGGTGGCGGACCTCGAGAAGCGGCTTTCACCGTGCCAATCAGCACGTGGAAGCACTGGAGAGAAAAATGAGGACCATGTGGAGCTGCTGCAGATTCTGCAAGTAAGAGAGAATAGAGGCATGCCATGAAGATGAAGATGAAGATGATGAAGATGTTTGTTGCGTAGATACAGCTGCTCCAAAATTGATTCAACTGCATCCTCAACTTGTGATACTCGCAAGTGCACGAGCCGTTTGGTAGTATAGCATATGTAAGTGCGAGGTCGATCCCACGAGGATTGGTGATTGAATGATCCAATTCATTTTCCCTACACAAAACAGAAATGAAAAAGAAAGGAAATAAATAAAACAAGGAAGAAAGAAATAACTAACTCAAGCAGATAAGTTCCCAAGTTCAATTAGATTAACGGATTGATTCTAGCTAATGTATGATTAAGCCATGGTGTTTGGTCATAACCTTGTGTTCCTAATTCCCTAATTTGATCATTTGTTGTCTAACCTAAAATTAAGCATTAGGAACCCATTAAGCATAGAAGAACAATTTAAACAACCAAGCATGTATCTAATCCCTGTTGTCGAATGTCCATACATACTCTTCCTATTCATAGTTCAATTCGAATTAAAGCATGGTGTATACTCTTAATTCAAACCAAGATAGCTAACATGCAAAGCCTAAATGGTGATCAATCATTCAAACTAGCATATTAACTTATAAGCATAATGAATAAGAACATGAACCATAATTGAAACTTGGAAACTAATCAAACTTGAAACTAAAGAAAAGAATTTACATAAGGAAAAGTAAAGTAGAACTTGGAAAGACTTAAAGAAAATTTCAGCACAAAAGATTTCATTACAACAATTGAAAACTAGAAAGAGAAACTAAGAGAATTTGAGGGAGAGAAGGGAGCTCTAGAGAAGTGTTTGAGAGCTCCCCCCTTGGGGTGTGTTTACAAGCATAGAGAACTTCCCTATTTATAGGCCTAGGGGAAGTGAAAAATCTGAATTCAATATGGCTAATGCATACAACACTTGAATTATAAAATCTAAAATGGTTGATGCACTTGTAATAGAAAATCTGAAATGGGTGATGCACTTGTATTAGAAAATCTTGAATGGTTGATGCACTTCACCAATTAATCCCACTAGCAGCCCATTGGAACAACTTTCATGAAGAATGTGGCCTCATTCGAGCTATGTAGGTTGCTGAAACAAAGCTTGCAATATGACCTATGAAACTGGAACTGGCAGGGGGCTGTAGCAAAAAATGAGTTTGTCTTTAAGCTCTTCTTCCCTTCATCCAAATCAGGCCTTCACATGATTGGATTGCATCATTTCCTATCCAAAGCCATCATTATTACCTAAATCTCAATTAACTGAAAGATAAACACAAAAAGAATTAAAAGCACAAGTTTAACTCAAAAACATAACCAAATCATAAGCTAGAAGGGTACAAAATGATATGTAAATATGTACTGATCAAATACCCCCAAACCTAGATTTTGCTAGTCCTCGAGCAAAACAACACAAAACAAAGTTAAAAACAAAATAAGAAGTTAACTAAACCACTTCCGCAGGTAACTCGATTGCATTTAGCGTATGCAACAAGCCTTTAAACCTCTAGGCATCCCTAGGAGGAGGAGTTGTGTCTCCTGAGGGTTTAACAGAATACAATACCCATAAACGTTTTTCTAAGTCTACAAAACAAAGTGGTTACAAAACTTTACTAACTTTGTTAGTCCTTAAGCAAAATAAAACAAAAACAAAAACAAAAATAATTACAAAAATAAAAAAAAGAATAAAAATAAAACTCAAAACAATCTTTCCGAACATTTTCTGAAGAGAAATGACTTATGCACATGACTCAAAAGTTTTAACAATAAAAACTCAATTTAGACATTATTTACAAGGCGGCAAAGTTCAAAACATAATATGCTCAAAGTGTAGTAGTGTGATTGCCAAATGTAACAAATTCTCCAATCTTAGTTTTCACACAATTTCAAAAATCATACCAAGCACAAATGCAACTTCAAATCTCACCAAAGTTGTCCTCTCACAAATGAATCACTCAGAAGAGGGCTACAATGCATCACTCAGTTATAAACATGAGATTAGAGTTAAACCATAAGGGACTTAACTCAAAATAGGAAGATGAAAAACTTGCATTAATATGATCTCAAGAAGGATGTCAAACACTTAAAAGTAGAAACATGAATGCAATTCAACCACATGACATTTAAGATCAATTTAGGTCTTTAACATAGGTTGTAATGGGGCCAAGGGTGTAAGGTGAGTAAGAAATGAAAGGTATGGATAATACAAAGTCCAAGGAACTAAAAAATGTAAGAGCATAAAATAATTATTTACAAGACTTCGAATCATCACGATTAGATATTTTCTTTACATGATCAAAACTCCTTATACCTTCATTTACAATGATTTAAACTCCTTTCCAAACACCAATGAAACCCAAAAATGAAATTTCAATCAACTACCATTTAATCAGAACTTTTCTCTTTTCTTTCACCAATTGTGTGAAGTTCTATAATTTTTTTTTTTTAATGTAATATCCCTTCCCAAACTTATCATGAAAAACACATCCGAATTAGAGCTCATGAGTTCCTTAGAAAGGTAAATTCTTGTTTTTCGGGATAAAGCTAGGAATTGCAATTGGTAAAATGAAAAAAAAAAGTTTACATGTAGGCTCAAAATGGTTAACAATGGAAAATCATGCTTAAGCATGCATAAGGTTAGCTTGAAAGGCACAAACGATCCAAAGGTGGCCTTAATATCATTTCTTAAATGTCATGAAATCAAATTGCAAAAGAATGAATGACTTTTAAGTGTTGAACCAAATCAATGAATAATGAGATCAAACAACAACTTTGATGACAAGAAAATAAGAGTATGTGTATAACACTCATGAAATGAAGCACAAGGCTCAAAAGCTCACATTATATGGTTATATAAGTCTAATTTATGCTTCATACGATTCTTTAGATCATGCAAATCCTTTAATTGGAAAATTGTGAAACAAATGGCAAGTGCAAAGAAGGTTTCGAACATATCATGCTAGAACAATGCCAAATTTATTTATTTTATTTTATTTTTTTTAAGTTTTTTTTTTTTTACAATAAAAAGTTTCAAAAAGAAAAATAATAAATAATAAATAAATAAAATTCAATTTTTATTTAAGTCATGCAACATTTATCTCAATCTCATCATATGTGTTCGGAAAGTGACTCAAAAACAAAACAAAACAAGACTCAAAATAAAAGAAAAGAAAGCAATAATTTTTTTTTTTTTTAAGACAAACCAAATTTACTTGCTAAACTCCAATACCCCCAAACCTAGAAATGAACATTGTCCTCAATGTTTTAAAAATTAGTCACAAGCAATGTCATAACAAGAAATGAAAAGTACTAAAGTAAATATAAATCACAAATAAAATAAAATAATTACAAAAATAAAAATTACAAAACAAACAAACAAATAAAAAGAAACGAAACACTCGAAACAAGAAAGCCCTAAACACACAGTCTTACGCAAACCAAAACCCAAACGATTGAAAACCCAACCCAAAAGAAAGTTAACCCACATTGAAACCTAAACAACGGTGAAAACCAGAAGCCCACAATGAAGTTCTGAAGCCCACATGTTAAATTTTTATTTTTTTTTATTTTTATTTTTTTAAATGAAACGTGAATTGGGAGCGCGAAGGCGGGATTTCTAAAAAGAAAGAGTGTGGTCCCTAATGCCTTGGTTCCTGGGAAGTCACGGGTAAAAGGGGTGAGGGACGTGTCGGCGCAGAGAGGCAGCTGTTACATCCCCCAAGCCAGAATTATTGGCCTCGTAGGAAGGCGCGACGACTTTTTCATGTGAAGGTGGTGAAAGGTGAAAATGCAATTAAGGGAGGTTGGGAAATGGGTGCGGCGACATATAGAGATAAGTCGTAAGGGCCGCACAGAACTCAGAACCGCATCGGCTAGGGTTTAGCAGACTAAGTCTATAAAAAGCTAAAAAGAAATGGTGAAAAACACAAACTCAGAAACACACAAAAGAGAAACGAAAGAAAGAAGAAAAGCGAGTGAGAAATCAAATGGCCTCTAACTACCCATTTTCGTTGGATCTCAACCTAGCTCCACCGACTTAGACACGGGGCCAAGCGGCGGCACCAGGATGGATGCCCTACTTTGCCTCCGCAAGGGGGCCTGTGACAGGAGCTGACTCAATACTCCTGGACAACGATGTTGCCATTGGAGTGGGCAGAAATCTAGTGACTCCTAAAGATATACGTGTGTTTGGGACAAGGGATGACAACCGAGTAACGAGTGATGCCCTGGCACTGAGCGTGCAGAGTACCTGCATGTGTTGCAAGTTTGGGGCATCGCCTACTTGCGAAATCCCATGAGGTAGAGATTCTGAAAGGTCAGTTAGCGGTGGAGCGAAGTATGGTTGAAGAGTGTCAGACTGCTATAAAAAGCTTGAAAAGGGAGAGGGCAAGGATAGTGGAGGTGAATCGACACCAGCTAGAAGTATTACGGGGACGAGAATAAAAACCTATCAAAGATGGTAGAGTTGTATTCTCGTGACATGAGAAAGCAGCTGGAGGACCTAGACCGACCGGGTAAACGCAAGCAAGCAGATCGCGAGAGTAGTTATGCTCAAGCTAAGATTGCGATCTTTGGGAGCTCAAGTGGTGAGCCCCAAGAGGCTCGGCATGAAGCCCCGGAAGAGGATAGCCAGAGGGCCAAACTCAAAGCTCCTATGGTCGAGACACCTAGCGCTATGAAGAAATGATTTCTACTGCATTTTTTATTTTATGTTGTTGTTTTTGTATTTTTGTTATTTTGTTTTCGGAAATGAAAGAGGAAGGTTGCAGAAAGAAAAAGAAAAAGAAAAAGAAAAATAAAAGACACTTCCCAACTAAAATAAACCAAAGACGACAAACGGAAAAAACACAGTTCCCTAACTAAAATAAAACAAAGATAGTCGAAAGGAAAAGGCAAAAACATAAAACACCAGAAAACACGGAAAAAAAGTAAAGTAAAGTGAAAGTTAATGTGCTCCCCCTTGAAGCGATTAGGTCGAGCATGCCCGGGAAATTCCGAAATGGTGTTGGTTCTCTCTCTCTTCAGCATATGCCTATTTAAACCACACCTCTACAAGCGGATGATACCCAGCATTTCTTCCTGCAAACTCAAGGAAAAACATCAAAAAATTCAGAAGCAAAACAAATGGCATCCTCATGCACTCACCTTGATGATCTCAACCTTGAGCTATCCCTTGCACCACCAAATGCCCACATAAGGGCTCCTCCAACCTCTGTCCTTCCCAAACTCTTCATATCATCACGGCACAGCATCAAACTTTGCAGAGGCAATACCGAACCTTTCTAAGGTAATGCCGAACAGACCAGTGCTGCTGGGAACATTGATTGGCAGGAAACTCACTCCGGCAGGATGACCCTGCACGTGGCACGTAGGTCTGACAAGATGGCGGTGGATGAGTCCCACGATTTAACTGTGCTCCAAGCGGTCTCGGCTACCAATTTGGGCATGCGACTTTTGGCGAGGACACGGGAGTGCACAGCTCTGAGCGAGGAGGTGGCTGCCTTGAAGGCTATGGTGGCGGACTTGCAGAAGCGGCTTTACTGTGTCAATCAGCATGTGGAAGCACTGCAGAGAAAAAATAATGATCATGTAGAGCTGCTGCAGATTCTACAAGTACGAGACAATAGAGGTAAGCCATGATGATGATGAAGATGAAGAAGAAGAAGAAGAAGAAGAAGAAGAAGAAGAAGTTTGTTTGTTTGTTTTTTTTTTTTTAATTTACTTGAATGTTTTTTTTTTTAATGCAGTGTTTGAAATAAAATAAAAATGTGTTTCTAACACTTAGAAATAAACTAACTAATCATACCATAAAAACAAAAACAAAATAAAAACAACGACTAAACAAAATAAATACAAAAACTAACTTAACAAAACAAAAACAAAAACAAAATAAAAACAAAGACTAAACAAAAAATAAAACAAAGAAAATAAAAAAAAACTTAGTTTAAAAACACACGAATATACAAGCAACTCACGGATGACCAGTTAAGGGCCTCAGAAAAACACAGCCAGGGGATCCGGGAAGGTTGGAGGGGTCACAATGGTCCCGCTTAAAACCCAAACTTCTTAGACACCGAAGGTGTCGCCTAAAGAACTCCTAGACACTGTATTGACGGAAGTGCTTACTGGAGTTACCATAAGTTAGCTCATATGAAAAATCTTTTTTTAATTTTTAAGATAAGAAACAAAAACAAGTTAAGATAAAATGAAACAACAAACCATAAATGAAAATGAACTAAGTACTCAAAACAAATTCAAACAAACGACATAAATTGTTGTACTAAAAGAAACAAACCAAGAAATAAACAGAATTTAAAGAAGAGAAAGGATTGAAATGCTCCCCCTTGAAGCGATTAGGTCGAGCATGGATGCACTTGGAGGTCGCGACTTCTCCCACTGCTCCACACTTCCCATTCTTATGATTGAGGTTGCCATCTCTCTCCATTTTTATTAAGCTATCAAAGATTGCTAGAACAAGCACACACAAAAACTTGAAACGGAATTAAAAGGATTAGGAAATAAATTTATAAAAAAAAACTAAAAATGAAAAGGAAAAACCAACACTTCCATGTTTCAAAGTAACAAGCAACAAAGTAAATCAAACTAGTTTATGAAGTTCGTTCTTTCTCAAATATGATTATCCATATGGTGTGTGGTTTTAATCAAGTATTCAGAAAAATCATTTAGCTATGGTGTTTAGTCTAAACACAAATTCCGAACCCATTAAGAACAAGAAGAACAATAAAGAACCAAGTAGAATTTAAACATGGTGTTTGTCTTCAATATCTACCCATTCATTCACTAATCAGTCCAAGAGTCATATGGTGTTTATGTAAACTTGAACAAGATATTTAATTAAGAGCAAGTGAAGGAAACCATAAACTAGAAATAACCAACATGCTACTTAAACCTCTTGTGTGTTGTGTAAGCTTGGGACTCAAACCCAGTTCTCTTGCTTGTCAGGCAATTGTCCTTGTCCGTTGGACTACAAACACAACTTGTCAATTAACGCCATTAACTTTAAAACATAAAACTGTCCAGTTATATACAAAAAATAAAAATAAAAAGTAGGAAACACAACCGATCTCCGGCAACGGCGCCAAAAACTTGTTGCGTAGATACAAGCTGCTCCAAAATTGATTCAACTGCATCCTCAACTTGTGATACTCGCAAGTGCACGAGCCGTTTGGTAGTATAGCATATGTAAGTGCGAGGTCGATCCCACGAGGATTGGTGATTGAATGATCCAATTCATTTTCCCTACACAAAACAGAAATGAAAAAGAAAGGAAATAAATAAAACAAGGAAGAAAGAAATAACTAACTCAAGCAGATAAGTTCCCAAGTTCAATTAGATTGGTGATTCTAGCTAATGTATGATTAAGCCATGGTGTTTGGTCATAACCTTGTGTTCCTAATTCCCTAATTTGATCATTTGTTGTCTAACCTAAAATTAAGCATTAGGAACCCATTAAGTATAGAAGAACAATTTAAACAACCAAGCATGTATCTAATCCCTGTTGTCGAATGTCCATAAATACTCTTCCTATTCATAGTTCAATTCGAATTAAAGCATGGTGTATACTCTTAATTCAAACCAAGATAGCTAACATGCAAAGCCAAAATGGTGATCAATCATTCAAACTAGCATATTAACTTATAAGCATAATGAATAAGAACATGAACCATAATTGAAACTTGGAAACTAATCAAACTTGAAACTAAAGAAAAGAATTTACATAAGGAAAAATAAAGTAGAACTTGGAAAGACTTAAAGAAAATTTCAGCACAAAAGATTTCATTACAACAATTGAAAACTAGAAAGAGAAACTAAGAGAATTTGAGGGAGAGAAGGGAAGAGAGCTCTAGAGAAGTGTTTGAGAGCTCCCCCCTTGGGGTGTGTTTACAAGCATAGAGAACTTCCCTATTTATAGGCCTAGGGGAAGTGAAAAATCTGAATTCAATATGGCTAATGCATACAACACTTGAATTATAAAATCTAAAATGGTTGATGCACTTGTAATAGAAAATCTGAAATGGGTGATGCACTTGTATTAGAAAATCTTGAATGGTTGATGCACTTCACCAATTAATCCCACTAGCAGCCCTAGGTCATCTTCATGTCACCATGACCAAGCTTCCAACCAGAAATGATAGCTCATGCCTAGCTCACCATGACCAAGCATCCAACCAGCACATGCTGAGGTCAGCATGACCAGCAACTTCAAGGGCTTACAACTTGGGCTTCTCTTAATCAAATTAGGACTTTAAGCACTCGAAATTGAAGTTCAGAATGTCTTCTTTCCAGCCATATGTTATTTGGGCCAATCCAAGGTCGGAGAAAAAAGTTAAGGCCGAAACAAATTGCTAACTCATTTTCCGCGCTGATAAGATCCATCCTGAGCATGGTTCTGTGTTTGCTAGGTAACGGACTCCAGATTTATCCAATGGGGCTGAAATTTGGATATGTTATAGTACACACCCATTGGAACAACTTTCATGAAGAATGTGGCCTCATTCGAGCTATGTAGGTTGCTGAAACAAAGCTTGCAATATGACCTACGAAACTGGACTGGCAGGGGGCTGTAGTAAAAAATGAGTTTGTCTTTAAGCTCTTCTTCCCTTCATCCAAATCAGGCCTTCACATGCTTGGATTGCATCATTTCCTATCCAACGCCATCATTATTACCTAAATCTCAATTAACTGAAAGATAAACACAAAAAGAATTAAAAGCACAAGTTTAACTCAAAAACATAACCAAATCATAAGCTAGAAGGGTACAAAATGATATGTAAATATGTACTGATCAATGTTGTTTTTATTTTTAATTTATTTGAATGTTTTTTTTTTGTTTTTTAACTTCTTAACTTTTTTTCTTTGTTTGCAGTGTTTGAATGAAATAAAAATGTGTTTTTAACACTCAGAAATAAACTAACTAACCACACCACGTAAATAAATACATAAACTAACTTAACAAAACAAAACAAAGAAAACAAAGAAGTTCCAAATTGTTGTAGTATAGTGGTAAGTATTCCCGCCTGTCACGCGGGTGACCCGGGTTCGAATCCCGGCAACGGCGCCAAAAACTTGTTGCGTAGATACAGCTGCACCAAAATGGATTCAGTTGCATCCTCAACTTGTGATACTCGCAAGTGCACGAACCGTTGGTAGTTTAGCGTATGTAAGTGCGAGGTCGATTCCACAGGGATTGGTGATTGAATGATCCAATTTAGTTTTCCTACACAAAACAAAAATGAAAACGAAAGAAACAAAACAAGAAGAAAGAATGTACATTACAAGAAAAATAAATTACAACTAAGAAAACATTAAGGAAACTAAGAGAACTTTGAGGAAGAAAGGAAGTGTTTGAAAACTTTGAGGAGGGAGAAGAAAGTGTTTGGGAACTTTAGAGAATTTTGGAAGAACATGTGTTTGAGAGCCTTGAGGATTTTGGAAGGGAATGTGTTTAAGACATGGGGAATTTGGAAGAGAGTGTTTGAGAACTTGGTGAATTTGATAACTTAGGGAAGGGAGAGAAAGGTGTTTGTGAAGTGTTTGAGACATGGAGACTTTTGGAAGAGAAGGGAAATGTGTTTGGGAAATTTGGAGAAGGGAGGAGAAAGTGTTTGAGTGATTTGGAGAATTTGGAAGAGTAGAAAATTTAGTAGAATGATCTTATTACAACAATTGAGAACTACAAAGGGAAACTAAGAGAATTTGAGGGAGAGAGGGGAAGGGAGCTCTAGAGAAGTGCTTGAGAGCTCCCCCCCTTGGGGTGTTATTACAAGCTTAGAGAACTTCCCTATTTATATGCCTAAGGGAAGTGAAAATCTGAATTCAATATGGCTAATGCATACAACACTTGAATTATAAAATCTGAAATGGTTGATGCACTAGTATTAGAAAATCTTCAATGGGTGATGCACTTGTATTAGAAAATCTTCAATGGTTGATGCACTTCCCCACTAAATCCCACCAGAATCCCTAGCTCATCTTCATGTCACCATGACCAAGCTTCCAACCAGAAATGATAGCTCATGCCTAGCTCACCATGACCAAGCATCCAACCAGCACATGCTGAGGTCAGCATGATCAGCAACTTCAAGGGCTTACAACTTGGGCTTATCTTAATGAAATTAGGGCTTTAAGCACTTGAAATTGAAGTTCAGAATGTCTTCTTTCCAGCCATATGTTATTTGGGCCAATCCAAGGTCGGAGGAAGAAGTTAAGGCCGAAACAAATTACTAACTCATTTTCCGCGCTGATAAGATCCATCCTGAGCATGGTTCTGTGTTTGCTAGGTCACGGACTCCAGATTTATCCGATGGGGCTGAATTTTGGATATGTTATAGTACACACCCATTGGAACAACTTTCATGAAGAATGTGGCCTCATTCGAGCTATGTAGGTTGCTGAAACAAAGCTTGCAATATGACCTACGGAACTGGACTGGCAGGGGGCTGTAGCCATAATGAATTTATCTTTTAGCTCTTCATCAATTCATCCAAATTAGGCCTTAACATGCTTGAATTGCATGAATTATGCTCTCCAAAGCCATCATTATTACCTAAAGCTAAATTAACTGAAAGATAAACACAAAAAGGATTAAAAGCACAAGTTTAACTCAAAAACATAACCAAATCATAAGCTAGAAGGGTAAGAAATAATATACAATTATGAACCGATCAGGAGTCATTCGGTGAGTTTTGAGTGAAATCCAAGCGCTCTATGCAATACACCAACCACTACATTTAAGGCACAAACTGAGTACGAACTTGAATTGTCCAATTTCTTACACCTATGGAATTCGGATCGAGCCCAAAACTTGTGCAACGTCATAATAAGGTGGGAGGAGTCATTCGGTGAGTTTTGAGTGAAATCCAAGCGCTAGAACTACGCAATACACCAACCACTCCATTTAAGGCACAAACTGAGTACGAACTTGAATTGTCCAATTTCTATGGCCTATGGATTTCGTATTCGAGCCCAAAACTTGTGCAACATCATAATAAGGTGGGAGGATTCAGTCGGTGAGTTTTGAGTGAAATCCAAGCGCTAGAACTATGCAATACACCAACCACTCCATTTAAGGCACAAACTGAGTACGAACTTCAATTGTCCAATTTCTTACACCTTTGGATTTCGGAATCGAGCCCAAAACTTGTGGAACATCATAATAAGGTGGGAGGAGTCATTCGGTGAGTTTTGAGTGAAATCCAAGCGCTAGAACTATGCAATACGCCAACCACTCCATTTAAAGCACAAACTTAGTACGAACTTGAATTGTCCAATTTCTTACACCTATGGATTTCGGATCGAACCCCAAAACTTGTGGAACATCATAATAAGGTGGGAGGAGTCATTCGGTGAGTTTTCAGTGAAATCCAAGCGCTAGAACTATGCAATACACCAACCACTCCATTTAAGGCACAACTGAGTACGAACTTGAATTGTCCAATTTCTTACACCTACGGATTTTGGAACGAGCCCAAAACTTGTGGAACATCATAATAAGGTGGGAGGAGTCATTCGGTGAGTTTTGAGTGAAATCCAAGAGCTAGAACTATGCAATACGCCAACCACTCCATTTAAGGCACAACTGAGTACGAACTTGAATTGTCCAATTTCTTACACCTATGGAATTCGATTCGAGCCCAAAACTTGTGCAACGTCATAATAAGGTGGGAGGAGTCATTCGGTGAGTTTTGAGTGAAATCCAAGCGCTAGAACTACGCAATACACCAACCACTCCATTTAAGGCACAAACTGAGTACGAACTTGAATTGTCCAATTTGTATGGCCTATGGATTTCGGATCGAGCCCAAAACTTGTGCAACATCATAATAAGGTGGGAGGATTCAGTCGGTGAGTTTTGAGTGAAATCCAAGCGCTAGAACTATGCAATACACCAACCACTCCATTTAAGGCACAAAATGAGTACGAACTTGAATTGTCCAATTTCTTACACCTTTGGATTTCGGATCGAGCCCAAAACTTGTGGAACATCATAATAAGGTGGGAGGAGTCATTCGGTGAGTTTTGAGTGAAATCCAAGCGCTAGAACTATGCAATACGCCAACCACTCCATTTAAAGCACAAACTTAGTACGAACTTGAATTGTCCAATTTCTTACACCTATGGATTTCGGATCGACCCCAAAACTTGTGGAACATCATAATAAGGTGGGAGGAGTCATTCGGTGAGTTTTCAGTGAAATCCAAGCGCTAGAACTATGCAATACACCAACCACTCCATTTAAGGCACAAACTGAGTACGAACTTGAATTGTCCAATTTCTTACACCTACGGATTTTGGAACGAGCCCAAAACTTGTGGAACATCATAATAAGGTGGGAGGAGTCATTCGGTGAGTTTTGAGTGAAATCCAAGAGCTAGAACTATGCAATACGCCAACCACTCCATTTAAGGCACAACTGAAGTACGAACTTGAATTGTCCAATTTCTTACACCTATGGAATTCGATTCGAGCCCAAAACTTGTGCAACGTCATAATAAGGTGGGAGGAGTCATTCGGTGAGTTTTGAGTGAAATCCAAGCGCTAGAACTACGCAATACACCAACCACTCCATTTAAGGCACAAACTGAAGTACGAACTTGAATTGTCCAATTTGTATGGCCTATGGATTTCGGATCGAGCCCAAAACTTGTGCAACATCATAATAAGGTGGGAGGATTCAGTAGGTGAGTTTTGAGTGAAATCCAAGCGCTAGAACTATGCAATACACCAACCACTCCATTTAAGGCACAAACTGAGTACGAACTTGAATTGTCCAATTTCTTACACCTTTGGATTTCGTATCGAGCCCAAAACTTGTGGAACATCATAATAAGGTGGGAGGAGTCATTCGGTGAGTTTTGAGTGAAATCCAAGCACTAGAACTATGCAATACGCCAACCACTCCATTTAAAGCACAAACTTAGTACGAACTTGAATTGTCCAATTTCTTACACCTATGGATTTCGGATCGACCCCAAAACTTGTGGAACATCATAATAAGGTGGGAGGAGTCATTCGGTGAGTTTTCAGTGAAATCCAAGCCCTAGAACTATGAAATACACCAACCATTCCATTTAAGGCACAAACTGAAGTACGAACTTGAATTGTCCAATTTCTTACACCTACGGATTTTGGAACGAGCCCAAAACTTGTGGAACATCATAATAAGGTGGGAGGAGTCATTCGGTGAGTTTTGAGTGAAATCCAAGAGCTAGAACTATGCAATACACCAACCACTCCATTTAAGGCACACACTTAGTACGAACTTGAATTGTCCAATTTGTATGGCCTATGGATTTCGGATCGAGCCCGAAACTTGTGCAACATCATAATAAGGTGGGAGGAGTCATTCGGTGAGTTTTGAGTGAAATCCAAGAGTCAGTAAAACGTTTGTGGGTATCGAATTCTGTTAAACCCTCAGGAGAGACAACTCCTCCTACTAGGGATGCCTAGAGGTTTAAAGGCTTGTTTCATACGCTCAATGCAATCGAGTTACCTACGAGAGTGGTCTAGTTAACTTCTTATTTTGTTTTGTTTTTCTTCGTTTTCCTTTTGTTTTGCTCGAGGACTAGCAAAATCTAAGTTTGGGGGTGTGTTAAGCTCATAATTTCATACATATACATGCTCTATTTACTTAGTTCTTTTGCTTAGTTTCCTATAATTCTGAGTTATTTGCCTCCCTTTGTGTGTTTTGTAGGCCAAGAGAGCAAAAGAGCATAATTCATGCAATTCAAGCATGTTAAGGCCTCATTTGGATGCATGGAATACACTTGAGGCATTTGAAGCAAAATGGTGCAAAAAGTGCAAAAACTGGAGCCTGAGTTAGAAGTTCATTTTGGACTTATCTTCTTCATCCGAACTTGGATTGGGCCAATACTTGTGTGGTTGGATCAATGACATTCTGACCTTCAAAATGGACATCTTAAAGTCATCATTTGATTCAGCCCAACCCAATTCGTGAGCCCATGGAAATACACATCATGCTGAACAGGAAGATGAGCTCATTGCATGCGTGGTCATGATGAGCTAGGCATGAGCTATTGGGTTCTGAATGGAAGCTTGGTCATGCTGACATGAGGATGAGCTAGGGCTGCTAGTGGGATTTAGTGGAGCAACCATTTCTGATTTTCTAATGCAAGTGTTGAGTCCATTAGCCATATTCAATTCAGATTTCCCACTCCCCTCTCCCTATAAATACCACTTCCATTCCACATTCAATTCAGATCCTGAGTTCCATCAATTACACTTCCATTGTACACAAAGAGAGGGAAAGTTGAGAATCACAAAGGGAGAGAAGGGAGAAGGCAGCAGCTGGGAGGCTTTGGCCTCCTGGCAGCCATGGAGATGAATCTTTTCCATCTCTAGCATGCTGTCCTTATCTTCTTCTCCTCCCTTTGTCTATTATTTTCTTCTTGTATTTCCTTTGTTTTACTTTGTTTTTCTGTTATTAGTTGTAATAAACATCTTGCTAGTCTTGTATCATGGTTTGAGTTTATAAAGTTTGATTTCATTCATGAATTCTTCTTCACTGTTTTAATGGAGCTGTTTTGCATCCTTTGACTGATCACCTAAGGTTTTATGCGTTATGCTCTCGTTGGGAAGGTTTGGCGATCATCTTCATTCCATCCATTAGCAACTTATGTGATTTGGTTTCTAGGTCTCCTAATGTAAACACCATGCTTGGGGTCCTTGTGATGTTCAATGCAATTTGATCCAAACACCATGGACTTATTTGTGAGCATCTTCATGAGTGAATCAATTTGTTTACTTGCTGCCATAACATGATTAGAACAATTAGGGTGGATTCTAAAACCTCACCATCTTGTCTTAGTTCTTTTCTTTCTTCTTGTTTTGTTTCTCTTGTTTTCATTTCTGTTTTGTGTAGGAAAACTGAATTGGATTATTCAATCACCAATCCCTGTGGAATCGACCTCGCACTTACATATGCTAAACTACCAACGGCTCGTGCACTTGCGAGTATCACAAGTTGAGGATGCAGCTGAATCCATTTTGGTGCAGCTAAATCTACGCAACAAGTTTTGGCGCCGTTGCCGGGGATTGGTAACATCGCTTGATTCTATTTGGTTTTCCTACTTTTCTATTTTTTTTTTATAACTGGACAGTTTCATGTTTTGAAGTTAATGAGGTTAATTGATAAGTTGTGTTTGTAGTCCAACGGACAAGGACAATTGCCTGACAAGCAAGAGAACTGGGTTTGAGTCCCAGCTTACACAACACAAAAAAAGGTTCAAGTAGCATGTTGATTATTTCTGGTTTCTGGTTTCATTCACTTGTTCTTAATTAAATATCTTGTCCAAGTTTACATAAACACCATATGACTCTTGGACTGATTAGTGAATGGATGGGTAGATATTGAAGACAAACACCATGTTTAAATTCTACTTGGTTCTTTATTGTTCTTCTTGTTCTTAATGGGTTTGGAATTTGTGTTTAGACTAAACACCATAGCTAAATGCTTTTTCTGAATACTTGATTAAAACCACACACCATATGGATAATCATATTTGAGAAAGAACGAACTCCATAAGCTAGTTTGATTTACTTTGATGCTTGTTACTTTGAAGCATGGAATTTGATGTTTGTGGTGAAGTTGAATCCCTAATCTTGATGTTTTAGTTTAGTTTATCCTTTTCATTTATGTTCTGGTTTCCTAATCCAACAAATCTGAAAATCTGTTTCAAGTTTCCTTATCTTTCTTTAAGCATGTCTGAAGTAGCTCAATAAGAAAGAGGGAAAGAGAGGAGACAACCCAATTCATGGAAGCATGGAGTATGGAGTAGCGGAGAAGTCGACCTCCAGCTGCTATGGCCAACCACGCTCCAGCTAATCACTTCAAAGGGAGCATTCCAATCATATCTCTTTCATTTGTATAATAACTGCTACTCATTCTTAGTTGTGTCTCATTTTCTATTTTGTTTTTGTTAGATTTTCTTTTCCTTGATGTGGGAGAAACATGATGAGCAGCTGACCCAAATACTCAAAGAAGAACATGTGCTGCCATACTATGTGCATTTCCCTCTCATTGTCTTCAAGGGGAAGTTCTAAACTCTCTTTCTTTCTTTTCTTTCATTTCATTCCTTTACCCTGGATTTCATGTGCATTGTATGCTTTACATGGATTCAAACATTGAGGACAATGCTTCATTTAAGTTTGGGGTGCTGGAAATTGTTTTTAGTTGCTGGAAAGTTTTTTTTTAGTTTTTGTGTTTGTGTTTGAAAACGTAGGCTTCTTCATTGCTACAAAAATTTTATTTTCTGCTTCTGTTTTGAAAGTTTGGTCCACGTTGTGTTCTTCATTTTTTCATGCTGAATCCAACGACATAAATAACGTTAAATTTGACCAAGTGGTTTGAAAGTTACATGTCAAAACAGATTATATGTTGAAATTGAGCAAAACAGCAATTTGAAACCTCACATTTTTCTTTTTCTGTTTCTTTTCTTTGAGTCATTTTCAGTTTTCCTTCCCACACCAATGATAAATCTTGTGTCTAACTTCTAATATGGCTCTTAGGAATTTGATAAGCATTGTGTTAGGTCTGAATCTTATTCTTTTGCTAGCTAAGTCTCACATAATTATGTTTGAGCTTTCTATGCACTTTAGCCATGATTATACAACTCTTGCATGTCTCACCCAATTGTATGCATTTTTGCTTGTGTGATTCACTGGAATGTTAAGTTTATAACTAAGATATGATTTAGGCCATCTTTGTTAAGCCTCTTTCTTTTTCCTCCATCAACCCATACAATACATATTCCATTGTAAACCCTTTTGTGCCCAAACACTTAGCCATCTCTTTCTATCACCTTATCATCCATTAAACATCCTACCATCTAGGGGACTTGTAGAGCATGTTTGTATTTCAGATTGTAATGCACTCAAGGCAACAAATGAGCTGAAAAAAAAATTAAGAAAAAGAGAAAAGAAGTGTGGCCAATGTAGTCACGACCCTAGGGTGATATAAGGAGAAATCAAGGTGATCTAGGGTGAAGAGCCGCAAAATTGGGCCAAATATTATACAAAGTGTGTAAATGTCAAAATCAAATTGTGAAGTGATTCAATTGCAAAATCTGGTGTTGTGAGCTCTTAAATTTTTGTGCCTTACATGTCAAATGTCGATGATCTTGTTTACAAGATATGCTCTACTTTGTTCCTTAGACTTTGTGTTTCAATATCCATTACTTTTCTAACCATTACATTACATCCATGAGTAAAGTCCTATTGATTTTGGTTTAGCTTGGCAAACTTGTGTTCATTCTTGCAGGAATTCATATCGTTGTTTGAGAAGCATGAGTTGTATCTTCATGGCTATTTCACACACACACCTTGAGCATGATTTTTGTGAGATTGTGGTAGCACTTGAATAATGTTTAGAACTTCCTTAGTGCTTGTTTTGTTCCTTGTTGAGACATCTCTATGGAGTTTAAAATTTCTGTTCGGTTGGAAGGTTAACGTTTTTGTTTTTGTTTTGTTTTTGTTTTTTGTTTTGTTTAGACTAACAAATCTATTAAGTTTTTGACTACTTTGTTTTGTAGAGTCAGTAAAACGTTTGTGGGTATCGTATCTGTTAAACCCTCAGGAGACACAACTCCTCCTACTAGGGATGCCTAGAGGTTTAAAGGCTTGTTGCATACGCTCAATGCAATCGAGTTACCTACGAGAGTGGTCTAGTTAACTTCTTATTTTGTTTTGTTTTTCTTCGTTTTCCTTTTGTTTTGCTCGAGGACTAGCAAAATCTAAGTTTGGGGGTGTGTTAAGCTCATAATTTCATACATATACATGCTCTATTTACTTAGTTCTTTTGCTTAGTTTCCTATAATTCTGAGTTATTTGCCTCCCTTTGTGTGTTTTGTAGGCCAAGAGAGCAAAAGAGCATAATTCATGCAATTCAAGCATGTTAAGGCCTCATTTGGATGCATGGAATACACTTGAGGCATTTGAAGCAAAATGGTGCAAAAA
The DNA here is from genome assembly GCA_018703695.1 of Prunus fruticosa. NCBI lineage: Eukaryota > Viridiplantae > Streptophyta > Magnoliopsida > Rosales > Rosaceae > Prunus > Prunus fruticosa. The sequence continues at coordinate 2,154,655 of JAHHUK010000007.1, forward strand.
GTGCAAAAACTGGAGCCTGAGTTAGAAGTTCATTTTGGACTTATCTTCTTCATCCGAACTTGGATTGGGCCAATACTTGTGTGGTTGGATCAATGACATTCTGACCTTCAAAATGGACATCTTAAAGTCATCATTTGATTCAGCCCAACCCAATTCGTGAGCCCATGGAAATACACATCATGCTGACAGGAAGATGAGCTCATTGCATGCGTGGTCATGATGAGCTAGGCATGAGCTATTGGGTTCTGAATGGAAGCTTGGTCATGCTGACATGAGGATGAGCTAGGGCTGCTAGTGGGATTTAGTGGAGCAACCATTTCTGATTTTCTAATGCAAGTGTTGAGTCCATTAGCCATATTCAATTCAGATTTCCCACTCCCCTCTCCCTATAAATACCACTTCCATTCCACATTCAATTCAGATCCTGAGTTCCATCAATTACACTTCCATTGTACACAAAGAGAGGGAAAGTTGAGAATCACAAAGGGAGAGAAGGGGAGAAGGCAGCAGCTCTGAGGCTTTGGCCTCCTGGCAGCCATGGAGATGAATCTTTTCCATCTCTAGCATGCTGTCCTTATCTTCTTCTCCTCCCTTTGTCTATTATTTTCTTCTTGTATTTCCTTTGTTTTACTTTGTTTTTCTGTTATTAGTTGTAATAAACATCTTGCTAGTCTTGTATCATGGTTTGAGTTTATAAAGTTTGATTTCATTCATGAATTCTTCTTCACTGTTTTAATGGAGCTGTTTTGCATCCTTTGACTGATCACCTAAGGTTTTATGCGTTATGCTCTCGTTGGGAAGGTTTGGGGATCATCTTCATTCCATCCATTAGCAACTTATGTGATTTGGTTTCTAGGTCTCCTAATGTAAACACCATGCTTGGGGTCCTTGTGATGTTCAATGCAATTTGATCCAAACACCATGGACTTATTTGTGAGCATCTTCATGAGTGAATCAATTTGTTTACTTGCTGCCATAAAATGATTAGAACAATTAGGGTGGATTCTAAAACCTCACCATCTTGTCTTAGTTCTTTTCTTTCTTCTTGTTTTATTTCTCTTGTTTTCATTTCTGTTTTGTGTAGGAAAACTGAATTGGATTATTCAATCACCAATCCCTGGAGAATCGACCTCGCACTTACATATGCTAAACTACCAACGGCTCGTGCACTTGCGAGTATCACAAGTTGAGGATGCAGCTGAATCCATTTTGGTGCAGCTAAATCTACGCAACACCACCTTATTATGATGTTCCACAAGTTTTGGGGTCGAATCCGAAATCCATAGGTGTAAGAAATTGGACAATTCAAGTTCGTACTCAGTTTGTGCTTTAAATGGAGTGGTTGGCGTATTGCATAGTTCTAGCGCTTGGATTTCACTCAAAACTCACCGAATGACTCCTCCCACCTTATTATGATGTTGCACAAGTTTTGGGCTCGATATCGAAATCCATATGTGTAAGAAATTGGACAATTCAAGTTCGTACTCAGTTTGTGCTTTAAATGGAGTGGTTGGCGTATTGCATAGTTCTAGCGCTTGGATTTCACTCAAAACTCACCGAATGACTCCTCCCACCTTATTATGATGTTGCACAAGTTTTGGGCTCGAATCGAAATCCATATGTGTAAGAAATTGGACAATTCAAGTTCGTACTCAGTTTGTGCCTTAAATGGAGTGGTTGGTGTATTGCATAGTTCTAGCGCTTGGATTTCTCTCAAAACTCACCGAATGACTCCTCCCACCTTATTATGATGTTGCACAAGTTTTGGGCTCGAATCGAATTCCATAGGTGTAAGAAATTGGACAATTCAAGATCGTACTCAGTTTGTGCCTTAAATGTAGTGGTTGATGTATTGCATCGTTCTAACGCTTGGATTTCACTCAAAACTCACCGAATGACTCCTCCCACCTTATTAAGATGTTGCACAAGTTTTGGGATTGAATCGAAATCCATAGGCCATACAAACTGGACAATTCAAGTTCGTACTCAGTTTGTGCCTTAAATGGAGTGGTTGGTGTATTGCATAGTTCTAGCGCTTGGATTTCTCTCAAAACTCACCGATTGACTCGTCCCACCTCATAATGATGTTGCACAAGTTTTGGGCTCAATCCGAAATCCATAGGCCATACAAATTGGACAATTCAAGTTCGTACTCATTTGTGCCTTAAATGGAGTGGTTGGCGTATTGCATCGTTCTAACGCTTGGATTTCACTCAAAACTCACCGAATGACTCCTCCCACCTTATTATGATGTTGCACAAGTTTTGGGCTCGAATCGAATTCCATAGGTGTAAGAAATTGGACAATTCAAGTTCGTACTCAGTTTGTGCCTTAAATGTAGTGGTTGGTGTATTGCATCGTTCTAACGCTTGGATTTCACTCAAAACTCACCGAATGACTCCTCCCACCTTATTAAGATGTTGCACAAGTTTTGGGATTGAATCAGAAATCCATAGGCCATACAAACTGGACAATTCAAGTTCGTACTTCAGTTTGTGCCTTAAATGGAGTGGTTGGTGTATTGCATAGTTCTAGCGCTTGGATTTCACTCAAAACTCACCGAATGACTCCTCCCACCTTATTATGATGTTCCACAAGTTTTGGGCTCCAATCCGAAATCCAAAGGTGTAAGAAATTGGACAATTCAAGTTCGTACTCAGTTTGTGCTTTAAATGGAGTGGTTGGCGTATTGCATAGTTCTAGCGCTTGGATTTCACTCAAAACTCACCGAATGACTCCTCCCACCTTATTATGATGTTCCACAAGTTTTGGGCTCGAATCGAAATCCAAAGGTGTAAGAAATTGGACAATTCAAGTTCGTACTCAGTTTGTGCCTTAAATGGAGTGGTTGGCGTATTGCATAGTTCTAGCGCTTGGATTTCACTCAAAACTCACCGAATGACTCCTCCCACCTTATTATGATGTTGCACAAGTTTTGGGCTGAAATCCGAAATCCATATGTGTAAGAAATTGGACAATTCAAGTTCGTACTCAGTTTGTGCTTTAAATGGAGTGGTTGGCGTATTGCATAGTTCTACCGCTTGGATTTCACTCAAAACTCACCGAATGACTCCTCCCACCTTATTATGATGTTGCACAAGTTTTGGGATCGAATCCGAAATCCATAGGCCATACGAACTGGACAATTCAAGTTCGTACTCAGTTGTGCCTTAAATGGAGTGGTTGGTGTATTGCATAGTTCTAGCGCTTGGATTTCACTCAAAACTCACCGAATGACTCCTCCCACCTTATTATGATGTTGCAAAAGTTTTGGGCTCGATCCGAAATCCATATGTGTAAGAAATTGGACAATTCAAGTTCGTACTCAGTTTGTGCCTTAAATGGAGTGGTTGGTGTATTGCATAGTTCTAGCGCTTGGATTTCTCTCAAAACTCACCGAATGACTCCTCCCACCTTATTATGATGTTGCACAAGTTTTGGGCTCGATTCGAATTCCATAGGTGTAAGAAATTGGACAATTCAAGTTCGTACTTCAGTTTGTGCCTTAAATGTAGTGGTTGGTGTATTGCATCGTTCTAACGCTTGGATTTCACTCAAAACTCACCGAATGACTCCTCCCACCTTATTAAGATGTTGCACAAGTTTTGGGATCGAATCCGAAATCCATAGGCCATACAAACTGGACAATTCAAGTTCGTACTCAGTTTGTGCCTTAAATGGAGTGGTTGGTGTATTGCATAGTTCTAGCGCTTGGATTTCTCTCAAAACTCACCAATTGACTCGTCCCACCTCATAATGATGTTGCACAAGTTTTGGGCTGAATCCGAAATCCATAGGCCATACAAATTGGACAATTCAAGTTCGTACTCAGTTTGTGCCTTAAATGGAGTGGTTGGCGTATTGCATCGTTCTAACGCTTGGATTTCACTCAAAACTCACCGAATGACTCCTCCCACCTTATTATGATGTTGCACAAGTTTTGGGCTCCAATCCGAATTCCATAGGTGTAAGAAATTGGACAATTCAAGTTCGTACTCAGTTTGTGCCTTAAATGTAGTGGTTGGTGTATTGCATCGTTCTAACGCTTGGATTTCACTCAAAACTCACCGAATGACTCCTCCCACCTTATTAAGATGTTGCACAAGTTTTGGGATTGAATCAGAAATCCATAGGCCATACAAACTGGACAATTCAAGTTCGTACTCAGTTTGTGCCTTAAATGGAGTGGTTGGTGTATTGCATAGTTCTAGCGCTTGGATTTCACTCAAAACTCACCGAATGACTCCTCCCACCTTATTATGATGTTCCACAAGTTTTGGGCTGAATCCGAAATCCAAAGGTGTAAGAAATTGGACAATTCAAGTTCGTACTCAGTTTGTGCTTTAAATGGAGTGGTTGGCGTATTGCATAGTTCTAGCGCTTGGATTTCACTCAAAACTCACCGAATGACTCCTCCCACCTTATTATGATGTTCCACAAGTTTTGGGCTCGATACGAAATCCAAAGGTGTAAGAAATTGGACAATTCAAGTTCGTACTCAGTTTGTGCCTTAAATGGAGTGGTTGGCGTATTGCATAGTTCTAGCGCTTGGATTTCACTCAAAACTCACCGAATGACTCCTCCCACCTTATTATGATGTTGCACAAGTTTTGGGCTCGAATCCGAAATCCATATGTGTAAGAAATTGGACAATTCAAGTTCGTACTCAGTTTGTGCTTTAAATGGAGTGGTTGGCGTATTGCATAGTTCTACCGCTTGGATTTCACTCAAAACTCACCGAATGACTCCTCCCACCTTATTATGATGTTGCACAAGTTTTGGGATCGAATCCGAAATCCATAGGCCATACGAACTGGACAATTCAAGTTCGTACTCAGTTGTGCCTTAAATGGAGTGGTTGGTGTATTGCATAGTTCTAGCGCTTGGATTTCACTCAAAACTCACCGAATGACTCCTCCCACCTTATTATGATGTTGCAAAAGTTTTGGGCTCGAATCGAAATCCATATGTGTAAGAAATTGGACAATTCAAGTTCGTACTCATTTGTGCCTTAAATGGAGTGGTTGGTGTATTGCATAGTTCTAGCGCTTGGATTTCTCTCAAAACTCACCGAATGACTCCTCCCACCTTATTATGATGTTGCACAAGTTTTGGGCTCGAATACGAATTCCATAGGTGTAAGAAATTGGACAATTCAAGTTCGTACTCAGTTTGTGCCTTAAATGTAGTGGTTGGTGTATTGCATCGTTCTAACGCTTGGATTTCACTCAAAACTCACCGAATGACTCCTCCCACCTTATTAAGATGTTGCACAAGTTTTGGGATCGAATCGAAATCCATAGGCCATACAAACTGGACAATTCAAGTTCGTACTCAGTTTGTGCTTTAAATGGAGTGGTTGGTGTATTGCATAGTTCTAGCGCTTGGATTTCTCTCAAAACTCACCGAATGACTCGTCCCACCTCATAATGATGTTGCACAAGTTTTGGGCTGAATCCGAAATCCATAGGCCATACAAATTGGACAATTCAAGTTCGTACTCATTTGTGCCTTAAATGGAGTGGTTGGCGTATTGCATCGTTCTAACGCTTGGATTTCACTCAAAACTCACCGAATGACTCCTCCCACCTTATTATGATGTTGCACAAGTTTTGGGCTCGAAACGAATTCCATAGGTGTAAGAAATTGGACAATTCAAGTTCGTACTCAGTTTGTGCCTTAAATGTAGTGGTTGGTGTATTGCATCGTTCTAACGCTTGGATTTCACTCAAAACTCACCGAATGACTCCTCCCACCTTATTAAGATGTTGCACAAGTTTTGGGATCGAATCAGAAATCCATAGGCCATACAAACTGGACAATTCAAGTTCGTACTTAGTTTGTGCCTTAAATGGAGTGGTTGGTGTATTGCATAGTTCTAGCGCTTGGATTTCACTCAAAACTCACCGAATGACTCCTCCCACCTTATTATGATGTTCCACAAGTTTTGGGCTCGAATCGAAATCCAAAGGTGTAAGAAATTGGACAATTCAAGTTCGTACTCAGTTTGTGCTTTAAATGGAGTGGTTGGCGTATTGCATAGTTCTAGCGCTTGGATTTCACTCAAAACTCACCGAATGACTCCTCCCACCTTATTATGATGTTCCACAAGTTTTGGGCTGAATACGAAATCCAAAGGTGTAAGAAATTGGACAATTCAAGTTCGTACTCAGTTTGTGCCTTAAATGGAGTGGTTGGTGTATTGCATAGTTCTAGCGCTTGGATTTCTCTCAAAACTCACCGAATGACTCCTCCCACCTCATACTGATGTTGCACAAGTTTTGGGCTCGATCCGAAATCCATAGGCCATACAAATTGGACAATTCAAGTTCGTACTCAGTTTGTGCCTTAAATGGAGTGGTTGGCGTATTGCATCGTTCTAACGCTTGGATTTCACTCAAAACTCACCGAATGACTCCTCCCACCATATTATGATGTTGCACAAGTTTTGGATTCGAATCGAAATCCATAGGCCATACGAACTGGACAATTCAAGTTCGTACTCAGTTGTGCCTTAAATGGAGTGGTTGGTGTATTGCATAGTTCTAGCGCTTGGATTTCACTCAAAACTCACCGAATGACTCCTCCCACCTTATTATGATGTTGCAAAAGTTTTGGGCTCGAATCGAATTCCATAGGTGTAAGAAATTGGACAATTCAAGTTCGTACTCAGTTTGTTCCTTAAATGGAGTGGTTGGTGTATTGCATAGTTCTAGGGCTTGGATTTCACTCAAAACTCACCGAATGACTCCTCCCACCTTATTATGATGTTCCACAAGTTTTGGGGTCGATCCGAAATCCATAGGTGTAAGAAATTGGACAATTCAAGTTCGTACTCAGTTTGTGCTTTAAATGGAGTGGTTGGCGTATTGCATAGTTCTAGCGCTTGGATTTCACTCACAACTCACCGAATGACTCCTCCCACCTTATTATGCTGTTCCACAAGTTTTGGGCTCAATACGAAATCCATATGTGTAAGAAATTGGACAATTCAAGTTCGTACTCATTTGTGCTTTAAATGGAGTGGTTGGCGTATTGCATAGTTCTAGCGCTTGGATTTCACTCAAAACTCACCGAATGACTCCTCCCACCTTATTAAGATGTTGCACAAGTTTTGGGATTCGAATCGAAATCCATAGGCCATACAAACTGGACAATTCAAGTTCGTACTCAGTTTGTGCCTTAAATGGAGTGGTTGGTGTATTGCATAGTTCTAGCGCTTGGATTTCTCTCAAAACTCACCGAATGACTCGTCCCACCTCATAATGATGTTGCACAAGTTTTGGGCTCGAATCCGAAATCCATAGGCCATACAAATTGGACAATTCAAGTTCGTACTCAGTTTGTGCCTTAAATGGAGTGGTTGGCGTATTGCATCGTTCTAACGCTTGGATTTCACTCAAAACTCACCGAATGACTCCTCCCACCTTATTATGATGTTGCACAAGTTTTGGGCTCTGAATCGAATTCCATAGGTGTAAGAAATTGGACAATTCAAGTTCGTACTCATTTGTGCCTTAAATGTAGTGGTTGGTGTATTGCATCGTTCTAACGCTTGGATTTCACTCAAAACTCACCGAATGACTCCTCCCACCTTATTAAGATGTTGCACAAGTTTTGGGATCGAATCGAAATCCATAGGCCATACAAACTGGACAATTCAAGTTCGTACTTAGTTTGTGCCTTAAATGGAGTGGTTGGTGTATTGAATAGTTCTAGCGCTTGGATTTCACTCAAAACTCACCGAATGACTCCTCCCACCTTATTATGATGTTCCACAAGTTTTGGGCTCGAATCGAAATCCAAAGGTGTAAGAAATTGGACAATTCAAGTTCGTACTCAGTTTGTGCTTTAAATGGAGTGGTTGGCGTATTGCATAGTTCTAGCGCTTGGATTTCACTCAAAACTCACCGAATGACTCCTCCCACCTTATTATGATGTTCCACAAGTTTTGGGCTCGATCCGAAATCCAAAGGTGTAAGAAATTGGACAATTCAAGTTCGTACTCAGTTTGTGCCTTAAATGGAGTGGTTGGTGTATTGCATAGTTCTAGCGCTTGGATTTCTCTCAAAACTCACCGAATGACTCCTCCCACCTCATACTGATGTTGCACAAGTTTTGGGCTCCAATCGAAATCCATAGGCCATACAAATTGGACAATTCAAGTTCGTACTCAGTTTGTGCCTTAAATGGAGTGGTTGGCGTATTGCATCGTTCTAACGCTTGGATTTCACTCAAAACTCACCGAATGACTCCTCCCACCTTATTATGATGTTGCACAAGTTTTGGGATCGAATCCGAAATCCATAGGCCATACGAACTGGACAATTCAAGTTCGTACTCAGTTGTGCCTTAAATGGAGTGGTTGGTGTATTGCATAGTTCTAGCGCTTGGATTTCACTCAAAACTCACCGAATGACTCCTCCCACCTTATTATGATGTTGCAAAAGTTTTGGGCTCGAATACGAATTCCATAGGTGTAAGAAATTGGACAATTCAAGTTCGTACTCAGTTTGTTCCTTAAATGGAGTGGTTGGTGTATTGCATAGTTCTAGGGCTTGGATTTCACTCAAAACTCACCGAATGACTCCTCCCACCTTATTATGATGTTCCACAAGTTTTGGGGTCGATCCGAAATCCATAGGTGTAAGAAATTGGACAATTCAAGTTCGTACTCATTTGTGCTTTAAATGGAGTGGTTGGCGTATTGCATAGTTCTAGCGCTTGGATTTCACTCACAACTCACCGAATGACTCCTCCCACCTTATTATGATGTTCCACAAGTTTTGGGCTCGATATCGAAATCCATATGTGTAAGAAATTGGACAATTCAAGTTCGTACTCAGTTTGTGCTTTAAATGGAGTGGTTGGCGTATTGCATAGTTCTAGCGCTTGGATTTCACTCAAAACTCACCGAATGACTCCTCCCACCTTATTATGACGTTGCACAAGTTTTGGGCTGAATCCGAAATCCATAGGCCATACAAATTGGACAATTCAAGTTCGTACTCAGTTTGTGCATTAAATGGAGTGGTTGGTGTATTGCATAGTTCTAGCGCTTGGATTTCTCTCAAAACTCACCGAATGATTCCTCCCACCTCATACTGATGTTGCACAAGTTTTGGGCTGAAATCCGAAATCCATAGGCCATACAAATTGGACAATTCAAGTTCGTACTCAGTTTGTGCCTTAAATGGAGTGGTTGGCGTATTGCATCGTTCTAACACTTGGATTTCACTCAAAACTCACCGAATGACTCCTCCCACCTTATTATGATGTTGCACAAGTTTTGGGATAGATCCGAAATCCATAGGCCATACAAACTGGACAATTCAAGTTCGTACTCAGTTTGTGCCTTAAATGGAGTGGTTGGTGTATTGCATAGTTCTAGCGCTTGGATTTCACTCAAAACTCACCGAATGACTCCTCCCACCTTATTATGATGTTCCACAAGTTTTGGGCTTGTTCCAAAATCCGTAGGTGTAAGAAATTGGACAATTCAAGTTCGTACTCAGTTTGTGCCTTAAATGGAGTGGTTGGTGTATTGCATAGTACTAGCGCTTGGATTTCACTCAAAACTCACCGAATGACTCCTCCCACCTTATTATGATGTTCCACAAGTCTTGGGGTCGAATCCGAATTCCATAGGTGTAAGAAATTGGACAATTCAAGTTCGTACTCAGTTTGTGCCTTAAATGTAGTGGTTGGTGTATTGCATCGTTCTAACGCTTGGATTTCACTCAAAACTCACCGAATGACTCCTCCCACCTTATTAAGATGTTGCACAAGTTTTGGGATTCGAATCGAAATCCATAGGCCATACAAACTGGACAATTCAAGTTCGTACTCAGTTTGTGCCTTAAATGGAGTGGTTGGTGTATTGCATAGTTCTAGCGCTTGGATTTCACTCAAAAGTCACCGAATGACTCCTCCCACCTTATTATGATGTTCCACAAGTTTTGGGCTCGATCCAAAATCCATAGGCCATACAAACTGGACAATTCAAGTTCGTACTCATTTTGTGCCTTAAACGGATTGGTTGGTGTATTGCATAGTTCTAGCGCTTGGATTTCTCTCAAAACTCACCGAATGACTCCTCCCACCACATAATGATGTTGCACAAGTTTTGGGCTCGAATCCGAAATCCATAGGCCATACAAATTGGACAATTCAAGTTCGTACTCAGTTTGTGCCTTAAATGGAGTGGTTGGCGTATAGCATCGTTCTAACGCTTGGATTTCACTCAAAACTCACCGAATGACTCCTCCCACCTTATTATGATGTTGCACAAGTTTTGGGCTCGATTCGAATTCCATAGGTGTAAGAAATTGGACAATTCAAGTTCGTACTCAGTTTGTGCCTTAAATGTAGTGGTTGGTGTATTGCATCGTTCTAACGCTTGGATTTCACTCAAAACTCACCGAATGACTCCTCCCACCTTATTAAGATGTTGCACAAGTTTTGGGATTCGATCCGAAATCCATAGGCCATAAAAACTGGACAATTCAAGTTTGTACTCAGTTTGTGCCTTAAATGGAGTGGTTGGTGTATTGCATAGTTCTAGCGCTTGGATTTCACTCAAAACTCACCGAATGACTCCTCCCACCTTATTATGATGTTCCACAAGTTTTGGGCTCCAATCCGAAATCCAAAGGTGTAAGAAATTGGACAATTCAAGTTCGTACTCAGTTTGTGCCTTAAATGGAGTGGTTGGTGTATTGCATAGTTCTAGCGCTTGGATTTCTCTCAAAACTCACCGAATGACTCCTCCCACCTCATACTGATGTTGCACAAGTTTTGGGCTCTGAATCGAAATCCATAGGCCATACAAATTGGACAATTCAAGTTCGTACTCAGTTTGTGCCTTAAATGGAGTGGTTGGCGTATTGCATCGTTCTAACACTTGGATTTCACTCAAAACTCACCGAATGACTCCTCCCACCTTATTATGATGTTGCACAAGTTTTGGGATCGAATCGAAATCCATAGGCCATACAAACAGGACAATTCAAGTTCGTACTCAGTTTGTGCCTTAAATGGAGTGGTTGGTGTATTGCATAGTTCTAGCGCTTGGATTTCACTCAAAACTCACCGAATGACTCCTCCCACCTTATTATGATGTTCCACAAGTTTTGGGCTTGTTCCAAAATCCGTAGGTGTAAGAAATTGGACAATTCAAGTTCGTACTCAGTTTGTGCCTTAAATGGAGTGGTTGGTGTATTGCATAGTACTAGCGCTTGGATTTCACTCAAAACTCACCGAATGACTCCTCCCACCTTATTATGATGTTCCACAAGTCTTGGGGTTCGAATCCGAAATCCATAGGTGTAAGAAATTGGACAATTCAAGTTCGTACTCAGTTTGTGCTTTAAATGGAGTGGTTGGCGTATTGCATAGTTCTAGCGCTTGGATTTCACTCAAAACTCACCGAATGACTCCTCCCACCTTATTATGACGTTGCACAAGTTTTGGGCTCGAATCGAAATCCATAGGCCATACAAATTGGACAATTCAAGTTCGTACTCTTAGTTTGTGCCTTAAATGGAGTGGTTGGTGTATTGCATAGTTCTAGCGCTTGGATTTCACTCAAAACTCACCGAATGACTCCTCCCACCTTATTATGATGTTCCACAAGTTTTGGGCTCGAATCGAAATCCATATGTGTAAGAAATTGGACAATTCAAGTTCGTACTCAGTTTGTGCCTTAAATGGAGTGGTTGGTGTATTGCATAGTTCTAGCGCTTGGATTTCTCTCAAAACTCACCGAATTACTCCTCCCACCTTATTATGATGTTGCACAAGTTTTGGGCTCCAATCCGAATTCCATAGGTGTAAGAAATTGGACAATTCAAGTTCGTAATCAGTTTGTGCCTTAAATGTAGTGGTTGGTGTATTGCATCGTTCTAACGCTTGGATTTCACTCAAAACTCACCGAATGACTCCTCCCACCTTATTAAGATGTTGCACAAGTTTTGGGATTCGATCGAAATCCATAAGCCATACAAACTGGACAATTCAAGTTCGTACTCAGTTTGTGCCTTAAATGGAGTGGTTGGTGTATTGCATAGTTCTAGCGCTTGGATTTCACTCAAAAGTCACCGAATGACTCCTCCCACCTTATTATGATGTTCCACAAGTTTTGGGCTGAATCGAAATCCATAGGCCATACAAACTGGACAATTCAAGTTCGTACTCAGTTTGTGCCTTAAATGGAGTGGTTGGTGTATTGCATAGTTCTAGCGCTTGGATTTCTCTCAAAACTCACCGAATGACTCCTCCCACCTCATAATGATGTTGCACAAGTTTTGGGCTCGAATCCGAAATCCATAGGCCATAAAAATTGGACAATTCGAGTTCGTACTCAGTTTGTGCCTTAAATGGAGTGGTTGGCGTATAGCATCGTTCTAATGCTTGGATTTCACTCAAAACTCACCGAATGACTCCTCCCACCTTATTATGATGTTGCACAAGTTTTGGGCTCGAATCGAATTCCATAGGTGTAAGAAATTGGACAATTCAAGTTCGTACTTCAGTTTGTGCTTTAAATGGAGTGGTTGGCGTATTGCATAGTTCTAGCGCTTGGATTTCACTCAAAACTCACCGAATGACTCCTCCCACCTTATTATGATGTTCCACAAGTTTTGGGCTCGAATCGAAATCCAAAGGTGTAAGAAATTGGACAATTCAAGTTCGTACTCAGTTTGTGCCTTAAATGGAGTGGTTGGTGTATTGCATAGTTCTAGCGCTTGGATTTCTCTCAAAACTCACCGAATGACTCCTCCCACCTCATACTGATGTTGCACAAGTTTTGTGCTCGATACGAAATCCATAGGCCATACAAATTGGACAATTCAAGTTCGTACTCAGTTTGTGCCTTAAATGGAGTGGTTGGCGTATTGCATCGTTCTAAAGCTTGGATTTCACTCAAAACTCACCGAATGACTCCTCCCACCTTATTATGATGTTGTACAAGTTTTGGGATCGATCCGAAATCCATAGGCCATACGAACTGGACAATTCAAGTTCGTACTCAGTTTGTGCCTTAAATGGAGTGGTTGGTGTATTGCATAGTTCTAGCGCTTGGATGTTGCGTAGATTCAGCTGCACCAAAATGGATTCACTGCATCCTCAACTTGTGATACTCGCAAGTGCACGAACCGTTGGTAGTTTAGCGTATGTAAGTGCGAGGTCGATTCCACAGGGATTGGTGATTGAATGATCCAACTCAGTTTTCCTACACAAAACAGAAATGGAAACAAGAGAAACAAAACAAGAAGAAAGAAAAGAACTAGGACAAGATGGTGTTGTTTTAGAATCCACCCTAATTGTTCTAATCATGTTATGGCAGCAAGTAAACAAATTGATTCACTCATGAAGATGCTCACAAATAAGTCCATGGTGTTTGGATCAAATTGCATTGAACATCACAAGGACCCCAAGCATGGTGTTTACATTAGGAGACCTAGAAACCAAATCACATGAGTTGCTAATGGATGGAATGAAGATGATCCCCAAACCTTCCCAACAAGAGCAAAATGCATAAAACCTCAGGTGATCAATCAAAGGATGCAAAAACAGCTCCATTAAAATAGTGAAGAAGAATTCATGAATGAAATCAAACTTTATAAACTCAAACCATGATATAAGATTAGCAAGATGTTTATTACAATTAATAACAGAAAACAAAGTAAAACAAAGAAAATACAACAAGAAAATAAAAGACAAAGGGAGGAGAAGAAGATAAGGACAGCATGCTAGAGATGGAAAAGAATCATCTCCATGGCTGCCAGGAGGCCAAAGCCTCCCAGCTGCTGCCTTCTCCCTTCTCTCCCTTTGTGACTCTCAACTTTCCCTCTCTTTGTGTACAATGGAAGTGTAAATGATGGATCTCAGGATGTTTGTTGAATGTGGAATGGAAGTGGTATTTGTAGGGAGAGGGGAGTGGGAAATCTGAATTGAATATGGCTAATGGACTCAACACTTGCATTAGAAAATCAGAAATGGTTGCTCCACTAAATCCCACTAGCAGCCCTAGCTCATCCTCATGTCAGCATGACCAAGCTTCCATTCAGAAACCAATAGCTCATGCCTAGCTCATCATGACCAAGCATGCAATGAGCTCATCTTCCCTTCAGGCATGATGTGTATTTCCATGGGCTCACGAATTGGGTTGGGCTGAATCAAATGATGACTTTAAGATGTCCATTTTGAAGTTCAGAATGTCATTGATCCAACCACACAAGTATTGGTCCAATCCAAGTTCGGATGAAGAAGATAAGTCCGAAATGAACTTCTAACTCAGGCTCCAGTTTTTGCACGTTTTTGCACCATTTTGCTTCAAATGCCTCAAGTGTATTCCATGCATCCAAATGAGGCCTTAACATGCTTGAATTGCATGAATTATGCTCTTTTGCTCTCTTGGCCTACAAAACACACAAAGAGAGGTAAATAACTCAGAATTATAGGAAACTAAGCAAAAGAACTAAGTAAATAGAGCATGTATATGTATGAAATTATGAGCTTAACACACCCCCAAACTTAGATTTTGCTAGTCCTCGAGCAAAACAAAAGGAAAACGAAGAAAAACAAAACAAAATAAGAAGTTAACTAGACCACTCTAGTAGGTAACTCGATTGCATTGAGCGTATGCAACAAGCCTTTAAACCTCTAGGCATCCCTAGTAGGAGGAGTTGTGTCTCCTGAGGGTTTAACAAATACGATACCCACAAACGTTTTACTGACTCTACAAAACAAAGTAGTCAAAAACTTAATAGATTTGTTAGTCTAAACAAAACAAAAAACAAAAACAAAACAAAAACAAAAACGTTAACCTTCCAACCGAACAGAAATTTTAAACTTCATAGAGATGTCTCAACAAGGAACAAAACAAGCACTAAGGAAGTTCTAAACATTATTCAAGTGCTACCACAATCTCACAAAAATCATGCTCAAGGACACGTGTGAAATAGCCATGAAGATACAACTCATGCTTCTCAAACAACGATATGAATTCCTGCAAGAATGAACACAAGTTTGCCAAGCTAAACCAAAATCAATAGGACTTTACTCATGGATGTAATGTAATGGTTAGAAAAGGAATGGATATAGAAACACAAGGTCTAAAGAACAAAGTAGAGCATGACATGTAAACAAGATCATTGACATTTGAAATGTAAGGCACATAAATTGAAGAGCTCACAACACCAGATTTTGCAATTGAATCACTTCACAATTTGAATTTGACATTTACACACTTTGTATAATAGTTGGCCCAATTTTGCGGCTCTTCACCCTAGATCACCTTGATTTCTCCTTATATCACCCTAGGGTCGTGACTACATTGGCCACACTTCTTTTCTCTCTTTCTTTTGATTTTTTTTAATAGCTCATTTATTGCCTTGAATACATTACAATCTCAAATACAATCATACTCTACAAGTCCCCTAGATGGTAGGATGTTTAATGGATGATAAGGTGATAGAAAGAAATGGCTAAGTGTTTGGGCACAAAAGAGTTTACAATGGAATATGTATTGTATGGGTTGATGGAGGAAAAAGAAAGAGGCTTAACAAGGATGGCCTAAATCATATCTTAGTTATAAACTTGACATTCCAGTGAATCACACAAGCAAAAATGCATACAATTGGGTAAGACATGCAAGAGTTGTATAATCATGGCTAAAGTGCATAGAAAGCTCAAGAATAATTATTTGAGACTTAGCTAGCAAAAGAATAAGATTCAGACCTAACACAATGCTTATCAAATTCCTAAGAGCCATATTAGAAGTTAGACTCAAGATTTATTGATAAGTTCATAATTTCACACATTTGTTTGCCTTCATTGCTTAGTAATTTTGTTTAGTTTCTCTTTATTTCAAGTCACTTATCTATGTTTGTGTGTTCTGTAGGTTATGGGAGCAAGAGATCACATTTTATTCAATCCATGCATATTAAGGGCTGATTGGGATGAGAGGAATACACTTGAGGCATTTGAAGCAAAATGGTGCAAAAACGTGCAAAAACTGGAGCCTGAGTTAGAAGTTCATTTCGGACTTTTCTTCTTCATCCGAGCTTGGATTGGGCCAATGTTTGTGTGGTTGGATCAATGACATTCTGAACTTCAAAATGGACATCTTAAAGTCATCATTTGATTCAGCCAAGCCCAATTCGTAAGCCCAAGAAGTTGTTCATCATGCTGACAGGAAGATGAGCTCATTGCATGCTTGGTCATGGTGAGCTAGGCATGAGCTATTGGTTTCTGGATGGAAGCTTGGTCATGCTGACATGTTGATGACCTAGGGCTGCTGGTGGGCTGCTAGTGGGATTTAGTGGAGTAACCATTTCTGATTATCTAATGCAACCCATCAACCACATTCTGATTTTCAATTGCAAGTGTTGTATGCATTTGCTATATTCAATTCAGATTTCTCACTCCCAACTCCCTATAAATACCACTTCCATTCCACATTCAATTCATCAACAATCCACATTCAGATTCAGAGACACATTCACTCATCCATTACTCCCATACACACAAAGAGAGAAGAGAGCTATCTGCAAAGGAGGAAGAGCTAGGAGCTGTCCTGGAAACTACCTTGCCTCCACCAGCTAGTTCTTCTATTCTCTTTACTCTATCTATGTATTTCTTATTTTCTGTATTCATAATTATGTTTAACTAATCCATCTAGTTAGGGCTTAGGATGAAGCCCTAGTCATGAATATTCAATGTTATGGATGATTTCATAGTTAATTGATTTCCTTGCTTTCATTATCAAGTTGTTAACCTCCAGTTTATTATGTGCTTGATGTATGTTTTCTTGGAGTAGCTAACTAGGATTTTATGCATCTAGCACAGGTTGGGAAGGGGTTTAGATTCACCAATTCTACTCTCCTTTCACAAGCAACACATGAATGGCCTAAGAATCATTCAAGGGGTTAATAACCATAAGTTGACTAGGACAGATACCATGTTCTAGGACTTGTGTGATTATCATATTCTCAAGGAACTTAATGACTCTTGTATGCTTTATTCTAAGTAGATACCATGCTTAGGTTGCATATAAGGGATCACGTGTTGTGTAGATACCATGCACAATTACATGCCTTAGGAGAATCATGCATCCTGCACCTAGATACCATAGGCTTGTATGCGATAATCTATTGTTAATGAAGCTTGAGTCAATTTCTATGCATTCATAACTTGGATAGGAAAACTAGTGGTGGATTCCAAGGCTCTAACACTTCTAAATCATTGTTTCACAACTTGTTCATTGCTGCCATTGTTTACTTTCCAGCACTTCCATTTCATTCTCTTGTTTTCATTTCAACAACAAAACCCCCCAATTCGAGTGCGTGTGTGGTGCTAGGATTCTGTCCTAGACCTTGCCATTGTCAGTTTGTTTGTTTCTTTCTTTTATGTTTTTTCCAACATTCCAAGTAATTTAACTTGCAACCAAGTTACCATTCTCCGTGGGATCGACCTCGTATTTACATAAGCTATACTATAAACGGTTCGTGCACTTGCGAGAATTAAAGTTGCTGTTTTTAATAACTCATTTTAGTTGTTAAGAATAGGCTCAACAAGTTTTTGGCGCCGTTGCCGGGAACCGGTAACGATGGTGCTATAGTTAGATTACTTTGAGTGTTTTTGTTTTTGTTAGTTTTATTTGTTATTTTCATTGGTTTTTCTTTCAGTATTCAGTCTTTCTTTTTAGTTGTTATCTCCATTTGAAAGCACTAATTTGGTTCTTGTGTGTGCATGTATGTCTGAATCTGATTCTGAGCCACTGTCACCAAGAGCTGCTGCTGTACGTGCTGGTTTGAGGAGGAATTACAGTTCTTCAAGCATTGAATCGAAGAGCTACGAATCTGAAGGTTCAAGCAAGATGGCAGAGATTCCAAACAACAACAACAATAATGATGAAGGAGGTGGTGCGCTTGTTGCCCAACCTCGGAAACCCCTGCGTGAATTTTCCATTCCCAAAGTCACTGATCAACCTTCATGCATCGTCTATCCTCAACTCACAATTGACAGGTTTGAGCTTAAAAGTGGTATGATTCATCTTCTTCCAACTTATTATGGTAATACCACTGAGGATCCGTACATGCATGTTAAGCAATTCTTTGAAATATGTGCTACAATCAAAATTCAAGGACTTGATGATGAGCAGATTAAGATGAGGCTATTCCCATTCAGTTTAAAAGATAAGGCTAAGTCTTGGTTATATTCTTTGCCTAATGCTTCAATTCGTACTTGGGATGAGCTTTCTAATAAGTTTTTGCAGAAATTCTTTCCAGCTCAAAAGACTAACAAGATTAGAAAGGAAATTCTTGGTTTCACACAAAGAGAAGGAGAAGCTTTTCATGAATGCTGGGAGAGATACAAGGAGATGATGAGTTCTTGCCCACACCACAACATAGAGAGTTGGATGCAAATGCAATCTTTCTATGAAGGTTTGCTTGATTCCGAAAGGATGATGGTAGATGCAACAAGTGGAGAAGGACTGATGAACAAAACAGCAGATGAGGCCTTTACTCTCTTTGAATCTTTGAGTGCTAACTCTCAACAATGGAGCTACAATAAAGGAAGAGGAGCTCCTATGAAAGCTGTGGTCTCTGAGGTAAGTACTAATAATGAGATTAATGCAAAACTTGATGTTATGTGTTCTTTGCTTCAACAGGCAGTGACTGGCCCTCTAGGAAACAAAGTCGAAGTTCAAAACCAATCTTTTGTGGACCACATGCTAGAACAAGCAAATGCCCTTCAAGGAAGGAATCCTCAGAATGATCCTTACTCAAACACATACAATCCGGGGTGGAGAAATCATCCTAATTTCAGGTGGAGCAATAATTCAAATGTGCAACAATATCAAGGACCTCCCCCAGGATTCCAAATACAACAAAGGCAATTCCAGCAAGCTCCCCAACAAGTGCAAGAACAAAAGGGTGATCAAATGGGAGAATTGCAAGACATGTTCAAGAAGTTCATGGGGCAACAGATGCAAACCAATCAGAATCTTCAAAATGCAGTGAACAAACTAGAAGTGCAAGTTGGGCAGATTGCATCCTCCATGAGCAATAGAACATCTGGAACTTTTCCAAGCCAAACGGAGGTGAATCCAAGGCATCATGAGCAAGTTAAAGCAGTGCACATCTTGAGAAGTGGTAAACAAGTTGATAATAAGGTTGGAGATGCCAATGAAGAGCAAGAAGATGGAGAATACGTGGAGATCATTCAGCCACCACAAGGGCAGCCCCAGATTCCACCAAACAGCCCCTCAACACCCTTGGAAAGAGCACAGGCCCTAAGGTATCATCTAATCCTAATCAAATTCCAATTTCATCTAATGCTTTTAGGCCTATTGCACCCTTTCCCAGCAGGTTATCAAAGTCAAAGAAAGATCAAGGCTTAGATGAGATAATGGAAATATTCAAGAAGGTGCAAATCAACATCCCACTACTCAGTGCCATTGCTCAGATTCCCAAGTATGCAAAATTTTTGAAGGATCTTTGCACTAACAAGAGGAGATTCAAAGAGCATGAACAGGTTGCATTGAGTGAAGAGGTAAGTGCAGTCTTACAAAGAAAGCTACCTCCAAAGCTAAAGGATCCAGGTTCGTTTTCTATACCTTGCATTGTTGGTGATTTCAAGATTCCAAAAGCTTTGCTTGATCTCGGTGCATCTATTAACCTTATGCCATATCATGTTTATGAGAAACTTAACCTTGGTGAGTTGCAAGCCACATCTGTGAGCATTCAATTGGCAGATAGAACTATTAGGTACCCCAAGGGCATTCTAGAAGATGTTTTGGTAAGAGTAGAAGGCTTAATCTTGCCAGCTGATTTCTTAGTCTTGGAGATGGAAGAAGCACCAATTCCTGACAATGAATTGCCCCTCATCTTTGGCCGACCCTTCATGGCTACTGCTAAGACCACGATCGATGTAGCGCAAGGCACTCTCACCATGACCGTCAATGGAGAAACTGTGGCTTTCAAAGTGTTTGAAGCAACGAATCTGCCAAATGATGTTCAAGAGTGTTCTCAAATTCAAGTATTGGACAATCCAGGGAAAGAGAGATTTGATGGTCTTTCATATTCACTAGAAGCATGCTTGCTGCAAAGAGTAGACAAGGAGGAGCAGGGGGCTGCCCACATGTTCAATGCTACAATGCCTACACACAAGAAGGGGCTGCCCAAATTTGGAGATACTCCAAACATTCCTCCTATTCTTTGTTATTCAGTTCATAATCAAAAAAGGAAAACAAAAGCAGCATGGAAACGATGGAAAAAGAAAACAAACTTGGTGAACTCCCTTGCAATGCATGAGGTGTCAATTGAGCCCAAACCCCCCCATTCACTATAGCAAGTGTGGATGTCCGGCTGAAGACAAGAAACTTAGCGCTTCTTGGGAGGCAACCCAAGGTGATGAGGAGAAGATAGAACGTTCAAGGAGCTTGCTTGCGTCCTAATCGCTTCAAAGGGGAGTTGTTTTCTAAACTCTAACATTTGGTTATGTCTTTTCCTTATCTTCTTTCCTTACATTTATGAGGCACTGCTTGTTCTTATACTCTAAACATTGAGGACAATGTTTCATTTAAGTTTGGGGGGAAGGATTTAGTTATGTTGTTTCAAATTGTCAAAATTTTAAATTTTTTAAGTGTGTCTAGTGTCTAAAACGCAGGATTTTGTGTGTTGTTTCGTTATCCTTTCAAACACCTATGATAAGACTTGGATTTAATTCTAATATGGTTTTTCAGAAATTGATAGTCATTGTTTAAGGACTTTATGTGGTTCTGAGTTCACTTTGTCTTGCATGCCATCCTTGCACTTATTGAGCACTTTGCCAAGTTAGTCCAATTTCTTGTTACTTGGAGACGTTATGCAATTCTACTTATCTCATGATCTTGGTTTCGTACTCTAGAACTTATTTGAATATCTCTTGAGACATCTTGTTGCCATACAATGCTTAGGAAGTGATTTAGGCCATGTTTGAACCGTTTGAGCCTTTCTAACCATCCCTCTACATGTATTCATCCCTAGTCAACCCATTTGAGCCTACATTAAGCCTTTCTTTGTATAAACCATTCCTACCATAATAAATTTCTGTTTCTCATCTTTACCTATTCTTTGAGCAATTAAAGCTATCTTCAAAAGAGAGTCATAAAGATGCAAGGTTTTTAGGAGCAAAAGTGATTCATTTAGTGCCATAACCCAAGTGTTGAAAAGAAATAAGTTTGGGGGTATTGGTAACTAATCAAAAGAGGTAATGAAGTGTGACCAATGTAGTCACGGCCCTAGGGTGTTATAAGGAGAAAATCATGGTGATCTAGGGTAAAGAGCCACAAAATTAGGCCAAATAAACACATTTGAAGGTGCTGAAATTATGTTGAAAATCTGCTCATGTATGTGTTCCTTGCTTGTTACAAAGTTCAGTAATCTCTCATGCTTTCACATATGCTTTAGTTATGCTCAAAATGTTGTTATATCTCCATGTCTCCTCTTTTATTCAACCACTACCCTAAGCCTCATTACAACCCTTGTAAAGTCCTTTTGATCCTTGGTATTGTATGGTATTATCGTGGAGAGCTGATTTGATAACGAGCTTATGGGGCTCGAAATTCTTGATTGTGCTCTAAGTGTGTGCGCATGTACTTATTTGAGTTGCAGGTGTTGTTCTGATTTGGCATTCACACACTACACGTAAGGATGTCATTGTAAGCTTTGCACACTCTTGAATCATGTGTGGAACTTAGATTGTGATTGTTGTGTTTCTTTGGAACCATATACTTTGGTGATTCTTTGAGGATATTGTTTGGAAGGCTAGCTGCTTATTTTCTGTTTTCTAAGTTGTGATTTTATTTTGTTTGCTCGAGGACTAGCAAAGTCTAAGTTTGGGGGTATTTGATAAGTTCATAATTTCACACATTTGTTTGCCTTCATTGCTTAGTAATTTTGTTTAGTTTCTCTTTATTTCAAGTCACTTATCTATGTTTGTGTGTTCTGTAGGTTATGGGAGCAAGAGATCACATTTTATTCAATCCATGCATATTAAGGGCTGATTGGGATGAGAGGAATACACTTGAGGCATTTGAAGCAAAATGGTGCAAAAACGTGCAAAAACTGGAGCCTGAGTTAGAAGTTCATTTCGGACTTTTCTTCTTCATCCGAGCTTGGATTGGGCCAATGTTTGTGTGGTTGGATCAATGACATTCTGAACTTCAAAATGGACATCTTAAAGTCATCATTTGATTCAGCCAAGCCCAATTCGTAAGCCCAAGAAGTTGTTCATCATGCTGACAGGAAGATGAGCTCATTGCATGCTTGGTCATGGTGAGCTAGGCATGAGCTATTGGTTTCTGGATGGAAGCTTGGTCATGCTGACATGTTGATGACCTAGGGCTGCTGGTGGGCTGCTAGTGGGATTTAGTGGAGTAACCATTTCTGATTATCTAATGCAACCCATCAACCACATTCTGATTTTCAATTGCAAGTGTTGTATGCATTTGCTATATTCAATTCAGATTTCTCACTCCCAACTCCCTATAAATACCACTTCCATTCCACATTCAATTCATCAACAATCCACATTCAGATTCAGAGACACATTCACTCATCCATTACTCCCATACACACAAAGAGAGAAGAGAGCTATCTGCAAAGGAGGAAGAGCTAGGAGCTGTCCTGGAAACTACCTTGCTCTCCACCAGCTAGTTCTTCTATTCTCTTTACTCTATCTATGTATTTCTTATTTTCTGTATTCATAATTATGTTTAACTAATCCATCTAGTTAGGGCTTAGGATGAAGCCCTAGTCATGAATATTCAATGTTATGGATGATTTCATAGTTAATTGATTTCCTTGCTTTCATTATCAAGTTGTTAACCTCCAGTTTATTATGTGCTTGATGTATGTTTTCTTGGAGTAGCTAACTAGGATTTTATGCATCTAGCACAGGTTGGGAAGGGGTTTAGATTCACCAATTCTACTCTCCTTTCACAAGCAACACATGAATGGCCTAAGAATCATTCAAGGGGTTAATAACCATAAGTTGACTAGGACAGATACCATGTTCTAGGACTTGTGTGATTATCATATTCTCAAGGAACTTAATGACTCTTGTATGCTTTATTCTAAGTAGATACCATGCTTAGGTTGCATATAAGGGATCACGTGTTGTGTAGATACCATGCACAATTACATGCCTTAGGAGAATCATGCATCCTGCACCTAGATACCATAGGCTTGTATGCGATAATCTATTGTTAATGAAGCTTGAGTCAATTTCTATGCATTCATAACTTGGATAGGAAAACTAGTGGTGGATTCCAAGGCTCTAACACTTCTAAATCATTGTTTCACAACTTGTTCATTGCTGCCATTGTTTACTTTCCAGCACTTCCATTTCATTCTCTTGTTTTCATTTCAACAACAAAACCCCCCAATTCGAGTGCGTGTGTGGTGCTAGGATTCTGTCCTAGACCTTGCCATTGTCAGTTTGTTTGTTTCTTTCTTTTATGTTTTTTCCAACATTCCAAGTAATTTAACTTGCAACCAAGTTACCATTCTCCGTGGGATCGACCTCGTATTTACATAAGCTATACTATAAACGGTTCGTGCACTTGCGAGAATTAAAGTTGCTGTTTTTAATAACTCATTTTAGTTGTTAAGAATAGGCTCAACATTTATCATTGGTGTGGGAAGGAAAACTGAAAATGACTCAAAGAAAAGAAACAGAAAAGAAAAACGTGAGGTTTCAAATTGCTGTTTTGCTCAATTTCAACATCTAATCTGTTTTGACTTGTAACTTTCAAACCACTTGGTCAAATTTAACGTTCTTTATGTCGTTGGATTCAGCATCAAAAAATGAAGAACACAACGCAGACCAAACTTTCAAAACAGTAGCAGAAAAAAAAATTTAGCAATGAAGAAGCCTACGTTTTTAGACACAAACACAAAAACTAAAAAAACCTTTCCTCACCCCCAAACTTAAATGAAGCATTGTCCTCAATGTTTGAATCCATGTAAAGCATGCAATGCACATAAAATCAAGGGTAAATGAATGAAATGAAAGAAATAAAGAAATAGAGTTTAGAACTTCCCCTTGAAGACAATGAGAGGGTAATGCATATAGTATGGCAGCACATGTTCTTCTTTGAGTATTTGGGTCAGCTGCTCATCATGTTTCTCTCACATCAAGGAAAAGAAAACCTAACAAAAACAAAACAGAAAATGAGACACAACTAAGAATGAGTAACAGTTATTATACAAATGAAAGAGATATGATTGGAATGCTTCCCTTTGAAGTGATAGCTGGAGCGTGGTTGGCCATAGCAGCTGGAGGTCGACTTCTCCGCTGCTCCATACTCCATGTTTCTATGGATTGGGTTGTCTCCTCTCTCTCCCTCTTATTATTTAGCTACTTCAGAAATGCTTAAAGAAAGACAAGGAAACTTGAAACAAAATTTTAGATTTGTTGGATTAGGAAACCATAACTTAAATGAAAATGATAAACTAAACTAAAACATCAAGATTAGGGATTCAACTTCACCACAAACATCAAATTCCATGCTTCAAAGTAACAAGCATCAAAGTAAATCAAACTAGCTTATGGAGTTCGTTCTTTCTCAAATATGATTATCCATTTGGTGTGTGGTTGTAATCAAGTATTCAGAACAAGCATTTAGCTATGGTGTTTAGTCTAAACACAAATTCCAAACCCATTAAGAACAAGAAGAACAATAAAGAACCAAGTAGAATTTAAACATGGTGTTTGTCTTCAATATCTACCCATCCATTCACTAATCAGTCCAAGAGTCATATGGTGTTTATGTAAACTTGAACAAGATATTTAATTAAGAGCAAGTGAATGAAACCAGAAACTAGCAATAATCAACATGCTACTTGAACCCTTTCTTTGGTGTTGTGTAAGCTGGGACTCAAACCCAGTTCTCTTGCTTGTCAGGCAATTGTCCTTGTCCGTTGGACTACAAACACAACTTATCAATTAACCTCATTAACTTTAAAACATGAAACTGTCTAGTTATAAAAAAGATAAAAATAAATAAAAAGTAGGAAAACCAAATAGAATCAAGCAATGTTACCAATCCCCGGCAACGGCGCCAAAACTTGTTGCGTCGGATTCAGCTGCACCAAAATGGATTCACTGCATCCTCAACTTGTGATACTCGCAAGTGCACGAACCGTTGGTAGTTTAGCGTATGTAAGTGCGAGGTCGATTCCACAGGGATTGGTGATTGAATGATCCAACTCAGTTTTCCTACACAAAACAGAAATGGAAACAAGAGAAACAAAACAAGAAGAAAGAAAAGAACTAGGACAAGATGGTGTTGTTTTAGAATCCACCCTAATTGTTCTAATCATGTTATGGCAGCAAGTAAACAAATTGATTCACTCATGAAGATGCTCACAAATAAGTCCATGGTGTTTGGATCAAATTGCATTGAACATCACAAGGACCCCAAGCATGGTGTTTACATTAGGAGACCTAGAAACCAAATCACATGAGTTGCTAATGGATGGAATGAAGATGATCCCCAAACCTTCCCAACAAGAGCAAAATGCATAAAACCTCAGGTGATCAATCAAAGGATGCAAAAACAGCTCCATTAAAATAGTGAAGAAGAATTCATGAATGAAATCAAACTTTATAAACTCAAACCATGATATAAGATTAGCAAGATGTTTATTACAATTAATAACAGAAAACAAAGTAAAACAAAGAAAATACAACAAGAAAATAAAAGACAAAGGGAGGAGAAGAAGATAAGGACAGCATGCTAGAGATGGAAAAGAATCATCTCCATGGCTGCCAGGAGGCCAAAGCCTCCCAGCTGCTGCCTTCTCCCTTCTCTCCCTTTGTGACTCTCAACTTTCCCTCTCTTTGTGTACAATGGAAGTGTAAATGATGGATCTCAGGATGTTTGTTGAATGTGGAATGGAAGTGGTATTTGTAGGGAGAGGGGAGTGGGAAATCTGAATTGAATATGGCTAATGGACTCAACACTTGCATTAGAAAATCAGAAATGGTTGCTCCACTAAATCCCACTAGCAGCCCTAGCTCATCCTCATGTCAGCATGACCAAGCTTCCATTCAGAAACCAATAGCTCATGCCTAGCTCATCATGACCAAGCATGCAATGAGCTCATCTTCCTTCAGCATGATGTGTATTTCCATGGGCTCACGAATTGGGTTGGGCTGAATCAAATGATGACTTTAAGATGTCCATTTTGAAGTTCAGAATGTCATTGATCCAACCACACAAGTATTGGTCCAATCCAAGTTCGGATGAAGAAGATAAGTCCGAAATGAACTTCTAACTCAGGCTCCAGTTTTTGCACGTTTTGCACCATTTTGCTTCAAATGCCTCAAGTGTATTCCATGCATCCAAATGAGGCCTTAACATGCTTGAATTGCATGAATTATGCTCTTTTGCTCTCTTGGCCTACAAAACACACAAAGAGAGGTAAATAACTCAGAATTATAGGAAACTAAGCAAAAGAACTAAGTAAATAGAGCATGTATATGTATGAAATTATGAGCTTAACATTGGATTTCACTCAAAACTCACCGAATGACTCCTCCCACCTTATTATGATGTTCCACAAGTTTTGGGCTCAATCCGAAATCCAAAGGTGTAAGAAATTGGACAATTCAAGTTCGTACTTCAGTTTGTGCCTTAAATGGAGTGGTTGGTGTATTGCATAGTTCTAGCGCTTGGATTTCTCTCAAAACTCACCGAATGACTCCTCCCACCTCATACTGATGTTGCACAAGTTTTGGGCTGAATCGAAATCCATAGGCCATACAAATTGGACAATTCAAGTTCGTACTCAGTTTGTGCCTTAAATGGAGTGGTTGGGGTATTGCATCGTTCTAACGCTTGGATTTCACTCAAAACTCACCGAATGACTCCTCCCAGCTTATTATGATGTTGCACAAGTTTTGGGATTCGAATCCGAAATCCATAGGCCATACAAACTGGACAATTCAAGTTCGTACTCAGTTTGTGCCTTAAATGGAGTGGTTGGTGTATTGCATAGTTCTAGCGCTTGGATTTCACTCAAAACTCACCGAATGACTCCTCCCACCTTATTATGATGTTCCACAAGTTTTGGGCTTGTTCCAAAATCCGTAGGTGTAAGAAATTGGACAATTCAAGTTCGTACTCAGTTTGTGCCTTAAATGGAGTGGTTGGTGTATTGCATAGTACTAGCGCTTGGATTTCACTGAAAACTCACCGAATGACTCCTCCCACCTTATTATGATGTTCCACAAGTCTTGGGGTCGAATCGAAATCCATAGGTGTAAGAAATTGGACAATTCAAGTTCGTACTCAGTTTGTGCTTTAAATGGAGTGGTTGGCGTATTGCATAGTTCTAGCGCTTGGATTTCACTCAAAACTCACCGAATGACTACTCCCACCTTATTATGACGTTGCACAAGTTTTGGGCTCCAATCAGAAATAGATAGGCCATACAAATTGGACAATTCAAGTTCGTACTTCAGTTTGTGCATTAAATGGAGTGGTTGGTGTATTGCATAGTTCTAGCGCTTGGATTTCACTCAAAACTCACCGAATGACTCCTCCCACCTTATTATGATGTTGCACAAGTTTTGGGCTCAATCCGAATTCCATAGGTGTAAGAAATTGGACAATTCAAGTTCGTACTTCAGTTTGTGCCTTAAATGTAGTGGTTGGTGTATTGCATCGTTCTAACGCTTGGATTTCACTCAAAACTCACCGAATGACTCCTCCCACCTTATTAAGATGTTGCACAAGTTTTGGGATTCGATCCGAAATCCATAGGCCATACAAACTGGACAATTCAAGTTCGTACTCAGTTTGTGCCTTAAATGGAGTGGTTGGTGTATTGCATAGTTCTAGCGCTTGGATTTCACTCAAAACTCACCGAATGACTCCTCCCACCTTATTATGATGTTCCACAAGTTTTGGGCTTGTTCCAAAATCCGTAGGTGTAAGAAATTGGACAATTCAAGTTCGTACTTCAGTTTGTGCCTTAAATGGAGTGGTTGGTGTATTGCATAGTTCTAGCGCTTGGATTTCACTGAAAACTCACCGAATGACTCCTCCCACCTTATTATGATGTTCCACAAGTCTTGGGGTCGAATCCGAAATCCATAGGTGTAAGAAATTGGACAATTCAAGTTCGTACTCAGTTTGTGCTTTAAATGGAGTGGTTGGCGTATTGCATAGTTCTAGCGCTTGGATTTCACTCAAAACTCACCGAATGACTCCTCCCCCCTTATTATGACATTGCACAAGTTTTGGGCTCCAATCCGAAATCCATAGGCCATACAAATTGGACAATTCAAGTTCCTACTCAGTTTGTGCATTAAATGGAGTGGTTGGTGTATTGCATAGTTCTAGCGCTTGAATTTCACTCAAAACTCACCGAATGTCTCCTCCCACCTTATTATGATGTTGCAAAAGTTTTGGGCTCGATATCGAATTCCATAGGTGTAAGAAATTGGACAATTCAAGTTCGTACTTAGTTTGTGCCTTAAATGGAGTGGTTGGTGTATTGCATAGTTCTAGCGCTTGGATTTCACTCAAAACTCACCGAATGACTCCTCCCACCTTATTATGATGTTCCACAAGTTTTGGGCTCAATCCGAAATCCAGAGGTGTAAGAAATTGGACAATTCAAGTTCGTACTCAGTTTGTGCCTTAAATGGAGTGGTTGGTGTATTGCATAGTTCTAGCGCTTGGATATCTCTCAAAACTCACCGAATGACTCCTCCCACCTCATAATGATGTTGCACAAGTTTTGGGCTGCAATCGAAATCCATAGGCCATACAAATTGGACAATTCAAGTTCGTACTCAATTTGTGCCTTAAATGGAGTGGTTGGCGTATTGCATCGTTCTAACGCTTGGATTTAACTCAAAACTCACCGAATGACTCCTCCCACCTTATTATGATGTTGCACAAGTTTTGGGATCGATCCGAAATCCATAGGCCATACAAACTGGACAATTCAAGTTCGTACTCAGTTTGTGCATTAAATGGAGTGGTTGGCGTATTGCATAGTTCTAGCGCTTGGATTTCACTCAAAACTCACCGAATGACTCCTTGTTCGGTTCACAATTGTATATCATTTTATACCCTTATAGCTTATGATTTAGTTATGTTTTTGAGTTAACCTTGTGCTTTTAACCTATTTTGTGTTTGTCCTTCAGTTTTTTAAGCTCTAGGTATCACTTGAGGCATGTGAAGTAAAATGGTGAAAATAATGTGTAAAAGCTGGAGAACTGAGTTACAAATTCATTTCGGACTTATCGTCTTCATCCGAGCTTGGATTGGGCCAATACTTGTGTAGTTGGATCAATGACATTCTGAACTTTAAAATGGACATCTTAAAGTCGACATTTGTGTGATCCAAGCCCAATCCGTGAGCCCAAGAAGTTGTTCATCATGCTGACGGGAAGATGAGCTCATTGCTTGCTTGGTCATGCTGACATGAGGATGAGCTCTTGGTTTCTGAATGGAAGCTTGGTCATGCTGACATGAGGATGACCTAGGGCTGCTAGTGGGATTTAGTGGAGTAGCCATTTCTGATTATCTAATGCAAGTGCATCAACCACATTCTGATTTTCAAATGCAAGTGTTGAGTCCATTAGCCATATTCAATTCTGATTTCTCACTTCCCTCTCCCTATAACTACCACTTCCATTCCAAACACTTTCATCAAGCAAAATCCTGGGATTCACAACACCACAATTCAGCCATCTACCCTCAAACACTTCCATCATTTTCCCAAACACTCCAGAAATCAACCCAAAGCTCTAAACAGCCTCAAATCACCAAAACAACTCCAGCAAACCTCTCTTCCATTTTCCCTACGAATTTCATCTGTCTCAACCATCACCACTCACTCAAAATCATCCCAAATCACCTCCATATCCTTCATACATCTTTCTAGAAGTGGGGAAGCTCTTGGAGAAGCATTAGAAGTGGAGAAGCACTTGGAGAAGCCTTGGACACCACAAGAACTTCAGAAAAGGGGTTTTTCTACTCTTATTGCATTCATTATGTTTTCTCATTTCTATTCAAGTCTCTTTTCCATTATGAGTAGCTAAATCCATAACTAGGGCTTCGATGTAACCTAACATGAATATTCTGGGTTTATAAGTTTGAAGTTGGAGTTTCAAGTTTGATTCATGATTCATGTTCTTATTCATTATGCTTATAAGTTAACATGCTTGTTTGAATGATTGATCACCATTAGAACTTGTTTGTTAACTATCTTGGTTTGAATTAAGAGTAGACACCATGCTTTAATTCGAATTGAACTATGAATAAGAAGAGCATGTATGGACATTCAACAACAGGGATTAGATACATGCTTGGTTGTTTAAATTGTTCTTCTATGCTTAATGGGTTCCTAATGCTTAATTTTAGGTTAGACAACAAATGATCAAATTAGGGAATTAGGAACACAAGGTTAGGACCAGACACCATGGCCTAATCATACTATAGCTAGAATCAATCTTTGAATCTGAATTAGACTTGTTACTTGACTCCTTATAACCCAGAATTGAATTGTTATGGTGAATCGAATGCCCTAGTCTCCAAATCCATTTTCCAGCCCTTCAAAATCACTCTTTGTTACACTTGTTATTTGCTTTCATTTGAAATTTCAGTTTGCTCACTTCCTTTCACAATCACAATCACTTTCACTTTAAATTCTGTTTCTCCTAACTTCTTGAATTCGGTAATCTAAAGTACATAACTAATTTGAACTTCTCAGTCTTCGTGGGTACGACCTCGTACTTGTCTTGCTATACTACTAATTGCCCCGTACAATTGCGAGTTAACATATTATTAACAACAAATTTTGGCGCCGTTGCCGGGGACTGAACGAAAGTTCTTCCCTGGTTATGTGCCCAAGGTTATGATAGGTTCATAATTGTATATCATTTTGTACCCTTCTAGCTTATGATTTGGTTATGTTTTTGAGTTAAACTTGTGCTTTTAATCCTTTTTGTGTTTATCTTTCAGTTAATTGAGCTTTAGGAAACAATGATGGCTTTGGAGAACATAATTCATGCAATTCAAGCATGTTAAGGCCTGATTTGGATGAAGGGAAGAAGAGTTTAAAGACAAATTCATTTTGGCTACAGTCCCTGCCAGTCCAGTTCCGTAGGTCACATTGCAAGCTTTGTTTCAGCAACCTACATAACTCGAATAGGGCCACATTCTTCATGAAAGTTGTTCCAATGGGTGTGTACTATAACATATCCAAAATTCAGCCTCATTGGATAAATCTGGCGTCCGTTACCTAGCAAACACAGAACCATGCTCAGGATGGATCTTATCAGCGCGGAAAATAAGTTAGCAATTTGTTTCGGCCTTAACTTCTTCTTCCGACCTTGGATTGGCCCAAATAACATATGGCTGGAAAGAAGACATTCTGAACTTCAATTTCAAGTGCTTAAAGTCCTAATTTGATTAAGAGAAGCCCAAGTTGTAAGCCCTTGAAGTTGCTGGTCATGCTGACCTCAGCATGTGCTGGTTGGATGCTTGGTCATGGTGAGCTAGGCATGAGCTATAATTTCTGGTTGGAAGCTTGGTCATGGTGACATGAAGATGACCTAGGGCTGCTAGTGGGATTAAGTGGTGAAGTGCATCAACCATTCAAGATTTTCTAATACAAGTGCATCACACACTTTGGATTTTCTATTACAAGTGCATCAACCATTTCAGATTTTATAATTCAAGTGTTGTATGCATTAGTCTTATTGAATTCAGATTTTCACTTCCCCTAGGCCTATAAATAGGGAAGTTCTCTAAGCTTGTAATAACACCCCAAGGGGGGGAGCTCTCAAGCACTTCTCTAGAGCTCCCTTCCCTTCTCTCCCTCAAATTCTTTTAGTTTCCCTTTGTAGTTCTCAATGGTTGTAACAAGATTCTAGTACTATAAATCTCAAGCATTTTTTCCTTTCTCTTCTTTTATTAAATCTCAAGCACTTCTCTATTCTCTTCCAAACACTCTCCAAACCCTAAACACATGTCTCTTCCCTTCCAAATTCCCCATGTTCTCCAAACACTTTCTCTTCCAAGATTCTCAAAGTTCCCAAACACTTCTCCCATTCCTTCATCAAATTCTCAAACACTTTCCAAACACTTTCTTCTCCCTTCTCAAAGCTCTCAAACACATGCTCTTCCAAAATCCACAAAGTTCTCAAACACCACTTTCCTTTCTTCTCCAAAAGTTTCCATATTCTCAAACACTCCTCCCTTCTCTTTCTCAAACACATCTCTCATCTCTTCTCCAAATTTCCCAAACACATTTCCCTTCTCTTCCAAAAGTCTCCATGTCTCAAACACTTCACAAACACCTTCCTTTCCCTTCCAAAATCCTCAAGCTTCCCAAACACCTTCCTCCAAATTCTCAAGCTCTAAAACACCTCTCTCTTTCTCTCCAAAAACTCTCCATGTTCTCAAGTGTTGTACAAAATCCTTGTTTTATGTTCTTTTGTTTTCATTTTTGTTTTGTGTAGGAAAACTGAATTGGATCATTCAATCACCAATCCCTGTGGAATCGACCTCGCACTTACATACGCTAAACTACTGATCGGTTCATAATTGTATATCATTTTGTACCCTTCTAGCTTATGATTTGGTTATGTTTTTGAGTTAAACTTGTGCTTTTAATCCTTTTTGTGTTTATCTTTCAGTTCATTGAGCTTTAGGTAATAATGATGGCTTTAGAGAGAATAATTCATGCAATTCAAGCATGTTAAGGCCTAATTTGGATGAATGGATGAAGAGCTTAAAGACAAACTCATTTTGGCTACAGCCCCCTGCCAGTCCAGTTCCGTAGGTCATATTGCAAGCTTTGTTTCAACAACCTACATAGCTCGAATGAGGCCACATTCTTCATGAAA
The DNA here is from genome assembly GCA_018703695.1 of Prunus fruticosa. Taxonomy (NCBI): domain Eukaryota; kingdom Viridiplantae; phylum Streptophyta; class Magnoliopsida; order Rosales; family Rosaceae; genus Prunus; species Prunus fruticosa. The sequence continues at coordinate 2,187,586 of JAHHUK010000007.1, forward strand.
GTTGTTCCAATGGGTGTGTACTATAACATATCCAAAATTCAGCCTCATTGGATAAATCTGGCGTCCGTTACCTAGCAAACACAGAACCATGCTCAGGATGGATCTTATCAGCGCGGAAAATGAGTTAGCAATTTGTTTTGGCCTTAACTTCCTCCTCCGACCTTGGATTGGCCCAAATGATATATGGCTGGAAAGAAGACATTCTGAAATTAAAGTTGGAGTGCTTAAAGTCTTAATTTGCTTAAGGGAAGCCCAAGTTGTAAGCCCTTGAAGTTGCTGGTCATGCTGACCTCAGCATGTGCTGGTTGGATGCTTGGTCATGGTGAGCTAGGCATGAGCTATCATTTCTGGTTGGAAGCTTGGTCATGCTGACATGAGGATGAGCTAGGGCTGCTAGTGGGATTTAGTGGAGTAGCCATTCAAGATTTTCTAATACAAGTGCATCATCCAATTCATATTTTCTAATTCAAGTGCATCAACCATTTCAGATTTTATAATTCAAGTGTTGTATGCATTAGTCTTTTTGAATTCAGATTTTCACTTCCCTTAGGCCTATAAATAGGGAGGTTCTATAAGCTTGTAATCATACCCCAAGGGGGGAGCTCTCAAACACTTCTCTAGAGCTCCCTTCCCTTCTCTCCCTCAAATTCTCTTAGTTTCCCTTTGTAGTTTCTCAATTGTTGTAATAAGATCCTTCTACTAAATTTTCTTTTTATTAAATCTCCAAACACTTCTCTATTCTCTTTTAAAGTTCTCCATGCTCTAAAACATTTCCCCAAATACAATTCCCACTCTCTTCCAAGATTCTCAAAGTTCCCAACCACTTCTCCCATTCCTTCATCAAATTCTCCAAATTTCCCAAACACATTTCCCTTCTCTTCCAAAAGTCTCCATGTCTCAAACACTTCACAAACACCCTTCTCTCCCTTCCCTAAGTTCTCAAACTCTCCAAGTTCACAAAATCCTCAAGCTTCCCAAACACCTTCCTCCAAATTCTCAAGCTCTCAAACACCTCTCTCTTTCTCTCCAAAAACTCTCCATGTTCTCAAGTAATGTACATTCTTTCTTCTTGTTTTGTTTCTTTTGTTTTCATTTTTGTTTTGTGTAGGAAAATTGAATTGGATCATTCAATAACCAATCCCTGTGGAATCGACCTCGCACTTACATACGCTAAACTACCAACGGTTCGTGCACTTGCGAGTATCACAAGTTGAGGATGCAGTTGAATCCATTTTGGTGCAGCTGAATCTACGCAACAAGTTTTTTCCCCAAACCTTGATTTTGCTAGTCCTCGAGCAAAACAACACAAAACAAAGTTAAAAATAAAACAAGAAGTTAACTAGACCACTTTCGTAGGTAACTCGATTGCATTGAGCATATGCAACAAGCCTTTAAACCTCTAGGCATCCCTAGTAGGAGGAGTTGTGTCTCCTGAGGGTTTTAACAATATCAATACCCACAAACGTTTTTCTAACTCTACAAAACAAAATGGTTAGAAAACTTAAAAGATTGCTAGTCCTTAAGCAACATAACAAAAACAAAAATAAAAGCAAAAACAAAAATAAAAATAGAAACAATCACAAAAAACAAATCACAAAAAATCAAAATAAAAACTCAAAACAACATTTCCGAACCTTTTGAAGAGAAATGACTCATGCACATGACTCAAAAGTTTTAACAATAAAAGCTCAATTTTAGACATTATTAACAAAGCGGCAAAGTTCTAAACACAATATGCTCAAAGTGTAGTAGTGTGATAGCCAAATGCAACAAATTCTCCAATCTTAGTTTTCACACAAGTTCAAAAATCATACAAAGCACAAATTCAACTTCAAATCTCACCAAAGTTGTCCTCTCACAAATGAATCACTCAGAAGAGGGCTATAATGCAACACTCAGTTATAAACATGAGATTAGAGTTAAACCATAAGGACTTAACTCGAAATAGAAAGATGAAGAACTTGCATTAATATGATCTCAAGAAGGATGTCAAACACTTAAAAGTAAGAAAATGGATGCAATTCAACCACATGACATTTAAGATCAATTTAGGTCTTTAACATAGGTTGTAATGGGGCCAAGGGTGTAAGGTGAGTAAGAAATGAAAGGTATGGATAATACAAAGTCCAAGGAACTCGTAATGTAAGAGCATAAAACAATTGTTTACAAGACTTCGAATCATCACGATTAGATTTTTTTCTTTTACATGATCAAAACTCCTTATACCTTCATTTACAATGATTCACACTCCTTTCCTTTAATTGAACAAATACCAATTTATTTTGAAGGCCCAAAAATGAATTTTCAATCAACCACCACATAACTTTTCTCTTTTCTTTCACCAATTGTGTGATTTTTTTTTTTTCGAAATGTAACACCTCTTCCCAAACTTAGCATGAAAAACACATCCAAATTAAAGCTCATGAGTTCCTTAGAAAGGTAAATATTTGTTTTTCGGGCTAAGGCGAGGAAATAAAATTGGTAAATGAAAGAAAAGGTTTACATGTAGGCTCAAAATGGTTAACAATGGAAAATCATGCTTAAGCATGCATAAGGTTAGCTTGAAAGGCACAAACGATCCAAAGAATGCCTTAATATCATTTCTTAAAATGTCATGAAGTCAAATTGCACAAGAATGAATGACTTTGAAGTGTTCAACCAAATCAATGAATAATGAGATCAAACAACAACTTAGATGACAAGAAAATAAGAGTATGTATATAACACTCATGAATTCAAGTACAAGGCTCAAAAACTCACTTTATATGGTTGGTTATATAAGTCTAATTTATGCTTCATACAATTCTTTAGATCATGCAAATCCTTTAATTGGAAAATTATGAAACAAATGGCAAGTGCAAAGGTTTCGAACATATCATGATAGAACAATGCCAAATTTTTTTTATTTTTTTTTAATAAAGAAAAAAAAACACTAAAATAAAATGAAATCCAATTTTTATTTAAGTCATGCAAACATTTATCACTATCTCATCATAAGTGTTCGGAAAGTGACTCAAAACAAAAATAAAACAAAACAAGACTCAAATAGAAGAAAAACAAGCAATTTTTATTTTTTTATTTTTAATTAAGAAAAACAAAATACATGCTAAACTCCAATACCCCCAAACCTAGAAATGAACATTGTCCTCAATGTTTAAAAATTAGCCACAAACAATGTCATAACCAGAAATGAAAGGTATTAAAGCAAATAAAAATTAACACACACAAAAATAAAATAAAACAATTACAAAATAAAAATTACAAAATAATCAAACAAATAAAAAGGAAAACTGTTAAACACTCAAAACAGGTAAGCCCTAAACAGACAGTCTTACACAAACTGAAACCCAAACAATTGAAAGCCCAACCCAAAATGAAATTAACCCAACAACGATAAAACCCGACCCAAAATGAAATCTGAAGCCCACATGTTTTAATTTTAATTTTAATTTTTTAATTTAGGATAAAACGTGAATTGGATTCTGAAACATGGGTCCTTGATGTCTCGACAGAGCGAGACACGTGTCGACGCAAAGAGGCGCCGCAGACTCCACAAGCAGAAATTACGGGTCCATGGAAAGGCGCGACGACTTTGCTGAACGCGTCCGTTCAGACAAAGCAAGTCGTGACAAATGAGTTGGAAACGGTTGGAAAGTGAGATGGTTGTGGGACTCGAGGAACGCTGGGGATTCAGAAAATGCTTAGACGCTGCGATGGCTAGGGTTTGTCAAAGACTATGTCTATAAGAAGGAAAACGAAGGGGAAAAAAACAAAAAAAACACAAACTCAGAAACACAAAAGAGAAAAGAAGCAAGAAATACTGAGAAATCAAATGGCCTCTTCCTACCCCTTTTCTTTGGATCTCAACCTAGCTCCACCGACTCAAACACGAGGCAAACAGGTAGCACCAGGTATGGATGCCCTACTTTGCCTCCGCACGGGGCCTGTGACCGTCAATGACTCAATACTCCTGGACAACGATGTTGCCATTGGAGTTGGTAGAAATTTGGTGACTCCTAAAGATATACGTGTGTTCGGGACAAGGGATGACAATCGGGTCATGAGTGATGCCCTGGCACTGAGCATGCAGAGTACAGCATGTGTCGCAAGTTTGGTTCATCGCCTACTGCGAAGTCCCATGAGGTAGAGGTGCTGAAAGGTCAGTTGAGCGGCGGAGCACAGGATGGTTGAAGAGTGTCAAAGTGCTATAAAAAGCTTGAAAAGGGAGCGGTCAAGGATAGTGGAGGTGAATCGACACCAGCTAGACGTATTGCGGGACGAGAATAAAAACCTATCAAAGATGGTAGAGTTGTACTCTCGCGACATGCGAAAACAGCTGGAAGACCTAGACCGACCAGGCAAACGCAAGAAACCAGATCGCGAGAAAAGTTATACTGAAGCTAAGATTGCGATCTTTGGGAGCTCAAGTGATGAGCCCCAAGAGGCTGTGCGTGAAGCCCCGGAAGAGGACAACCAGATGGCCAAACTAAAAGCTCCTATGGTCGAGACACCGAAGGCCAAGGAGAAATGATTTCAGTTTTTATTTATTATTTACTTTAAAATGTATGTTTGTTTGTTTTTTTTTTAATTGGGAAATAAAAAGTTATGTTATCTCAAAGACACGAATGATCCTAAATTTAAAGAACGACGATCAAACAAAAACATGAAAACCCAAACATGCATTTTTATTTTTAGTTAAGTAAACACACAAGTAACTGCTTTTTCTTTTAAGAGAAAAACTGAAGGATGACCAGTTAAGGGCCTCAGAAAACACAGCCAGGGGATCCGGGAAGGTTGGAGGGGTCACAATGGTCCCTCTTAAAACCCAAACTTCTTAGACACCGAAGGTGCCGCCTAAAGAACTCCTAGACACTATATAGACTGCGGTTGCTCACTGGAGTTACCAAAAGTTTAGCTCCTTCAAAGAATATCCTATGAGTTTTAAATTATACTAACTAATTAAATAAAAACAAAATAAATAAATAAATAAATAAAAACTAAAATAAACACGCAATTCAAACAAGAATTTAAAAGAAGAGATGAGATTCTTGCACCAAGTGTCCAAGACGCATCTTTAATTTTGTCTCTACTTCCACTACATTCTTGAGAAACCTGACAAACAAGAAGAAAACAATTGAAAAAAAACAAAATAAAATAAAATAACAACTGAAAAAAAGAAAAAACACAAACATCAGAAAAAGGGGAGGCAAAAGTAAGTGAAAGTGTAGTCATGCTCCCTTTTTTTAAAAAAACGCGCTCGCAATTTGCGGAAGAAATGAAGGGATCCGAGAGAAAAGAGCACATGATAGCACCCTCGAGATCCGAAGTGCTTTCCGCTCCCTCGCCTGCATAAATCTATTTAAACACTTCTCGGTGAAGTAGAAGAGCACCTCGCATTTCTTCCTGTAAATTCAAGAAAAACATCAAAAAATCCAACAACAAAACAATGGCATCTTCATGCACTCACCTTGATGATCTAAACCTTGAATTGTCCCTTGCGCCACCGAATGCGCAGATAAGGGCTCCTCAAAACCATGTCTTCCCAAACTCCACCTATCATCACGGTACGGCCTCAAACTTTGCTGAGGTAATACCGAACTTTTCTGAGGCAGTGCCGAACAGAGCATGCTCCTGGGAGGCATGATTAGCAGCAGGCTCACATCGACAGATCACCTGCATGTGGCAAAGAGGTCTGACAAGGCAGCAGTGGAGGAGTCCCACAATTTAACGGTGCTCCACGCGGTCTCGGCTACCAATTTGGGCATACGATTACCTGGCGAGGACACGGGAGTGTGCCGCGATGAGCGAGGAAATAGCTTCCTTGAAGGCTATGGTGGCGGACTCCAGAAGCGGCTTTACTGTGCTAATCAGCACGTGGAAGCACTGCAGAGAAAAAATGAGGACCATGTGGAGCTGCTGAGATTCTGCAAGTCAGAGATAACAGAGGCATGCCATGAAGATGAAGATGAAAATGAAGAAGAAGAAGAAGAAGTTGTTGTTGTTGTTGTTTTTTTTTTTTTTTTAAATTTTACTTGAATGTTTTTTTGTTTTTTTTTTTTTTGTTTTTTTTTAATGCAGTGTTTGAATGAAATAAAAATGTGTTTTTAACACTCAGAAATAAACTAACTAACCACACCACGTAAATAAATACATAAACTAACTTAACAAAACAAAAAAAGAAAACAAAGAAGTTCCAAATTGATTTTTTTAAAATTTTAAATTTATTTACAACTAACTGACCACACAAAAAAAAAAAAAAAAAAAGAAGTTCCAAATTGCAAGTTACAAGGAAAAATAAATAAAAACTCAAATTTCAATTTTTTATAAAATTATTAATTTTTTAATTTTTTTTTTTTTAGTAAAAAAAAACACAAATATACAAGCAACTCATGGATGACCAGTTAAGGGCCTCAGAAAATACAGCCAGGGGATCCGGGAAGGTTGGAGGGGTCACAATGGTCCCGCTTAAAAACCAAACTTCTTAGACACCGAAGGTGTCGCCTATAGAACTCCTAGACACTGGATTGACGGAGACGCTCATAGGAGTTACCACGAGTCAGCTCATATAAAAAATCTTTTTAATTTTTTTTAATAAAAGAAATAGAAATTTAAAATTACTGAAATAATAACAAAACAACTAAAGAGAAAGGATTGAAATACTCCCCCTTGAAGCGATTAGGTTGAGCGTGATGCATTTGGAGGTCGCGACTTCTCCCACTACTCCACACTCCCCATTCTTATGATTGAGGTTACCATCTCTCTCCATTTTTATTAAGCTGACATTACTTGCTAAAACAAACACAGAAAACTTGAAACAGAATTAAAGGATTGGGAAATAAAAACTAAAATGAAAAGAAAAATCAACACACGTCCAATTTCATGCTTCAAAGTAACAAGCAACAAAGTAATCAAACTAGCGTATGAAGTTCGTTCTTTCTCAAATATGATTATCCATATGGTGTGTGGTTTTAATCAAGTATTCAGAAAAAGCATTTAGCTATGGTGTTTAGTCTAAACACAAATTCCGAACCCATTAAGAACAAGAAGAACAATAGAGAACCAAGTAGAATTTAAACATGGTGTTTGTCTTCAATATCTACCCATTCATTCACTAATCAGTCCAAGAGTCATATGGTGTTTATGTAAACTTGAACAAGATATTTAATTAAGAGCAAGTGAATGAAACCATAAACTAGAAATAATCAACATGCTACTTGAACCTTTTTGTTTTTGGGTGTTGTGTAAGCTGGGACTCAAACCCAGTTCTCTTGCTTGTCAGGCAATTGTCCTTGTCCGTTGGACTACAAACACAACTTGTCAATTAACGTCATTAACTTTAAAACATGAAACTGTCCAGTTATGAAAAAGATAAAAATAAATAAAAAGTAGGAAAACCAAGTAGAATCAAACAATGTTACCGATCCCGGCAACGGCGCCAAAACTTGTTGCGTAGATTCAGCTGCACCAAAATGGATTCAACTGCATCCTCAACTTGTGATACTCGCAAGTGCACGAACCGTTGGTAGTTTAGCGTATGTAAGTGCGAGGTCGATTCCACAGGGATTGGTTATTGAATGATCCAATTCAATTTTCCTACACAAAACAAAAATGAAAACAAAAGAAACAAAACAAGAAGAAAGAATGTACATTACTTGAGAACATGGAGAGTTTTTGGAGAGAAAGAGAGAGGTGTTTGAGAGCTTGAGAATTTGGAGGAAGGTGTTTGGGAAGCTTGAGGATTTTGTGAACTTGGAGAGTTTGAGAACTTAGGGAAGGGAGAGAAGGGTGTTTGTGAAGTGTTTGAGACATGGAGACTTTTGGAAGAGAAGGGAAATGTGTTTGGGAAATTTGGAGAATTTGATGAAGGAATGGGAGAAGTGGTTGGGAACTTTGAGAATCTTGGAAGAGAGTGGGAATTGTATTTGGGGAAATGTTTTAGAGCATGGAGAACTTTAAAAGAGAATAGAGAAGTGTTTGGAGATTTAATAAAAAGAAAATTTAGTAGAAGGATCTTATTACAACAATTGAGAAACTACAAAGGGAAACTAAGAGAATTTGAGGGAGAGAAGGGAAGGGAGCTCTAGAGAAGTGTTTGAGAGCTCCCCCCTTGGGGTATGATTACAAGCTTATAGAACCTCCCTATTTATAGGCCTAAGGGAAGTGAAAATCTGAATTCAAAAAGACTAATGCATACAACACTTGAATTATAAAATCTGAAATGGTTGATGCACTTGAATTAGAAAATATGAATTGGATGATGCACTTGTATTAGAAAATCTTGAATGGCTACTCCACTAAATCCCACTAGCAGCCCTAGCTCATCCTCATGTCAGCATGACCAAGCTTCCAACCAGAAATGATAGCTCATGCCTAGCTCACCATGACCAAGCATCCAACCAGGCACATGCTGAGGTCAGCATGACCAGCAACTTCAAGGGCTTACAACTTGGGCTTCCCTTAAGCAAATTAAGACTTTAAGCACTCCAACTTTAAGTTCAGAATGTCTTCTTTCCAGCCATATATCATTTGGGCCAATCCAAGGTCGGAGGAGGAAGTTAAGGCCAAAACAAATTGCTAACTCATTTTCCGCGCTGATAAGATCCATCCTGAACAAGTTTAACTCAAAAACATAACCAAATCATAAGCTAGAAGGGTACAAAATGATATACAATTATGAACCGATCAACTACCAACGGTTCGTGCACTTGCGAGTATCACAAGTTGAGGATGCAACTGAATTAACTTTGGTGCAGCTGTATCTACACAACAAGTTTTTGGCGCCGTTGCCGGGGATCGGTAACATTGTTTGATTTTATTTGGTTTTTCTACTTTTTATTTATTTTTATCTTTTGTATAACTTGACAGTTTCATGTTTTAAAGTTAATGAGGTTAATTGACAAGTTGTGTTTGTAGTCCAACGGACAAGGACAATTGCCTAACAAGCAAGAGAACTGGGTTTGAGTCCCAGCTTACACAACACCCAAAAACAAAAAGGTTCAAGTAGCATGTTGATTATTTCTAGTTTATGGTTTCATTCACTTGCTCTTAATTAAATATCTTGTTCAAGTTTACATAAACACCATATGACTCTTGGGCTGATTAGTGAATGAATGGGTAGATATTGAAGACAAACACCATGTTTAAATTCTACTTGGTTCTCTATTGTTCTTCTTGTTCTTAATGGGTTCGGAATTTGTGTTTAGACTAAACACCATAGCTAAATGCTTTTTCTGAATACTTGATTAAAACCACACACCATATGGATAATCATATTTGAGAAAGAACGAACTTCATAAGCTAGTTTAATTTACTTTGCTACTTATTACTTTGAAGCATGAAATTGGATGTGTGTTGATTTTCCTTTCCATTTTAGTTTTTATTTCCTAATCCTTTAATTCTGTTTCAAGTTTTCTGTGTTTGTTTTAGCAAGTAATGTCAGCTTAATAAAAATGGAGAGAGATGGTAACCTCAATCATAAGAATGGGGAGTGTGGAGTAGTGGGAGAAGTCGCGACCTCCAAATGCATCACACTCGACCTAATCGCTTCAAGGGGGAGTATTCCAATCCTTTCTCTTTAGTTGTTTTGTTATTATTTCAGTCATTTTAATTTTCTATTTCTTTTATTAAAAAAAAAAATTAAAAAGATTTTTTATATGAGCTGACTTATGGTAACTTCAGATGAGCGTCTCCGTCAATCCAGTGTCTAGGAGTTCTTTAGGCGACACCTTCGGTGTCTAAGAAGTTTGGGTTTTCTTGTTGGACAGATTTTACTCTATCTATTTCTCGCAAGTGCACGAACCAATTGTAGTATAGGAATGCAAGCACGAGGTCGTTCCACAGAGACTTGGATGAAAGACACTTATTACTACTACTTAGACTCACAAGTAATCCTAAGACTAAACAGAATTTAAATGAGGTTGTGTTGAGTTTGTTTGGAGTAACAACTACAAAAAGGGAAAGCAAATAGCAAGTGACTGAAAAATACTAAAAGGGAATGCAAAATAGCAAGTGATCAGCAAGTAGATGTTTAGAAATTTAGAGAGAAAGGAGACAAGCACTAGGGTTTCAACTTCACCATGACAATCCAATTTCAAGCAACAAGTTAACAATCACCTAAGTTGATTACAATTTTTGGAGTTCGTTCTTTCTTATGTATGATTATCCATATGGTGTTTGGTTTTAATCAAGTACTCAGAAACACAACTTAGCTATGGTGTTTAGTCTAGGCTATGAATCTGAATCCATTAAGCTTAAGAAGAACACAAAAGAACCAAGTAAACATTTAAACATGGTGTTTGTCCTAAATGCATTACCCACTCATTCACTAATCGGTTCAAGAGTCATATGGCGTTTATGTAAACTTGAACTAGATAACCAACATGCATGTGTTTATAGTGGCCAGTTATTTAAACATGCATAAAGATTCAATTAAGAACAAGTGAATGAGACCAGAAAATTAGAAGTAATCAACAAGAGTAACATTAACTTGAAAACATGAAATTGTCTTGTCAGGTTACATTGAAACCCTAGCTATGGATTTAGCTGCTCATAATGAGAAAGAAATTAAGACAGAAATGAGAAAACATAATGAATGCAATAAGAGTAGAAAAACCCCTTTTCTGAAGTTCTTGTGGTGTCCAAGGCTTCTCCAAGTGCTTCTCCACGTCTAATGCTTCTCCAAGAGCCTCCTCACTTCTAGAAGGATGTATGAAGGATATGGAGGTGATTTGGGATGAGTTTGAGTGAGTGGTGATGGCTAAGAAAGATGAAATTCGTAGGGAAATGGAAGAGAGGTTTGCTGGAGCTGTTTTGGTGATTTGGGGCTGTTTAGAGCTTTTGGTTGATTGCTGGAGTGTTTGGGATTGTGAGAGTGTTTGAGGATAGTTTCTGAATGTGTTTGGGAAAATGATGGAAGTGTTTGAGGGAGGATGGAGTGAAGGATGGCTGAATTGTGGGGTTGTGAATCCCAGGCTTGCACCTAGAGTGTATGGGAGTGTTTAAGGATGGATGGAGAGGGTTTTGTGGGGTTGTGAATCCCAGGCTTGCACACCTTGAATCTGGAATTGAATTGGTATTTATAGGGGAAGGGAGGTGAGAAATTAGAATTGAATATGGCTAATGGACTCAACACTTGCATTAGATAATCAGAAATGGGCTAATGGACTCAACACTTGCATTAGATAATCAGAAATGGTTACTCCACTAAATCCCACTAGCAGCCCTAGCTCATCCCCATGTCAGCATGACCAAGCTTCCATTCAGAAACCAATAGCTCATGCCTAGCTCACCATGACCAAGCATGCAATGAGCTCATCTGCAAGTCAGCATGATGTGTAATTTGATGGGCTCACGGATTGGGCTTGGATCAATCAAATGTCGACTTTGAGCTATCAATCTTTAAGTTCAGAATGTCATCGATCCAAACACACAAGTATTGGCCTAATCCAAGCTCGGATGAAGAAGATAAGTCCGAAATGAACTTGTAACTCAGTCACCAGTTTTTACACATTATTTTCACCATTTTACTTCAAATGCCTCAAGTGATACCTAGAGCTCAATAAACTGAATAACAAACACAAAAGAGGTTACCATCTCTCTCCATTTTTATTAAGCTGTCATAAATTGCTAAAACAAACACAGAAAACTTGAAACAGAATTAAAGGATTAGGAAATAAAAACTAAAATTGAAAGGAAAATCAACACACGTCCAATTTCATGCTTCAAAGTAACAAGCAACAAAGTAATCAAACTAGCTTATGGAGTTCGTTCTTTCTCAAATATGATTATCCATATGGTGTGTGGTTTTAATCAAGTATTCAGAAAAAGCATTTAGCTATGGTGTTTAGTCTAAACACAAATTCCGAACCCATTAAGAACAAGAAGAACAAAAGAGAACTAAGTAGAATTTAAACATGGTGTTTGTCTTCAATATCTACCCATTCATTCACTAATCAGTCCAAGAGTCATATGGTGTTTATGTAAACTTGAACAAGATAATTAATTAAGAGCAAGTGAATGAAACCATAAACTAGAAATAATCAACATGCTACTTGAACCTTTTTGTTTTTGGGTGTTGTGTAAGCTGGGACTCAAACCCAGTTCTCTTGCTTGTCAGGCAATTGTCCTTGTCCGTTGGACTACAAACACAACTTGTCAATTAACGTCATTAACTTTAAAACATGAAACTGTCCAGTTATGAAAAAGATAAAAATAAATAAAAAGTAGGAAAACCAAGTAGAATCAAACAATGTTACCGATCCCGGCAACGGCGCCAAAAACTTGTTGGACAGATTTTACTCTATCTATTTCTCGCAAGTGCACGAACCAATTGTAGTATAGGAATGCAAGCACGAGGTCGTTCCACAGAGACTTGGATGAAAGACACTTATTACTACTACTTAGACTCACAAGTAATCCTAAGACTAAACAGAATTTAAATGAGGTTGTGTTGAGTTTGTTTGGAGTAACAACTACAAAAAGGGAAAGCAAATAGCAAGTGACTGAAAAATACTAAAAGGGAATGCAAAATAGCAAGTGATCAGCAAGTAGATGTTTAGAAATTTAGAGAGAAAGGAGACAAGCACTAGGGTTTCAACTTCACCATGACAATCCAATTTCAAGCAACAAGTTAACAATCACCTAAGTTGATTACAATTTTTGGAGTTCGTTCTTTCTTATGTATGATTATCCATATGGTGTTTGGTTTTAATCAAGTACTCAGAAACACAACTTAGCTATGGTGTTTAGTCTAGGCTATGAATCTGAATCCATTAAGCTTAAGAAGAACACAAAAGAACCAAGTAAACATTTAAACATGGTGTTTGTCCTAAATGCATTACCCACTCATTCACTAATCGGTTCAAGAGTCATATGGCGTTTATGTAAACTTGAACTAGATAACCAACATGCATGTGTTTATAGTGGCCAGTTATTTAAACATGCATAAAGATTCAATTAAGAACAAGTGAATGAGACCAGAAAATTAGAAGTAATCAACAAGAGTAACATTAACTTGAAAACATGAAATTGTCTTGTCAGGTTACATTGAAACCCTAGCTATGGATTTAGCTGCTCATAATGAGAAAGAAATTAAGAGAGAAAATGAGAAAACATAATGAATGCAATAAGAGTAGAAAAACCCCTTTTCTGAAGTTCTTGTGGTGTCCAAGGCTTCTCCAAGTGCTTCTCCACGTCTAATGCTTCTCCAAGAGCCTCCTCACTTCTAGAAGGATGTATGAAGGATATGGAGGTGATTTGGGATGAGTTTGAGTGAGTGGTGATGGCTAAGAAAGATGAAATTCGTAGGGAAATGGAAGAGAGGTTTGCTGGAGCTGTTTTGGTGATTTGGGGCTGTTTAGAGCTTTTGGTTGATTGCTGGAGTGTTTGGGATTGTGAGAGTGTTTGAGGATAGTTTCTGAATGTGTTTGGGAAAATGATGGAAGTGTTTGAGGGAGGATGGAGTGAAGGATGGCTGAATTGTGGGGTTGTGAATCCCAGGCTTGCACCTAGAGTGTATGGGAGTGTTTAAGGATGGATGGAGAGGGTTTTGTGGGGTTGTGAATCCCAGGCTTGCACACCTTGAATCTGGAATTGAATTGGTATTTATAGGGGAAGGGAGGTGAGAAATCAGAATTGAATATGGCTAATGGACTCAACACTTGCATTAGATAATCAGAAATGGGCTAATGGACTCAACACTTGCATTAGATAATCAGAAATGGTTACTCCACTAAATCCCACTAGCAGCCCTAGCTCATCCCCATGTCAGCATGACCAAGCTTCCATTCAGAAACCAATAGCTCATGCCTAGCTCACCATGACCAAGCATGCAATGAGCTCATCTGCAAGTCAGCATGATGTGTAATTTGATGGGCTCACGGATTGGGCTTGGATCAATCAAATGTCGACTTTGAGCTATCAATCTTTAAGTTCAGAATGTCATCGATCCAAACACACAAGTATTGGCCTAATCCAAGCTCGGATGAAGAAGATAAGTCCGAAATGAACTTGTAACTCAGTCACCAGTTTTTACACATTATTTTCACCATTTTACTTCAAATGCCTCAAGTGATACCTAGAGCTCAATAAACTGAATAACAAACACAAAAGAGGTTACCATCTCTCTCCATTTTTATTAAGCTGTCATAAATTGCTAAAAAAAGAACAAAAACTGAAAAACACAATGAAAGAAAAGTGAAAACATGAACGAAAATTGAAAACCTTCCCCCCAGACCTGAATTGAACATTGTCCTCAATGTTAAAGCAAAGAAAAGATGATTGAGAACATGCAAATGATAAAGGGAAAAGTTAAGGTTGGAGATGCTAAAAAACAAAACAAAAAACAAAAACAAAAACAAAAACAAAACAAAACAAATTTTTTTTTTTGAAATTTGAGTTTTTATTTATTTTTCCTTGTAAATTGTAATTTGGAACTTCTTTGTTTTTTTTTTCTTTGTGTGGTCATTTAGTTGTAAATAATAATAAATTTTAAAAAAAAAAATCAATTTCGAACTTCTTTGTTTTCTTTTTTTTGTTTTGTTATGTTTGTTTATGTATTTATTTACGTGATGTGGTTAGTTAGTTTATTTCTTAGTGTTAAAAACACATTTTTTATTTCACTCAAACATTACAACAAAGAAAAAAAAAGTAAAAAAATTAAAAAAAGAAAAAGAAAAAAAAAAAACAAAACATTCAAGTAAATTAAAAATAAAAACAACATCTTCTTCATCTTTATCTTCATCTTCATGGCATGGCCCTGTTATCTCTTACTTGCAGAATCTGCAGCAGCTCCACATGGTCCTCATTTTTTCTTTGCAGTGCTTCCACGTGCTGATTGGCACAGGAGAGCCGCTTCTGGAGTCCGCCACCATAGCCTTCAAGGAAGCTATTTCCTCGCTCATCGCGGCACACTCCCGTGTTCTCGCCAGCAATCGCATGCCCAAATTGGTAGCCGAGACCGCGTGGAGCACAGTTAAGTTGTGGGACTCCTCCACCGCTGCTTTGTCAGACCTCTTTGCCATATGCAGATGATCTGTCGATGTGAGCTTGCTGCCAATCATGCCTTCTAGCAGCACTGCTCCCGTTCCACACGCCTCAGAAAAGTTCGGTATTACCTCAGCAAAGTTTGAGGCCGTACCGTGATGATATGTGGAGTTTGGGAATACATGGTTTGGACGAGCCCTTATCTGCGCATTCGGTGGCGCAAGGGACAATTCAAGGTTTAGATCATCAAGGTGAGTGCATGAAGATGCCATTGATTTGTTTTTGGATTTTTTGATGTTTTTCTGAATTTGCAGGAAGAAATGTGGGGTGCTCTTCTACTTCACCGAGATGTGTTTAAATAGACTTATGCAGGACGAAGGAGCCGAAAGCACTTCGGATCTCGAGGGTGCTATCCTGTGCTCTTTTCTCTCGGATCCCTTCATTTTCGGCGCAAATTGCGAGCGCGTTTTTTTAAAAGGGAGCATGTCTACACTTTCACTCACTTTTGCCTCCCTTTTTTCTGATTGCTTTGTATTTTTGTCTGTTATTTCCAGTCATGTTGTTTTTCTTTTGTTTTGTTTAAGTTTCGAGAAGTGTGTTTTCCTTTTTGTTTTTATTTTATTTTGTTTTTATTTATTAATTGTTTTTCTTTTTAATTTAAAAATAACTTGTTTTCTTCTTGTTTGTCAGGTTTCTCAAGAATTTAATTTGAAGAAGAGACAAAATTAAAGATGCGTCTTGGACACCTGGTGCAAGAATCCCATCTCTTCTTTTAAATTCTTGTTTGAATTGCGTGTTTAGTTCTGTTTTTATTTATTTATTTATTTATTTTGTTTTTATTTAATTAAGTAGTATAATTTAGGATATTCTTTGAAGGAGCTAAACTTTTGGTAACTCCAGGTAAGCAACCGCAGTTAGTCCAGTGTCTAGGAGTTCTTTAAGGCGACACCTTCGGTGTCTAAGAAGTTAGGGTTTTAAGCGGGACCATTGTGACCCCTCCAACCTTCCCGGATCCCCTGGCTGTGTTTTTGAGGCCCTTAACTGGTCATCCTTAAGTTTTTCTCTTAAAAGAAAAAGCAGTTACTTGTGTGTTTACTTAACTAAAAATAAAAATGCATGTGTTGGGTTTTCATGTTTTTGTTTGATCGTCGTTCTTTAAATTTAGGATCATTCGTGTCTTTGAGATAACATAAATTTTTATTTCCCAATTTAAAAAAAAAAAAAAAAAAAAAACATACATACACTTTAAAATTAAATAAATAAAAACTGAAATCATTTCTTCTTGGCGCTCGGTGTCTCGACCATAGGAGCTTTTAGTTTGGCCCTCTGGTTGTCCTCTTCGGGGCTTCACGCACAGCCTCTTGGGGCTCATCACTTGAGCTCCCAAAGATCGCAATCTTGGCTTCAGTATAACTTTTCTCGCGATCTGGTTTCTTGCGTTTACCCGGTCGATCCAGGTCCTCCAGCTGTTTTCGCATGTCGCGAGAGTACAACTCTACAATCTTTGTTAGGTTTTTATTCTCGTCCCGCAACACTTCTAGCTGGTGTCGATTCACCTCCACTATCCTTGACCGCTCCCTTTTCAAGCTTTTTATAGCACTCTGACACTCTTCAACCATACTGTGCTCCGCCGCTCACTGACCTTTCAGCACCTCTACCTCATGGGACTTCGCAAGTAGGCGATGACCCAAACTTGCGACACATGCTGTACTCTGCACGCTCAGTGCCAGGGCATCGCCTCGTGACCCGGTTGTCATCCCTTGTCCCGAACACACGTATATCTTTAGGAGTCACCAAATTTCTGCCCACTCCAATGGCAACATCGTTGTCCAGGAGTATGAGTCAGCTCCTGTCACAGGCCCCCTTGCGGAGGCAAAGTAGGGCATCCATATTGGTGCTACTGCTTGGCCTCGTGTTTGAGTCGGTGGAGCTATGTTGAGATCCAAGGAAAAGGGGTAGGAAGAAGCCATTTGATTTCTCAGTTTTTCTTGCTTCTTTTCTCTTTTGTGTTTATGAGTTTGTGTTTTTTGTTTTTTTCCCCCTTCTTTTTCCTTCTTATAGAGTCTTTCACAAAACCCTAGCCAGTGCAGCGTAGCATTTTCTGAAACTCCAGCATTCCTCAAGTCCCACAACCTTCTCGCTTTCCAACCACACCCAACTCACTTATCACGACGTGACCTTTCTGAACGGACGCGTTCAGTAAAGTCGTCACGACTTTCCATGGCCCGTAATTTTCGCTTGTGGAACTGCGGCGCCTCTATGCGTCGACACGTGGCTCCTGCTTCTGCCCGTGACTATCCATGAGACGACATCAGGGACCACATTCCCTCTTTTTAGAAATCCCGTTTTGCGCTCATAATTCACGTTTTATCTTTTTTAGAAAAATAAAATTAAAATTAAAATGTGTGAGCTTCGGAATTCATGTTGGGTCGGGTTTTACCGTTGTTGGGTTAATTTCATTTTGGGTTGGGCTTTCAATTGTTTGGGTTTCAGTTTGTGTAAGACTATCTGTTAGGGCTTACTGTTTTGAGTGTTTTACTGTTTCGTGTTTTTTTTTATTTGATTGTTTGTTTTGTAATTTTTATTTTGTAATTGTTTTATTTTTTTTTTGTATGTTTTGTGATTTTTTATTTGCTTTAATACCTTTCATTTGTTGTTATGACATTGTTTGTGGCTAATTTTTAAACATTGAGGACAATGTTCATTTCTAGGTTTGGGGGTATTGGAGTTTAGCATGTACTTGTTTTTTCCTTAATTTTTTAAAAAATAAAAATAAAAAATTTGCTTGTTTTTCTTCTATTTGAGTCTTGTTTTGTTTTGCTTTGTTTTTTATTCACTTTCCGAACATATTTGATGAGATTGTGATAAATGTTTGCATGACTTAAATGAAAATTGGATTTCATTTTATTTTAGTGTTTTTGTTTCTTTATTAAAAAAAAAAAATTTAATTTTAATTTAGCATTGTTCTATCATAATATGTTTGAAACATTCTTTACACTTGCCATTTGTTTCATAATTTTCCAATTAAAGGATTTTCATAATCTAAACAATTGTATGAAGCATAAATTAGACTTATATAACCAACCATATAAAGTGAGCTTTTGAGCCTTGTACTTCAATTCATGAGTGTTATATACATACTCTTATTTTCTTGTCATCTAAGTTGTTGTTTGATCTCATTATTCATTGATTTGGTTGAACACTTAAAAGTCATTCATTCTTGTGCAATTTGACTTCATGACATTTAAAGAAATGATATTAAGGCCTTCTTTGGATCGTTTGTGCCTTTCAAGCTAACCTTATGCATGCTTAAGCATGATTTTCCATTGTTAAACATTTTGAGCCTACATGTAAACCTTTTCTTTCATTTACCAATTTTATTTCCTCGCCTTAGCCTGAAAAAACAAATATTTACCTTTTCGAAGGAACTCATGAGCTTTAATTTGGATGTGTTTTTCATGCTAAGTTTGGGAAGAGGTGTTACATTTCGAAAAAAAAAAGAAAAAAAAATTCACACAATTGGTGAAAGAAAAGAGAAAAGTGGTGGTTGATTGAAAATTCATTTTTTGGGCTTTCAAAATAAATTGGTGTTTGTTGAATTAAAGGAAAGGAGTATGAATCAATGTAAATGAAGGTATAAGGAGTTTTGATCATGTAAAAGAAAAAATCTAATCGTGATGATTCGAAGTCTTGTAAACAATTATTTTATGCTCTTAGATTGCGAGTTCCTTGGACTTTGTATTATCCATACCTTTCATTTCTTACTCACCTTACACCCTTGGCCCCATTACAACCTATACTAAAGACCTAAATTGATCTTAAATGTCATGTGGTTGAATTGCATCCATTTTCTTACTTTTAAGTGTTTGGCATCCTTCTTGAGATCATATTAATGCAAGTTCTTCATCTTTCTATTTCGAGTTAAGTCCTTATGGTTTAACTCTATTCTCATGTTTATAACTGAGTGTTGCATTATAGCCCTCTTCTGAGTGATTCATTTGTGAGAGGACAACTTTGGTGAGATTTGAAGTTGAACTTGTACTTTGTATGATTTTTGAAATTGTGTGAAAACTAAGATTGGGAAATTTGTTGCATTTGGCTATCACACTACTACACTTTGAGTATATTATGTTTTGAACTTTGCCGCTTTGTGAATGATGTCCAAAATTGAGCTTTTATTGTTAAAACGTTTAAGTCATGTGCATGAGTCATTTCTCTTCAGAAAATGTTCGGAAAGATTGTTTTGTTTTCGTTTTTGTTTTTGTTAATGTAATTATGTTTGTTTTTGTTTTTGGTTTTGGTTTTGCTTAAAGACTAACAATCTTTTAAGTTTTCTAACCATTTTGTTTTGTAGAGTTAGAAAAACGTTTGTGGGTATAATATTGTTAAACCCTCAGGAGACACAACTCCTCCTACTAGGGATGCCTAGAGGTTTAAAGGCTTGTTGCATATGCTAAATGCAATCGAGTTACCTACGAAAGTGGTCTAGTTAACTTCTTGTTTTGTTTTTTTTTTTTTCTGTGTTTTCCTTTTTGTTTTGCTCGAGGACTAGCAAAATCTAGGTTTGGGGGTATTTGATAGGTTCATAATTGTATATCATTTTGTACCCTTCTAGCTTATGATTTGGTTATGTTTTTGAGTTAAACTTGTGCTTTTAATCCTTTTTGTGTTTATCTTTCAGTTAATTGAGCTTTAGGAAACAATGATGGCTTTGGAGAACATAATTCATGCAATTCAAGCATGTTAAGGCCTGATTTGGATGAAGGGAAGAAGAGTTTAAAGACAAATTCATTTTGGCTACAGTCCCTGCCAGTCCAGTTCCGTAGGTCACATTGCAAGCTTTGTTTCAGCAACCTACATAACTCGAATAGGGCCACATTCTTCATGAAAGTTGTTCCAATGGGTGTGTACTATAACATATCCAAAATTCAGCCCCATTGGATAAATGTGGAGTCCTTTAGCTAGCAAACACAGAACCATGCTCAGGATGGATCTTATCAGCGCGGAAAATAAGTTAGCAATTTGTTTCGGCCTTAACTTCTTCTTCCGACCTTGGATTGGCCCAAATAACATATGGCTGGAAAGAAGACATTCTGAACTTCAATTTCAAGTGCTTAAAGTCCTAATTTGATTAAGAGAAGCCCAAGTTGTAAGCCCTTGAAGTTGCTGGTCATGCTGACCTCAGCATGTGCTGGTTGGATGCTTGGTCATGGTGAGCTAGGCATGAGCTATAATTTCTGGTTGGAAGCTTGGTCATGGTGACATGAAGATGACCTAGGGCTGCTAGTGGGATTAAGTGGTGAAGTGCATCAACCATTCAAGATTTTCTAATACAAGTGCATCACACACTTTGGATTTTCTATTACAAATGCATCAACCATTTCAGATTTTATAATTCAAGTGTTGTATGCATTAGTCTTATTGAATTCAGATTTTCACTTCCCCTAGGCCTATAAATAGGGAAGTTCTCTAAGCTTGTAATAACACCCCAAGGGGGGGAGCTCTCAAGCACTTCTCTAGAGCTCCCTTCCCTTCTCTCCCTCAAATTCTTTTAGTTTCCCTTTGTAGTTCTCAATGGTTGTAACAAGATTCTAGTACTATAAATCTCAAGCATTTTTTCCTTTCTCTTCTTTTATTAAATCTCAAGCACTTCTCTATTCTCTTCCAAACACTCTCCAAACCCTAAACACATGTCTCTTCCCTTCCAAATTCCCCATGTTCTCCAAACACTTTCTCTTCCAAGATTCTCAAAGTTCCCAAACACTTCTCCCATTCCTTCATCAAATTCTCAAACACTTTCCAAACACTTTCTTCTCCCTTCTCAAAGCTCTCAAACACATGCTCTTCCAAAATCCACAAAGTTCTCAAACACCACTTTCCTTTCTTCTCCAAAAGTTTCCATATTCTCAAACACTTCCCAAACACTCCTCCCTTCTCTTTCTCAAACACATCTCTCATCTCTTCTCCAAATTTCCCAAACACATTTCCCTTCTCTTCCAAAAGTCTCCATGTCTCAAACACTTCACAAACACCTTCCTTTCCCTTCCAAAATCCTCAAGCTTCCCAAACACCTTCCTCCAAATTCTCAAGCTCTAAAACACCTCTCTCTTTCTCTCCAAAAACTCTCCATGTTCTCAAGTGTTGTACAAAATCCTTGTTTTATGTTCTTTTGTTTTCATTTTTGTTTTGTGTAGGAAAACTGAATTGGATCATTCAATCACCAATCCCTGTGGAATCGACCTCGCACTTACATACGCTAAACTACCAACGGTTCGTGCACTTGCGAGTATCACAAGTTGAGGATGCAACTGAATTAACTTTGGTGCAGCTGTATCTACACAACAGGTTACCCTATTCTTTTTAGTGTTTCTAATTAATCTAATTTTCTGTTTCTGGTAGTTTATGTCTAAAAGGCCATTCCTTGAACAAGTGAGGTCTTCATTCCAACGTTCCAGATCTTTGAACGCAGGACCATCATTGCAACCCAATCGGGTGAACTCTGAAATTCAGAATCGTCTAGAAAGGGAGTTGTCAACTGCAAACGAGCAAGCTCTTGCTACATTTACAAGTCTTGCTCTCCACACTGAACTTCCTGGTTCTTCACCTTCAAATTCGGAAGCAAGTTCAGACCAAGAAGAAGAAGAAATGATGGCTGCCATTGAGTTCATGGGAGACCTTGATATCCCAACAATTCCAGCATCCCCTTCAAGCATTTCGCTGCCCACTGTAGCTCGAAACTATGAGCTTAAATCTTCTCATCTTAATATGTTACCTTCCTTTTATGGTTTACCAAATGAAGATCCATTAACTCATATAAAGGATATTTTTAATGTTGTCAGTTCTTTTCCCTTGACAGGTGTGACGGAAGATCAACTTCGAATGAGAGTGTTTCCATACACTTTAAAGGATAAGGCGAAGTATTGGTTGAATTCTTTGAAGCCTGGTTCACTCACTACATGGGCTGCCATTCAAAAGAAGTTCCTGGAAAAATACTTCTCCACACAAAAGACCGACATGCTTAGGGACAAGATCTTGTTATTTGCACAACAAGATGATGAATCGTTTTGTGAAGCATGGGAGAGATTCAATGGGCTGCTCAATCAATGTCCTCATCATGGGATTCTGTTGCGTAGATACAGCTGCTCCAAAATTGATTCAACTGCATCCTCAACTTGTGATACTCGCAAGTGCACGAGCCGTTGGTAGTTTAGCGTATGTAAGTGCGAGGTCGATTCCACAGGGATTGGTGATTGAAGGATCCAACTCAGTTTTCCTACACAAAACATAAATGAAAACAAAAGGAAATAAATAAAACAAGGAAGAAAGAAAATAACTAACTCAAGTAGATAAGTTCCCAAGTTCAATTAGATTAATGGATTGATTCTAGTTAATGTATGATTAGGCCATGGTGTTTGGTCCTAACCTTGTGTTCCTAATTCCCTAATTTGATCATTTGTTGTCTAACCTAAAACTAAGCATTAGGAACCCATTAAGCATAGAAGAACAATTTAAACAACCAAGCATGTATCTAATCCCTGTTGTCGAATGTCCATACATACTCTTCCTATTCATAGTTCAATTCGAATTAAAGCATGGTGTATACTCTTAATTCAAACCAAGATAGCTAACATGCAAGCCTAAATGGTGATCAATCATTCAAACTAGCATATGAACTTATAAGCATAATGAATAAGAACATGAACCATAATTGAAACTTGGAAACTAATCAAACTTGAAACAAAAGAAAAGAATTTACATAATGAAAAGTAAAGTGGAACAAAGAAAAACTTAAGGAGAATTTCAGCACAAATATTTCATTACAACAATTGAAAACTAGAAAATGAAACTAAGAGAATTTGAGGGAGAGAAGGGAAGGGAGCTCTAGAGAAGTGTTTGAGAGCTCCCCCCTTGGGGTGTGTTTACAAGCTTAGAGAACTTCCCTATTTATAGGCCTAAGGGAAGTGAAAATTTGAATTCAAAATGGCTAATGCATACAACACTTTTATTATAAAATCTGAATTGCTTGATGCACTTGA
This sequence comes from Prunus fruticosa, assembly GCA_018703695.1. Classification (NCBI taxonomy): domain Eukaryota; kingdom Viridiplantae; phylum Streptophyta; class Magnoliopsida; order Rosales; family Rosaceae; genus Prunus; species Prunus fruticosa. Next base: position 2,210,604 of record JAHHUK010000007.1, read on the forward strand.
ATTAGAAAATCTTGAATGGGTGATGCACTTGTATTAGAAAATCTTGAATGGGTGATGCACTTCACCAATTAATCCCACTAGCAGCCCTAGGTCATCTTCATGTCACCATGACCAAGCTTCCAACCAGAAATGATAGCTCATGCCTAGCTCACCATGACCAAGCATCCAACCAGCACATGCTGAGGTCAGCATGACCAGCAACTTCAAGGGCTTACAACTTGGGCTTCTCTTAATCAAATTAGGACTTTAAGCACTTGAAATTGAATTTCAGAATGTCTTCTTTCCAGCCATATGTTATTTGGGCCAATCCAAGGTCGGAGGAAAAAGTTAAGGCCGAAACAAATTGCTAACTCATTTTTCGAGCTGATAAGATCCATCCTGAGCATGGTTCTGTGTTTGCTAGGTAACGGACTCCAGCTTTATCCAATGGGGCTGAATTTTGGATATGTTATAGTAAACACCCATTGGAACAACTTTCATGAAGAATGTGGCCTCATTAGAGCTATGTAGGTTGCTGAAACAAAGCTTGCAATATGACCTACGAAACTGGACTGGCAGGGGGCTGTAGCAAAAAAAAATGAGTTTGTCTTTAAGCTCTTCTTCCCTTCATCCAAATCAGGCCTTCACATGCTTGGATTGCATCATTTCCTATCCAAAGCCATCATTATTACCTAAATCTCAATTAACTGAAAGATACACACAAAAAGGATTAAAAACACAAGTTTAACTCAAAAACATAACCAAATCATAAGCTAGAAGGGTACAAAATGATATACAATTATGAACCGATCAAATACCCCCAAACCTAGATTTTGCTAGTCCTCGAGCAAAACAACACAAAACAAAGTTAAAAACAAAATAAGAAGTTAACTAAACCACTTCCGCAGGTAACTCGATTGCATTTAGCGTATGCAACAAGCCTTTAAACCTCTAGGCATCCCTAGGAGGAGGAGTTGTGTCTCCTGAGGGTTTAACAGATACGATACCCACAAACGTTTTTCTAACTCTACAAAACAAAATGGTTAGAAAACTTAAAAGATTGTTAGTCTTTAAGAAAAACCAAAACCAAAAACAAAAACAAACATAATTACATTAACAAAAACAAAAACGAAAACAAAACACAAAAAAAAAAAAAAAAAAAAAACAATTACAAAAATAAAAAGAACTCAAAACAATCTTTCCGAACATTTTATGAAGAGAAATGACTCATGCACATGACTTAAACGTTTTAACAATAAAAGCTCAATTTTGGACATTATTTACAAGGCGGCAAAGTTCAAAACACAACATGCTCAAAGTGTAGTAGTGTGATAGCCAAATGCAACAAATTCCCCAATCTTAGTTTTCACACAATTTCAAAAATCATACCAAGCACAAAAGCAACTTCAAATCTCACCAAAGTTGTCCTATCACAAATGAATCACTCAGAAGAGGGCTACAATGCAACACTCAGTTATAAACATGAGATTAGAGTTAAACCATAAGGGACTTAACTCAAAATAGGAAGATGAAGAACTTGCATTAATATGATCTCAAGAAGGATGCCAAACACTTAAAAGTAGAAAAATGAATGCAATTCAACCACATGACATTTAAGATCAATTTAGGTCTTTATTATAGGTTGTAATGGGGCCAAGGGTGTAAGGTGAGTGAGAAATGAAAGGTATGGATAAAACAAAGTCCAAGGAACTCAAAATATAAGAGCATAAAACAATTGTTTACAAGACTTCGAATCATCATGATTATATTTTTTTTTCTTTTAAATGATCAAAACTCCTTATACCTTCATTTGAACAAACGCCTATTTATTTTGAAGGCCCAAAGATAAATTTCAATAAACCACCACTTTTTTCTTTTCTTTCACCAATTGACGAACCTTTTTTTTTTTTTTTTTTTTTTTGAAATATCCCTTCCCAAACTTAGCATGAAAAGCACATTCGATTTAGAGCTCATGAGTTCCTTAGAAAGGTAAATATTTGTTTTTCGGGCTAAGGCGAGGAAATATAGTTGGTAAATCAAAGAAAAGGTTTACATGTAGGCTCAAAATGGTTAACAATGGAAAGTCATGCATAAGCATGCATAAGGTTAGCTTGAAAGGCACAAACGATCCAAAGAGGGCCTTAATATCATTTCTTAAATGTCATGAAATCAAATTGCAAAAGAATGAATGACTTTTAAGTGTTCAACCAAATCAATGAATAATGAGATCAAACAACAACTTTGATGACAAGAAAATAACAGTATGTGTATAACACTCATGAAATGAAGCACAAGGCTCAAAAGCTCACATTATATGGTTATATAAGTCTAATTTATGCTTGATACAATTCTTTGGGTCATGCAAATCCTTTAATTGGAAAATTATGAAACAAATGGCAAGTGCAAAGATGGTTTCAAACATATCATGCTAGAACGATGCCAAATTTTATTTTATTTTTTTAAAAAAAAATTTTTTGAAATAAAAATTTACAAGGAAAAAATAAATAAATAAAATAAAAATAAATAATAAATAAATAAAATTCAATTTTCATTTAAGTCATGCAAACATTTATCACAATCTCATCAAATGTGTTCGGAAAGTAAATAAAATCAAAATAAAAAAATAAAAAAATAAATAAATAAAAGCAAGACTTAAACAAAATAAAAATAAAAACAAGCAAGAAATTTTTTTATTATTTTTTTTTATTATTATTATTTTTAAAATTTTAAGAAAAACCAAGTTTACTTGTTAAACTCCAATACCCCCAAACCTAGAAATGAACATTGTCCTCAATGTTTAAAAATTAGCCACAAGCAATGTCATAACAACAAATGAAGGTATTAAAGCAAATAAAAAACAAAAAACAAAAATAAAAGAAAATAATTAAAAAATAATAATTACAAAACAAACAAACAAATAAAAAGAAATGAAACAGTAAAACAGTCGAAACAACAAGCCCTAAACAGTCTTACGCAAACCAAAACCCAAACAATTTAAAACCCAACCCAAAAGAAATTAACACATTTTGAAACCTAACAACGGTGAAAACCCGACCCGCAATGAAATCCGAAGCCCACACGTTTGTTATTATTATTTTTATTTTTTTAATTTAATGAAACGTGAAATGGGAGGGCAAAGGCGGGATAAGAAAGAGTGTGGTCCCTGCTGCCTCGGTTCCTAGGAAGTGACAGGCAAAAAGAGTGAGGGACGTGTCGGCGCACAGAGGCCGCTTTCACATCCCCCAAGCCAGAATTATTGGCCTCTTGGGTGAAGCGGGACGACTTTTTCACTTTGAAGGTGGTGAAAGGTGAAAATGCAATTAAGGGGAGTTGGGAAACGGGTGCGGCGACATACAGAGATAAGCCGTAAGGGCCACACAGAACTCAGAACCGCAACGGCTAGGGTTTAGCAGACTAAATCTATAAAACGTAAAAAGAAAGGGTAAAACAAAACACAAACTCAGAAACACACAAAAGAGAAAAGAAGGAAAGAAGAAAAGCAAGTGAGAAATCAAATGGCCTCTAACTACCCATTTTCGTTGGATCTCAACCTAGCTCCACCGACTAGACACGAGGCCAAGTAGCGGCACCAGGTATGGATGCCATACTTTGCCTCCGCAAGGGGGCCTGTGCAGGAGCTGACTCGATACTCCTGGACAACGATGTTGCCATTGGAGTGGGCAGAAATCTAGTGACTCCTAAAGATATACGTGTGTTCGGGACAAGGGATGACAATCGAGTCGCGAGTGATGCCATGGCACTGAGCGTGCAGAGTACAGCATGTGTCGCAAGTTTGGGACATCGCCTACTGCGAAGTCCCATGAGGTAGAGGTGCTGAAAGGTCAGTTGGCGGCGGAGCGAAGTATGGTTGAAGAGTGTCAGACTGCTATAAAAAGCTTGAAAAAGGAGAGGTCAAGGATAGTGGAGGTGAATCGACACCAGCTAGAGGTATTGCGGGACGAGAATAAAAACCTATCAAAAATGGTAGAGTTGTACTCTCGCGACATGCGAAAGCAGCTGGAGGACCTAGACCGACCGGGTAAACGCAAGCAACCAGATCGCGAGAGTAGTTACGCTCAAGCTAAGATTGCGATCTTTGGGAGCTCAAGTGGTGAGCCCCAAGAGGCTGTGCAAGAAGCCCAGGAAGAGGACAGCCAGAGGGCCAAACTCAAAGCTCCTATGGTCGAGACACCGAGCACTGTGAAGAAATGATTTCTACTGCATTATTGTTGTTTTTATTTTATTTTATTTTTTTGGTTGTTTTTGTTTTTGTTATTTTGTTTTGGGAATAAAAGAGTGAATTTGCATAAGGAAAAAGAAAACGGAAAAGAAGCACACTTCCCAAACTTAAATCAAACGAAGACGACAAACGGAAATGGAAGCACAGTTCCCTAACTAAAATAAAATAAAGATGATAGCCGAAAGGGAAAAAGCAGAAACACAAAGCTCTAGAAAATGAAAGTAACGGGCAAAAATATTAAACACCAGAAAACACGGAAAAAAGAAAAGTAAAGTGAAAGTAAAGGTGCTCCCCCTTGAAGCGATTAGGTCAGAGCATGCCGGGAAATCCGAAGTGGTGGTGCTGGTTCTCTCTCTTCAGCATATGCCTATTTAAAACACACCTCTGCAAGCGGATGATACCCAGCATTTCTTCCTGCAAACTCAAGGAAAAACATCAAAAAATTCAGAAGCAAAACAAATGGCATCCTCATGCACTCACCTTGATGATCTCAACCTTGAGCTATCCCTTGCACCACCAAATGCCCAGATAAGGGCTCCTCCAACCTCTGTCTTCCCAAACTCTTCATATCATCACGGCACGGCCTCAAACTTTGCTGAGGCAATACCGAACCTTTCTGAGGTAATGCCGAACAGGTCAGTGCTGCTGGGAACATTGATTGGCAGGTAGCTAACTCCAGGCAGATCACCTGCATGTGGCACGTAGGTCTAACAAGATGGCGGTGGATGAGTCCCACGATTTAACTGTGCTCCAAGCGGTCTCGGCTACCAATTTGGGCATGCGACTCCTGGCGAGGACACGGGAGTGTGCCGCTCTGAGTGAGGAAGTGGCTTCCTTGAAGGCTATGGTGGCGGACCTCCAGAAGCGGCTCTATTGTGCCACTCAGCATGTGGAAGCACTGGAGAGGAAAAATGATGACCATGTAGAACCTTGGAGATCCTACAAGTACGAGACAATAGAGGTAAGCCATGATGATGATGAAGATGAAGAAGAAGAAGAAGAAGAAGAAGAAAAAGAAGAAGAAGTTTGTTTGTTTGTTTGTTTTTTTTTTAATTTACGTGAATGTTTTTTTTTTTTTTTTTTTTTGTTTTTTTTTGTTTTTTTTGTTTTTTTGTTTTTTTGTTTTTAATGCAGTGTTTGAAATAAAATAAAAATGTGTTTCTAACACTCAGAAATAAACTAACTAATCATACCATAAAAACAAAAACAAAATAAAAAACAAAATAAAAACCACGACTAAACAAAATAAATACAAAAACTAACTTAACAAAACAAAAACAAAGACTAAACAGAAAATAAAACAAAGAAAATAAAAAAAACTTAGTTTAAAAACACACGAATATACAAGCAACTCACGGATGACCAGTTTAGGGCCTCAGAAAACACAGCCAGGGGATCCGGGAAGGTTGGAGGGGTCACAATGGTCCCGCTTAAAACCCAAACTTCTTAGACACCGAAGGTGTCGCCTAAAGAACTCCTAGACACTGATTTATTGACGGAAGTGCTTCCTGGAGTTACCATAAGTCAGCTCATATGAAAAATCTTTTTGAATTTTTGAATTTTGAATTTTTAGTTTTTAAGATAAGAGAAAAAAAAAAAAATTAAGATAACAAACCATAAATGAAAATGAACTAAGTACTCTAAACAAACTCAAACAAACGACATAAATTGTTGTACTAAAAGAAACAAACCAAGAAATAAACTGAATTTAAAGAAGAGAAAGGATTGAAATGCTCCCCCTTGAAGCGATTAGGTCGAGTATGGATGCATTTGGAGGCTCGCGACTTCTCCCACTGCTCCACACTTCCCATTCGTATGATTGAGGTTGCCATCTCTCTCCATTTTTATTAAGCTGTCATAAATTGCTAAAACAAACACACAAACTTGAAATGGAATCAAAAGGGTTAGGAAATAAAAGGAAAAACACACATCCAATTCCATGCTTCAAAGTAAGCAGCAAGGTAAATTAAACTAGTTTATGGAGTTCGTTCTTTCTCAAATATGATTATCCATATGGTGTGTGGTTTTAATCAAGTATTCAGAAAAAGTATTTAGCTATGGTGTTTAGTCTAAACACAAATTCCGAACCCATTATGAACAAGAAGAACAATAAAGAACCAAGTAGAATTTAAACATGGTGTTTGTCTTCAATATCTACCTACTCATTCACTAATCAGTCCAAAAGTCATATGGTGTTTATGTAAACTTGAACAAGATATTTAATTAAGAACAAGTGAATGAAACCATAAACAAGAAATAACCAACATGCTACTTGAACCTCATTCACTAATCAGTCCAAAAGTCATTTGGTTCTCTTGCTTGTCAGGCAATTGTCCTTGTCTGTTGGACTACAAACACAACTTGTCAATTAACGCCATTAACTTTAAAACATAAAACTGTCCAGTTATATACAAAAAATAAAAATAAAAAGTAGGAAAACCAAATAGAATCAAACAATGTTACCGATCCCCGGCAACGGCGCCAAAACTTGTTGCGTAGATACAGTGTTCGGTTCACAATTGTATATCATTTTGTACCCTTATTGCTTATGATTTAGTTATGTTTTTGAGTTAACCTTGTGCTTTTAACCTCTTTTGTGTTTGTTATTCAGTTTATTGAGCTCTAGGTATCACTTGAGGCATTTGAAGTAAAATGGTGAAAATAATGTGTAAAAGCTGGAGACTGAGTTACAAGTTAATTTCGGACTTATCTTCTTCATCCGAACTTGGATTGGGCCAATACTTGTGTGGTTGGATCGATGACATTCTGAACTTGAAGATTGACAGCTCAAAGTCGACATTTGATTGATCCAAGCCCAATCCGTGAGCCCATCAAATTACACATCATGCTGACAGGAGGATGAGCTCATTGCATGCTTAGTCATGGTGAGCTAGGCATGAGCTATTGGTTTCTGAATGGAAGCTTGGTCATGCTGACATGAGGATGAGCTATTGGTTTCTGAATGGAAGCTTGGTCATGCTGACATGAGGATGAGCTAGGGCTGCTAGTGGGATTTAGTGGAGTAACCATTTCTGATTATCTAATGCAAGTGTTGAGTCCATTAACCCATTTCTGATTATCTAATGCAAGTGTTGAGTCCATTAGCCATATTCAATTCTGATTTCTCACCTCCCTTCCCCTATAAATACCAATTCATTTCCAGATTCAAGGGGTGCAAGCCTGGGATTCACAACCCCACGAAACCCTCTCCATCCATCCTTAAACACTCCCATACACTCTAGGTGCAAGCCTGGGATTCACAACCCCACAATTCAGCCATCCTTCACTCCATCCTCCCTCAAACACTTCCATCATTTTCCCAAACACATTCAGAAACTATCCTCAAACACTCTCACAATCCCAAACACTCCAGCAATCAACCAAAAGCTCTAAACAGCCCCAAATCACCAAAACAGCTCCAGCAAACCTCTCTTCCATTTCCCTACGAATTTCATCTTTCTTAGCCATCACCACTCACTCAAACTCATCCCAAATCACCTCCATATCCTTCATACATCCTTCTAGAAGTGAGGAAGCTCTTGGAGAAGCATTAGACGTGGAGAAGCACTTGGAGAAGCCTTGGACACCACAAGAACTTCAGAAAAGGGGTTTTTCTACTCTTATTGCATTCATTATGTTTTCTCATTTCTGTCTTAATTTCTTTCTCATTATGAGCAGCTAAATCCATAGCTAGGGTTTCAATGTAACCTGACAAGACAATTTCATGTTTTCAAGTTAATGTTACTCTTGTTGATTACTTCTAATTTTCTGGTCTCATTCACTTGTTCTTAGTTGAATCTTTATGCATGTTTAAATAACTGGCCACTATGAACACATGCATGTTGGTTATCTAGTTCAAGTTTACATAAACACCATATGACTCTTGAACCGATTAGTGAATGAGTGGGTAATGCATTTAGGACAAACACCATGTTTAAATGTTTACTTGGTTCTTTTGTGTTCTTCTTAAGCTTAATGGATTCAGATTCATAGCCTAGACTAAACACCATAGCTAAGTTGTGTTTCTGAGTACTTGATTAAAACCAAACACCATATGGATAATCATACATAAGAAAGAACGAACTCCAGAAATTGTAATCAACTTAGGTGATTGTTAACTTGTTGCTTGAAATTGGATTGTCATGGTGAAGTTGAAACCCTAGTGCTTGTCTCCTTTCTCTCTAAATTTCTAAACATCTACTTGCTGATCACTTGCTATTTTGCATTCCCTTTTAGTATTTTTCAGTCACTTGCTATTTGCTTTCCCTTTTTGTAGTTGTTACTCCAAACAAACTCAACACAACCTCATTTAAATTCTGTTTAGTCTTAGGATTACTTGTGAGTCTAAGTAGTAGTAATAAGTGTCTTTCATCCAAGTCTCTGTGGAACGACCTCGTGCTTGCATTCCTATACTACAATTGGTTCGTGCACTTGCGAGAAATAGATAGAGTAAAATCTGTCCAACAAGAAAATGGCGCCGTTGCCGGGGACTTGATTAAAAGTCTTATTTCTATTGCTTACTTTCTTTAGTTTTTCTTTGTTTTCAGGTATTTGCATGTCGAGCAAACCATTGCTTGAACAAGTTGTATCAGCGGTCAAGAAACACTCTCAATCCTTGAACCATTCGGATCCAACGAATCCGTGGTACACAACAACCATCACTGGCTGAATTTGAACGAAGGCTTGTTAAAGGAAGGGAGGCAGCCATTGAATCTATTCTCAATCCTTTAGAAGCTGAAACCTCCAATTCAGCAAGCTCAGAAGAATACTCTTTGTTCAACATCTTTAACTCAGATCAAGAAGAAGAAGAAGAAGAAAAGATGGCAGCTAATGACCAACTTGCTTTGGAGGATCTTGCTCAACCAATCATACCAAATTCACCTTCATGCATCTTGCTGTCCAGAGAAGCTAGAAACTATGAGCTTAAATCTTCTCACTTTCAAATGCTTCCTTCTTTTTATGGTTTACCTAATGAAGATCCTTTGGCTCACATTAAAGAATTTTATACTGTTGTTTGTACTTTGCCTTTGAAGGATGTGTCTGAAGCAAATCTGAGGATGAGGGTCTTCCCTTACACTTTGAAGGATAGAGCAAAGACTTGGTTTATGTCGTTAACCCCTGGATCACTAACCACTTGGGATGCTGTTGCTAAGAAGTTCTTGGAGAAGTTTTTCTCTGCCCAAAAGACAGCCACCTTGAGGTCCAAGATTTTCAACTTCTCACAACATGATGGCGAACCATTCAACGAATGCTGGGAGCGTTTCAAAGGAACTCTAATGCAATGTCCACATCACGGGTTACCTCTATACTTACAGATGCAAATTTTTTATGATGGACTAACCGAAACTTGTCAATCTACTGTCAATAATGCTGCAGGTGGAGCTTTAAAGAAAAAGAATGCTCAAGAGTCATATGACATATTTGAGATGTTGGGATCCAATGCTCAACACAAAGATACAAGAGGTAAGGCTGGTATCTATGAGATTAGTCCTAACAATGAGCTTGCTTCGCAGGTGGCTAGTTTACAAAGGAAGCTTGATGCTGTGCTCAATATGGGACCTAAAGCTCCTCAAGTTGAAGTTTGTGCTATTTGCAATTCTCAAGGACACTCAACTCACATGTGTTCAGCTAGTAATACTTATCCTGAGTTTGTCCAAGAACAAGCCCACATGATGAATTCTTACAACCAAAGGCCAAGAAATGATCCCTTCTCGAACACTTATAATCCGGGTTGGAGGAATCACCCAAATTTCTCTTGGAGCGACAATCAAGCAAGTTCATCATTCCAGCCTAAACCAAGTTCATTGGAGGACACAGTCAAGCTGTTGGCCCAAAATACTTTGCAATTCCAGCAAACTACTAATGGTGCTCTTCAACAACATTCTGCTGCTCTTACTAAGATAGAGATTCAATTGGGGCAAATTGCAGATACTTTGAACCAAAGAGAACCTGGAAAATTCCCTAGCCAACCAAATGTGAATCCCAAGCATCATGAGCAAGCCAAAGCAATCTCAGTTCTAGAAGTGGTAAGGTTATTGATAATAAAGTTGGCAAAGAAGTTACTAATCATGATGTTGTGAATGCAGGTGATGAACACAAAGAAGAGACGACACCAAAAGAAGCAATTCCCATTGGCAAGTCAACAATTTCACCTACATTGCACAAGGCCGATACCCCTTATGTGCCACCAATTCCTTTTCCTGGACGTCTTGCTAAAAGCAAACAGGATAAGTCTTTTAATGAAATCTATGATATACTTAGTAAAGTCAATGTCAACTTGCCTTTGCTTGATGTGATCAGGAACATGCCAACTTATGCTAAATTTTTTAAGGAGTTGAACTCACACAAGAGAAGGTATAGCCCTCATGAAAAGGTGTTGGTGTCTGAAAATGTGAGTGCTGTCCTTCAAAGAAAACTTCCTCCTAAGCTCAAGGATCCAGGTAGTTTTACCATCGGCATAACCATTGGAGATAAACGAGCGGAGAAAGCCATGTTGGATTTAGGTGCAAGTATCAATCTAATGCCTTATTCAGTGTACTTGCAACTTGGTTTGGGAAAATTAAACTCCACCACACTCAGCTTACAACTTGCTGATGGTTCAGTGAAATATCCTAGAGGTATTATTGAAGATATTTTGGTTCAAGTTGATAAGCTAATATTGCCTGCTGATTTTGTAGTGTTAGACATGGAAGATGCACCCATTCATGATCGTGAGCTGCCTATCTTGCTTGGAAGACCATTCATGGCCACAGCAAACACTCTTATTGATGTGAAAAATGGCATTCTTAAAATGACAGTCCTTGGCCAAACCATAGAATTCAAAGTGTTTGAATCCTTAACTCATCCTTCTAATTCACTTGATTGTTTTTCAATTGATTGTTTGGATTCCCTGGTTTTGTCTAAGTTTGTGCAGGCACAATCTGATGATGCCTTAGAAATTGTTTTGACACAACCTTTAGGTGACCTTGATGATGAATCTGAGTTCCAGGAAGTGGTAGCTGCCCTTGAAGTGTTCCAGCCATTCCCACCATTTTCTGGGCCACCACTTGAGCCTCCTGGACCATGCTCTATGAAGTTGGAACCATCCAATGTCACCTCAATGTTGAATGTTGCACTCCTTACACACATGAAGAAAAAGAGAAGAAAAAGACAGAGGAAGCGAAGGAAGAGGAGAAGAAGTTGGGTGACCTATGTTGAGAAAATTAATCTGAAACCCCCCAACTCACCATAAGCAGATTGCATGATGTCTTGCCAAGACATTAACTAAGGCGCTTCTTGGGAGGCAACCCATGTGTTCAAGAAGACGGTGCTTGGTAGCGGTCGACCTAATCGCCTCAAGGGGGAGTTTCTCTAAACCTTCTTCTTAACTTTTCCCTTTATCATTTGCATGTTCTCAATCATCTTTTCTATGCTTTAACATTGAGGACAATGTTCAATTCAGGTTTGGGGGGAAGGCTTTCAAATTTAATTCATTTGTGTTTTCAATTTTCGTTCCCTTGCACTAATTTTTTTTTTTTTTTTTTAGAATGTCATACAATCAATGCTATGGAGCTGCCATTGAGGTTTTCATATCAAAATTTTGCACTTCACAAAGTTTTTGCTCTTAGAATTCTGGTGGCTAAAGTACCATGCTCAAATTCTTGAAGGAGAATAGTGGAGACTACCCTAGTGAGCCATATCGAGCCTAATTGCTTTCTTGAGAGGGTTTAAAGTGTTCTATTTCTCATCCATACTTATTTTCTTCAATTCACTCTAATTGATCTCATTGTTCCATTTTGATTGAATACTAAGGATGATTCTCTTTTGCAGATATCATGTGCTTGCTCTCATTCATGAATGAACTCATTGAAGTGATGCTAGGCTATGTGTGTATAACCATTTTGTGTGCTTTCTTTTCACCCTACCTATATGTGTGTTCCATCAGCCCTCTTGTAGCCAAACACTTCAAGCTTTTTTCTTCTACCACCCTCATCATTTCCCTAATTTTGTATCTCAATCTGAGATATTTCACTTATTGTAGCCATACCCTATAACTTAGAAATATACCAAGGTGTGCCAAGATAAAGTTTGAAGCAAGGAAGTTGCTGCCATGTGCCTAAATGAAAGATGATGTGAATCTGTGCAATGAAGTTAAAGAAGATGTAGATCAAATCAGCAAATAAGAAAGATAAAGAGAAAATGTGTTTCGATTTGATCTAAGTGTGAAAAATAAAGTCCATGCCAGGTGATACCATGAAGTTTGCAGCCATGCCATTCTAAAGCAATGATACCTTGCAGATTAATGAAGCATGCAACCTTGGTATGTTCTTAAGTTACTTGTTTTTCCTTCCAATTCTTCCATTTCCCCTAAACTTAGCCTTTCATTACAACCTTGTGAAAGACCTAGCTGATCTTTGAGGATGTATTCATGTGTGATGGTAAGTATGTGTATCTCTATTCTTAGTATTTGATTCCTTTCATGAGATCTAACCAAATTTGTGCTTCTACTTCATACACTCATTTATGCTTTCTTGAGAGAATTAAACAATAGGTTCTGAGTGATTGAGTGTTATCTGTGAGAATTAGAGTTGAAGCATGTTCTCTATTCAAGGTTTGAGTGTGCTTGCTTTGAATCCGTGTGCCTTTGAGCTATAGCTTCCACTTTACACACTGATTGATCACCTATCTTGGCAACTCTATGGTGTTGGAGGTATGACTAAAAGTTTTCTTTCATTTTCATTAGTTGATTTCAAAGTTTGTTTTTCTAACCACTTTGTTTTGTAGAGTCAGGTAAAGCGTTTATGGGTATCGTTTCTGTTAAACCCTTAGGAGACACAACTCCTCCTACTAGGGATGCCTAGAGGTTCAAAGGCTTGTTGCATATGCTCAATGCAATCGAGTTACCTGCGGAAGTGGTTTACTTAACTTCTTGTTTTTGTTTTGTTTTGTTTTGCTCGAGGACTAGCAAAATCTAGGTCTGGGGGTATTTGTTCGGTTCACAATTGTATATCATTTTGTACCCTTATTGCTTATGATTTAGTTATGTTTTTGAGTTAACCTTGTGCTTTTAACCTCTTTTGTGTTTGTTATTCAGTTTATTGAGCTCTAGGTATCACTTGAGGCATTTGAAGTAAAATGGTGAAAATAATGTGTAAAACTGGAGACTGAGTTACAAGTTAATTTCGGACTTATCTTCTTCATCCGAACTTGGATTGGGCCAATACTTGTGTGGTTGGATCGATGACATTCTGAACTTGAAGATTGACAGCTCAAAGTCGACATTTGATTGATCCAAGCCCAATCCGTGAGCCCATCAAATTACACATCATGCTGACAGGAGGATGAGCTCATTGCATGCTTAGTCATGGTGAGCTAGGCATGAGCTATTGGTTTCTGAATGGAAGCTTGGTCATGCTGACATGAGGATGAGCTATTGGTTTCTGAATGGAAGCTTGGTCATGCTGACATGAGGATGAGCTAGGGCTGCTAGTGGGATTTAGTGGAGTAACCATTTCTGATTATCTAATGCAAGTGTTGAGTCCATTAGCCCATTTTTGATTATCTAATGCAAGTGTTGAGTCCATTAGCCATATTCAATTCTGATTTCTCACCTCCCTTCCCCTATAAATACCAATTCATTTCCAGATTCAAGGTGTGCAAGCCTGGGATTCACAACCCCACGAAACCCTCTCCATCCATCCTTAAACACTCCCATACACTCTAGGTGCAAGCCTGGGATTCACAACCCCACAATTCAGCCATCCTTCACTCCATCCTCCCTCAAACACTTCCATCATTTTCCCAAACACATTCAGAAACTATCCTCAAACACTCTCACAATCCCAAACACTCCAGCAATCAACCAAAAGCTCTAAACAGCCCCAAATCACCAAAACAGCTCCAGCAAACCTCTCTTCCATTTCCCTACGAATTTCATCTTTCTTAGCCATCACCACTCACTCAAACTCATCCCAAATCACCTCCATATCCTTCATACATCCTTCTAGAAGTGAGGAAGCTCTTGGAGAAGCATTAGACGTGGAGAAGCACTTGGAGAAGCCTTGGACACCACAAGAACTTCAGAAAAGGGGTTTTTCTACTCTTATTGCATTCATTATGTTTTCTCATTTCTGTCTTAATTTCTTTCTCATTATGAGCAGCTAAATCCATAGCTAGGGTTTCAATGTAACCTGACAAGACAATTTCATGTTTTCAAGTTAATGTTACTCTTGTTGATTACTTCTAATTTTCTGGTCTCATTCACTTGTTCTTAATTGAATCTTTATGCATGTTTAAATAACTGGCCACTATAAACACATGCATGTTGGTTATCTAGTTCAAGTTTACATAAACGCCATATGACTCTTGAACCGATTAGTGAATGAGTGGGTAATGCATTTAGGACAAACACCATGTTTAAATGTTTACTTGGTTCTTTTGTGTTCTTCTTAAGCTTAATGGATTCAGATTCATAGCCTAGACTAAACACCATAGCTAAGTTGTGTTTCTGAGTACTTGATTAAAACCAAACACCATATGGATAATCATACATAAGAAAGAACGAACTCCAGAAATTGTAATCAACTTAGGTGATTGTTAACTTGTTGCTTGAAATTGGATTGTCATGGTGAAGTTGAAACCCTAGTGCTTGTCTCCTTTCTCTCTAAATTTCTAAACATCTACTTGCTGATCACTTGCTATTTTGCATTCCCTTTTAGTATTTTTCAGTCACTTGCTATTTGCTTTCCCTTTTTGTAGTTGTTACTCCAAACAAACTCAACACAACCTCATTTAAATTCTGTTTAGTCTTAGGATTACTTGTGAGTCTAAGTAGTAGTAATAAGTGTCTTTCATCCAAGTCTCTGTGGAACGACCTCGTGCTTGCATTCCTATACTACAATTGGTTCGTGCACTTGCGAGAAATAGATAGAGTAAAATCTGTCCAACATACAGCTGCTCCAAAATTGATTCAACTGCATCCTCAACTTGTGATACTCGCAAGTGCACGAGCCGTTGGTAGTTTAGCGTATGTAAGTGCGAGGTCGATTCCACAGGGATTGGTGATTGAAGGATCCAACTCAGTTTTCCTACACAAAACATAAATGAAAACAAAAGGAAATAAATAAAACAAGGAAGAAAGAAAATAACTAACTCAAGTAGATAAGTTCCCAAGTTCAATTAGATTAATGGATTGATTCTAGTTAATGTATGATTAGGCCATGGTGTTTGGTCCTAACCTTGTGTTCCTAATTCCCTAATTTGATCATTTGTTGTCTAACCTAAAACTAAGCATTAGGAACCCATTAAGCATAGAAGAACAATTTAAACAACCAAGCATGTATCTAATCCCTGTTGTCGAATGTCCATACATACTCTTCCTATTCATAGTTCAATTCGAATTAAAGCATGGTGTATACTCTTAATTCAAACCAAGATAGCTAACATGCAAGCCTAAATGGTGATCAATCATTCAAACTAGCATATGAACTTATAAGCATAATGAATAAGAACATGAACCATAATTGAAACTTGGAAACTAATCAAACTTGAAACAAAAGAAAAGAATTTACATAATGAAAAGTAAAGTGGAACAAAGAAAAACTTAAGGAGAATTTCAGCACAAATATTTCATTACAACAATTGAAAACTAGAAAATGAAACTAAGAGAATTTGAGGGAGAGAAGGGAAGGGAGCTCTAGAGAAGTGTTTGAGAGCTCCCCCCTTGGGGTGTGTTTACAAGCTTAGAGAACTTCCCTATTTATAGGCCTAAGGGAAGTGAAAATTTGAATTCAAAATGGCTAATGCATACAACACTTTTATTATAAAATCTGAATTGCTTGATGCACTTGAATTAGAAAATCTTGAATGGGTGATGCACTTGTATTAGAAAATCTTGAATGGGTGATGCACTTCACCAATTAATCCCACTAGCAGCCCTAGGTCATCTTCATGTCACCATGACCAAGCTTCCAACCAGAAATGATAGCTCATGCCTAGCTCACCATGACCAAGCATCCAACCAGCACATGCTGAGGTCAGCATGACCAGCAACTTCAAGGGCTTACAACTTGGGCTTCTCTTAATCAAATTAGGACTTTAAGCACTTGAAATTGAATTTCAGAATGTCTTCTTTCCAGCCATATGTTATTTGGGCCAATCCAAGGTCGGAGGAAAAAGTTAAGGCCGAAACAAATTGCTAACTCATTTTTCGAGCTGATAAGATCCATCCTGAGCATGGTTCTGTGTTTGCTAGGTAACGGACTCCAGCTTTATCCAATGGGGCTGAATTTTGGATATGTTATAGTAAACACCCATTGGAACAACTTTCATGAAGAATGTGGCCTCATTAGAGCTATGTAGGTTGCTGAAACAAAGCTTGCAATATGACCTACGAAACTGGACTGGCAGGGGGCTGTAGCAAAAAAAAATGAGTTTGTCTTTAAGCTCTTCTTCCCTTCATCCAAATCAGGCCTTCACATGCTTGGATTGCATCATTTCCTATCCAAAGCCATCATTATTACCTAAATCTCAATTAACTGAAAGATACACACAAAAAGGATTAAAAACACAAGTTTAACTCAAAAACATAACCAAATCATAAGCTAGAAGGGTACAAAATGATATACAATTATGAACCGATCAGATTCCATTGAAGCTTCAAATGCGTATGTTTTATAAAGGACTAACCCCTTCTAGTCATAATATTGTCACAAATTTTGCAGGTGGTTCTTATAAAACCAAGACTCCAGAAGAAACGTACGAACTCTTTGAGGAAATAGCAATGGAGACCCAACATACGGATACAAGAGGTAAGCGTGTTGTTAGTGGTTCTAATGATGCTTCTAGTGTGCAGATTTTAAAACTGGAACAAAAGCTAGATGCTCTTCTTGCATTGAACTCAAGAAACCCTCCGAAGGAAGTGTGTAGCATTTGTGAAACTCATGACCATGCTACCACAGCTTGTCCACTTGGGGCTGGATATCCAGAATTTGTGCAAGAGCAAGCTAAGTTGGTAAATTCCTACAACCAAGGTCCAAGAAATGATCCATACTCTCAAAGTTATAATCCAGGTTGGAGGAATCATCCAAACTTTTCATGGAGGAATACTCAAAATCAAGCTAATCCCCCTTCATTCCAAAGGCCACAACAAACATCATCATTGGAGGATATAGTGAAGCAGATGGCAATCAACCAATCCAATTTTCAGCAAACTACACAAGCTGCCATCTCCAAATTGGATGTCCAATTAGGCCAAATAGCTGCTGAAATAACTCAAAGACAGCCTGGGAAATGGCCAAGCCAAACTGAGATCAATCCAAAGAACCATGAAGTCAAGGCCATTCATGTGCTCAGATCAGGTAAGATAGTTGATAATAAAGTTGATTCTAATCTTTCAAATGATTTTGTGGTTGTAGGAAATGAAGATGAAGAGGAGCAGATCACAACTACAGAAGAGCAACAACCCAAAACATCCCAATCTGCTCCTAAGGCCAAATCAGATTCTCAGGAATCCAAACAATTCCAATTGCATAAAAGGGATGACAAATTTGTGCCACCACATCTTCAAGAAGATAGATATGTGCCACCCGCTCCATATGTTCCACCGATTCCATTTCCAGGCCGTCTTAAGAAAGCAAAGCAAGATAAGGCTTTTAAAGAGATTTATGATATTTTGAGTAAAGTTAATATCAATTTGCCTTTGCTTGATCTTATTGAACAGATTCCTGCATATGGAAAATTCATCAAGGACTTGAAAACTCACAAGCTCAATTTCGCTCCAAATGAAGGAGTAAAGCTCGAAACAGGAATGTAAGTGCTGTGTTGCAAAGGAAGCTTCCACCAAAATCAAAAGATCCTGGCAGTTTTGACATTCTAATTAACATTGGAGACAAGAAGGTTGGAAGAGCCATGTTGGACTTGGGAGCAGGCATTAATGTAATGCCATATTCAGTTTATCAAGAGCTTGGTTTAGAAGGGATGAAGAGGACTTCAATTCGTCTTGAACTAGCTGATCATTCTATCAAATATCCAAAAGGTATTGTAGAAGATATTCTAGTTCAAGTTAATACACTAATTCTCCCTGTTGATTTTGTAGTGATGGATATGGAGGACAACCCAAATGGAGATCGTGTTGATCCCATTCTCTTAGGACGACCATTTATGGCCACTACAAATACAATTATCAATATGAAAGATGGCACCCTCTCCATGACTGTGTTGGGTGAAACTGCTGAATTTAAAGTGTTTGATCCTCCATCTCAACCTTCTATCTCTCTTGATACTTGTTTTTCAATTGATGTTGTGAATGATGAAGTTTCTTCTAAGAGTTTGCAGAAACAGCCCACTGATGCTATAGAAGTTGTCATTGCACAAGCAGAGGAACAACAAGTTGAACCAAACTTCCAAGAAGTGGTAGCTACCCTAGAAGTGTTCCATCCATTTCCACCAATTTCTGGGTTACCACTTGAGCCCCTTGATCCATGCTCTACGAAGTTGGAACCATCCAATGGCATGTTCAAAGTTACACCCCTTGCACAATTGAAGAAAAAGAAAAGGAAAAGACAGAGGAAGTGAAGGAAGAGGAGAAGAAGTTGGGTGAACTATCTTGAGACGATTAATCCAAAACCCCCCAACTCATCATAAGCAGATTGTATAATGTCTTGCCAAGACATTAACTAAAGCGCTTCTTGGGAGGCAACCCGTTCAAGAAGATGGTGCTTGGTAGCGGTCGACCTAGTCGCATCAAGGGGGAGTTTCTCTAAACCTTCTTCTTAACTTTTCCCTTTATCATTTGCATGTTCTCAATCATCTTTTCTATGCTTTAACATTGAGGACAATGTTCAATTCAGGTCTGGGGGGAAGGTTTTCAATTTTCGTTCATTTATGTTTTCAGTTTTCTTTCATTGTGTTTTTCAGCTTTTGTTCATTTTTTTTTTGCTTTTTGAAGGTCATGCAATCAATATTATGGAGCTGCCATTGAGGTTTTCATATCAGAATTTTGCACTTCACAAAGCTATTGCTCTTAGAATTCTGGTGACTAAAGTACCATGCTCAAATTCTTGAAGGAGAATAGTGGAGACTACCCTAGTGAGCCATTTCGAGCCTAATTGCTTTCTTGAGAGGGTTTAAAGTGTTTCTACTTCTCATCTCTACTCATTTTCTTCATTTCACTCTAATTGATCTCATTATTCCATTTTGATTGAATACTAAGGACGATTCTCTTTTGCAGATATCATGTGCTTGCTCTCATTCATGAATGAACTCATTGAAGTGATGCTAGGCTATGTGTGTATAACCATTCTATGTGCTTTCTTTTCACCCTACCCATATGTGTGTTCCATTAGCCCTCTTGAAGCCAAACACTTCAAGCCTTTTTCTTCTATCACCCTCATCATTTCCCTAACTTTGTATCTCAATATGAGATATTCCCTTATTGTAGCCATACCCTATAACTTAGAAATATACCAAGGTGTGCCAAGATAAAGTTTGAGGCAAGGAAGTTGCTGCCATGTGCCTAAATGAAAGATGATGTGAATCTATGCAATGAAGTTAAAGAAGATGCAGATCAAGTCAGCAAATAAGAAAGATAAAGATGAAAGTGTTTCGATTTGATCTAAGTGTGAAATATAAAGTCCATGCCATGTGATGCCATGAAGTTTGCAGCCATGCCACTTAAAATCAATGTTGCCTTGCAGATTAATGAAGAATGCAACCTTGGTATGTTCTTAAGTTACTTGTTTTTCCTTCCAATTCTTCTATTTCCCCTAAACCTTAGCCTTTCATTACAACCTTGTGAAAGACCTAGCTGATCTTTGAGGATGTATTCATGGGTGCTGGTATGTATATGTGTATCTATATTCTTAGTATTTGATTCCTTTCATGAGATCTAACCAAATTTGTGCTTCTTTTTCACTCACTTATGCTTTCTTGAGAGAATTAAACCTTAGGTTCTGAGTGATTGAGTGTTATCTGTGAGAATTAGAGTTCGAAGCATGTTCTCTATTCAAGGTTTGAGTATGCTTGCTTTGAAGCCGTGTGCCTTTGAGCTATAGCTTCCACTTGTACACACTGATTGATCACCTATCTTGGCAACTCTATGGTGTTGGAGGTATGACTAAAGTTTTCTTTCATTTTCATTAGTTGATTTCAAAGTTTGTTTTTCTAACCACTTTGTTTTGTAGAGTCAGTAAACGTTTATGGGTATCGTTTCTGTTAAACCCTTAGGAGACACAACTCCTCCTACTAGGGATGCCTAGAGGTTTAAAGGCTTGTTGCCTATGCTCAATGCAATCGAGTTACCTGCGGAAGTGGTTTACTTAACTTCTTGTTTTTGTTTTGTTTTGTTTTGCTCGAGGACTAGCAAAATCTAGGTTGGGGGTAATTGTTCGGTTCACAATTGTATATCATTTTATACCCCTATAGCTTATGATTTAGTTATGTTTTTGAGTTAACCTTGTGCTTTTAACCTCTTTTGTGTTTGTCATTCAGTTCATTAAGCTCTAGGTATCACTTGAGGCATGTGAAGTAAAATGGTGAAAATAATGTGTAAAAGCTGGAGACTGAGTTACAAATTCATTTCGGACTTATCGTCTTCATCCGAGCTTGGATTGGGCCAATACTTGTGTAGTTGGATCAATGACATTCTGAACTTTAAAATGGACATCTTAAAGTCGACATTTGTGTGATCCAAGCCCAATCCGTGAGCCCAAGAAGTTGTTCATCATGCTGAGGAAGATGAGCTCATTGCTTGCTTGGTCATGCTGACATGAGGATGAGCTCTTGGTTTCTGAATGGAAGCTTGGTCATGCTGACATGAGGATGACCTAGGGCTGCTAGTGGGATTTAGTGGAGTAGCCATTTCTGATTATCTAATGCAAGTGCATCAACCACATTCTGATTTTCAAATGCAAGTGTTGAGTCCATTAGCCATATTCAATTCTGATTTCTCACTTCCCTCTCCCTATAAATACCACTTCCATTCCAAACACTTTCATCAAGCAAAATCCTGGGATTCACAACACCACAATTCAGCCATCTACCCTCAAACACTTCCATCATTTTCCCAAACACTCCAGAAATCAACCCAAAGCTCTAAACAGCCTCAAATCACCAAAACAACTCCAGCAAACCTCTCTTCCATTTTCCCTACGAATTTCATCTGTCTCAACCATCACCACTCACTCAAAATCATCCCAAATCACCTCCATATCCTTCATACATCTTTCTAGAAGTGGGGAAGCTCTTGGAGAAGCACTTGGAGAAGCCTTGAACACCACAAGAACTTCAGAAAAGGGGTTTTTCTACTCTTATTGCATTCATTATGTTTTCTCATTTCTATTCAAGTCTCTTTTCCATTATGAGTAGCTAAATCCATAACTAGGGCTTCGATGTAACCTAACATGAATATTCTGGGTTTATAAGTTTGAAGTTGGAGTTTCAAGTTTGATTCATGATTCATGTTCTTATTCATTATGCTTATAAGTTAACATGCTTGTTTGAATGATTGATCACCATTAGAACTTGTTTGTTAACTATCTTGGTTTGAATTAAGAGTAGACACCATGCTTTAATTCGAATTGAACTATGAATAAGAAGAGCATGTATGGACATTCGACAACAGGGATTAGATACATGCTTGGTTGTTTAAATTGTTCTTCTATGCTTAATGGGTTCCTAATGCTTAATTTTAGGTTAGACAACAAATGATCAAATTAGGGAATTAGGAACACAAGGTTAGGACCAGACACCATGGCCTAATCATACTATAGCTAGAATCAATCTTTGAATCTGAATTAGACTTGTTACTTGACTCCTTATAACCCAGAATTGAATTGTTATGGTGAATCGAATGCCCTAGTCTCCAAATCCATTTTCCAGCCCTTCAAAATCACTCTTTGTTACACTTGTTATTTGCTTTCATTTGAAATTTCAGTTTGCTCACTTCCTTTCACAATCACAATCACTTTCACTTTAAATTCTGTTTCTCCTAACTTCTTGAATTCGGTAATCTAAAGTACATAACTAATTTGAACTTCTCAGTCTTCGTGGGTACGACCTCGTACTTGTCTTGCTATACTACTAATTGCCCCGTACAATTGGGAGTTAACATATTATTAACAACACTCCTCCCACCTTATTATGATGTTCCACAAGTTTTGGGGTCAATCCGAAATCCATAGGTGTAAGAAATTGGACAATTCAAGTTCGTACTCATTTGTGCTTTAAATGGAGTGGTTGGCGTATTGCATAGTTCTAGCGCTTGGATTTCACTCAAAACTCACCGAATGACTCCTCCCACCTTATTATGATGTTGCACAAGTTTTGGGCTCAAATCGAAATCCATATGTGTAAGAAATTGGACAATTCAAGTTCGTACTCAGTTTGTGCTTTAAATGGAGTGGTTGGCGTATTGCATAGTTCTAGCGCTTGGATTTCACTCAAAACTCACCGAAAGACTCCTCCCACCTTATTATGATGTTGCACAAGTTTTGGGCTCGAATCGAAATCCATGTGTAAGAAATTGGACAATTCAAGTTTGTACTCAGTTTGTGCCTTAAATGGAGTGGTTGGTGTATTGCATAGTTCTAGCGCTTGGATTTCTCTCAAAACTCACCGAATGACTCCTCCCACCTTATTATGATGTTGCACAAGTTTTGGGCTCGAATCGAATTCCATAGGTGTAAGAAATTGGACAATTCAAGTTCGTACTTCAGTTTGTGCCTTAAATGTAGTGGTTGGGGTATTGCATCGTTCTAACGCTTGGATTTCACTCAAAACTCACCGAATGACTCCTCCCACCTTATTAAGATGTTGCACAAGTTTTGGGATTCGAATCCGAAATCCATAGGCCATACAAACTGGACAATTCAAGTTCGTACTCTTTTGTGCCTTAAATGGAGTGGTTGGTGTATTGCATAGTTCTAGCGCTTGGATTTCACTCAAAACTCACCGAATGACTCCTCCCACCTTATTATGATGTTCCACAAGTTTTGGGCTCGAATCGAAATCCTTAGGCCATACAAACTGGACAATTCAAGTTCGTACTCAGTTTGTGTCTTAAATGGAGTGGTTGGTGTATTGCATAGTTCTAGCGCTTGGATTTCTCTCAAAACTCACCGAATGACTCCTCCCACCTCATAATGATGTTGCACAAGTTTTGGGCTGAATCAGAAATCCATAGGCCATACAAATTGGACAATTCAAGTTCGTACTCAGTTTGTGCCTTAAATGGAGTGGTTGGCGTATTGCATCGTTCTAACGCTTGGATTTCACTCAAAACTCACCGAATGACTCCTCCCACCTTATTATGATGTTGCACAAGTTTTGGGCTCGAATCGAATTCCATAGGTGTAAGAAATTGGACAATTCAAGTTCGTACTAAGTTTGTGCCTTAAATGTAGTGGTTGGTGTATTGCATCGTTCTAACGCTTGGATTTCACTCAAAACTCACCGAATGACTCCTCCCACCTTATTAAGATGTTCCACAAGTTTTGGGCTCGAATCCGAAATCCATAGGCCATACAAATTGGACAATTCAAGTTCGTACTCAGTTTGTGCCTTAAATGGAGTGGTTGGCGTATTGCATCGTTCTAACGCTTGGATTTCACTCAAAACTCACCGAATGACTCCTCCCACCTTATTATGATGTTGCACAAGTTTTGGGATTCGAATCGAAATCCATAGGCCATACAAACTGGACAATTCAAGTTCGTACTCAGTTTGTGCCTTAAATGGAGTGGTTGGTGTATTGCATAGTTCTAGCGCTTGGATTTCACTCAAAACTCACCGAATGACTCCTCCCACCTTATTATGATGTTCCACAAGTTTTGGGCTCAATCCGAAATCCAAAGGTGTAAGAAATTGGACAATTCAAGTTCGTACTCAGTTTGTGCTTTAAATGGAGTGGTTGGCGTATTGCATAGTTCTAGCGCTTGGATTTCACTCAAAACTCACCGAATGACTCCTCCCACCTTATTATGATGTTCCACAAGTTTTGGGCTCAATCCGAAATCCAAAGGTGTAAGAAATTGGACAATTCAAGTTCGTACTCAGTTTGTGCCTTAAATGGAGTGGTTGGTGTATTGCATAGTTCTAGCGCTTGGATTTCTCTCAAAACTCACCGAATGACTCCTCCCACCTCATACTGATGTTGCACAAGTTTTGGGCTCGAATCCGAAATCCATAGGCCATACAAATTGGACAATTCAAGTTCGTACTCAGTTAGTTGTGCCTTAAATGGAGTGGTTGGCGTATTGCATCGTTCTAACGCTTGGATTTCACTCAAAACTCACCGAATGACTCCTCCCACCTTATTATGATGTTCCACAAGTTTTGGGCTCGTTCCAAAATCCGTAGGTGTAAGAAATTGGACAATTCAAGTTCGTACTCAGTTTGTGCCTTAAATGGAGTGGTTGGTGTATTGCATAGTACTAGCGCTTGGATTTCAGCTGAAAACTCACCGAATGACTCCTCCCACCTTATTATGATGTTCCACAAGTTTTGGGGTCGAATCCGAAATCCATAGGTGTAAGAAATTGGACAATTCAAGTTCGTACTCAGTTTGTGCTTTAAATGGAGTGGTTGGCGTATTGCATAGTTCTAGCGCTTGGATTTCACTCAAAACTCACCGAATGACTCCTCCCACCTTATTATGATGTTCCACAAGTTTTGGGCTGAAATCCGAAATCCAAAGGTGTAAGAAATTGGACAATTCAAGTTCGTACTCAGTTTGTGCTTTAAATGGAGTGGTTGGCGTATTGCATAGTTCTAGCGCTTGGATTTCACTCAAAACTCACCGAATGACTCCTCCCACCTTATTATGATGTTCCACAAGTTTTGGGCTCCAATCCGAAATCCAAAGGTGTAAGAAATTGGACAATTCAAGTTCGTACTCAGTTTGTGCTTTAAATGGAGTGGTTGGCGTATTGCATAGTTCTAGCGCTTGGATTTCACTCAAAACTCACCGAATCACTCCTCCCACCTTATTATGATGTTCCACAAGTTTTGGGCTCGAATCCGAAATCCAAAGGTGTAAGAAATTGGACAATTCAAGTTCGTACTCAGTTTGTGCCTTAAATGGAGTGGTTGGTGTATTGCATAGTTCTAGCGCTTGGATTTCTCTCAAAACTCACCGAATGACTCCTCCCACCTCATACTGATGTTGCACAAGTTTTGGGCTGAAATCGAAATCCATAGGCCATACAAATTGGACAATTCAAGTTCGTACTCAGTTTGTGCCTTAAATGTAGTGGTTGGCGTATTGCATCGTTCTAACGCTTGGATTTCACTCAAAACTCACCGAATGACTCCTCCCACCTTATTATGATGTTCCACAAGTTTTGGGCTCGAATCCGAAATCCATATGTGTAAGAAATTGGACAATTCAAGTTCGTACTCAGTTTGTGCTTTAAATGGAGTGGTTGGCGTATTGCATAGTTCTAGCGCTTGGATTTCACTCAAAACTCACCGAAAGACTCCTCCCACCTTATTATGATGTTGCACAAGTTTTGGGCTCTGAATCCGAAATCCATGTGTAAGAAATTGGACAATTCAAGTTTGTACTCAGTTTGTGCCTTAAATGGAGTGGTTGGTGTATTGCATAGTTCTAGCGCTTGGATTTCTCTCAAAACTCACCGAATGACTCCTCCCACCTTATTATGATGTTGCACAAGTTTTGGGCTCGAATCGAATTCCATAGGTGTAAGAAATTGGACAATTCAAGTTCGTACTCAGTTTGTGCCTTAAATGTAGTGGTTGGGGTATTGCATCGTTCTAACGCTTGGATTTCACTCAAAACTCACCGAATGACTCCTCCCACCTTATTAAGATGTTGCACAAGTTTTGGGATTCGAATCCGAAATCCATAGGCCATACAAACTGGACAATTCAAGTTCGTACTCAGTTTGTGCCTTAAATGGAGTGGTTGGTGTATTGCATAGTTCTAGCGCTTGGATTTCACTCAAAACTCACCGAATGACTCCTCCCACCTTATTATGATGTTCCACAAGTTTTGGGCACGTTCCAAAATCCGTAGGTGTAAGAAATTGACAATTCAAGTTCGTACTCATTTGTGCCTTAAATGGAGTGGTTGGTGTATTGCATAGTTCTAGAGCTTGGATTTCACTGAAAACTCACCGAATGACTCCTCCCACCTTATTATGATGTTCCACAAGTTTTGGGGTCGAATCCGAAATCCATAGGTGTAAGAAATTGGACAATTCAAGTTCGTACTCAGTTTGTGCTTTAAATGGAGTGGTTGGCGTATTGCATAGTTCTAGCGCTTGGATTTCACTCAAAACTCACCGAATGACTCCTCCCACCTTATTATGATGTTGCACAAGTTTTGGGCTGAATCGAAATCCATAGGTGTAAGAAATTGGACAATTCAAGTCCGTACTCAGTTGGTGCCTTAAATGGAGTGGTTGGTGTATTGCATAGTTCTAGCGCTTGGATTTCTCTCAAAACTCACCGAATGACTCCTCCCACCTTATTATGATGTTGCACAAGTTTTGGGCTCGATACGAATTCCATAGGTGTAAGAAATTGGACAATTCAAGTTTGTACTCAGTTTGTGCCTTAAATGGAGTGGTTGGTGTATTGCATAGTTCTAGCGCTTGGATTTCTCTCAAAACTCACCGAATGACTCCTCCCACCTTATTATGATGTTGCACAAGTTTTGGGCTCGAAACGAATTCCATAGGTGTAAGAAATTGGACAATTCAAGTTCGTACTCAGTTTGTGCCTTAAATGTAGTGGTTGGGGTATTGCATCGTTCTAACGCTTGGATTTCACTCAAAACTCACCGAATGACTCCTCCCACCTTATTAAGATGTTGCACAAGTTTTGGGATCGAATCCGAAATCCATAGGCCATACAAACTGGACAATTCAAGTTCGTACTCAGTTTGTGCCTTAAATGGAGTGGTTGGTGTATTGCATAGTTCTAGCGCTTGGATTTCACTCAAAACTCACCGAATGACTCCTCCCACCTTATTATGATGTTCCACAAGTTTTGGGCTCGTTCCAAAATCCGTAGGTGTAAGAAATTGGACAATTCAAGTTCGTACTCAGTTTGTGCCCTAAAGACTAACAATCTAATAAGTTTTCTAACCATTTTGTTTTGTAGAGTTAGAAAAACGTTTGTGGGTATCGTAATTTGTTAAACCCTCAGGAGACACAACTCCTCCTACTAGGGATGCCTAGAGGTTTAAAGGCTTGTTGCATACGCTAAATGCAATCGAGTTACCTACGAAAGTGATCTAGTTAACTTCTTGTTTTATTTTTATCTTTGTTTTCCTTTTGTTTTGCTCGAGGACTAGCAAAATCTAGGTTTGGGGGTATTGATCGGTGCATAATTATATATCATTTTGTACCCTTTTAACTTATGATTTGGTTATGTTTTTGAGTTAAACTTGTGCTTTTAATAAGTTTTGTGTTTGTTTCAGTGTAATAAGCTTGAGACTTACTAATTGCATTTTGGAGACAAGTTAGCTCAAAACGGTGTCTGCCGATCAGTCAACTTCACGGATTGGACTGTACTTTCTCAAGAAGAACCAGATAATGAACCATACATCATTGGAAAGATACAGAAGTCTATTTTCTGTAGAATTTTACGGTTTATGATTCCGAGTTTTCTAGAGAAAGTTATACATGTTTTGGCAACTTAAGGTCAAATTCGGCAGCAGCTGCGTTACTGGGCCAAAAATCACATTTGAAGGCCTTCCGGATTTTTCCTTGAGTTGGGCTGCATATTCTTGGAAAGATAAGACAAAGAGCTTCAAGATCCATATTTTTCCAGATTTTTCAGAATGAAGACACAAGCTCAAAACGAGCCCACAAGCTGGCTGCTTTGTTGTTGATTGTGGGAAAGTTTGGTGAAGGATATTCAATACATATTTTTGAGTGGAATTTTGCAGCAGCCAAATGAATTAATTGAATTTGAAGTGGATGATGCAACACTAAGCTTAATGACAAGAAGAATTGTTTTCAAATGCAATTGTGTGTTAGGTTAAGTTGGTGAATTAAGTGTAGTGTGTTAGGTGAAGTTAGTGTGTTTAGATAATTCAATTGTATAATTCAGATTTTCAACTTCCTTAGGCCTATAAATAGTGAGGTTTCCTAAGCTTGTAATAACACCCCAAGGGGGGAGCTCTCAAGCACTTCTCTAGAGCTCCCTTCCCTTCTCTCCCTCAAATTCTCTTAGTTTCCCTTTGTAGTTCTCAATTGTTGTAATAAGATCATTCTACTTTTCTTTTCTCTTCTTCTAAATTCTCCAAATACTTCTCTATTCTCCTTCAAAGTTCTCCATGCTCTAAAACATTTCTCATGTTCTCAAACACATGCTCTTCCAAAATCCACAAAGTTCTCAACACCATTTTCTCTTCTCTTCCAAAAGTCTCCATGTCTCAAACACTTCACAAACACCTTTCTCTCCCTTCCCTAAGTTATCAAATTCTCCAAGTTCACAAACATTCTCCAAGTTCTCAAACACATTTCTCTTCCCTTCCAAAAATCATCCAAGTTCTCAAATGCTCTCTTCCAAATTCTCAAAGTTCTCAAACACTTTCTCTTCCAAAATCCTCAAGCTTTCCAAACACTTCTCTACTCTCTTCCACATTTCCCTTCTCTTCCAAAATTCTCCAAATCTCTCAAACACTTTCCTTCCTTCCTCAAATGCTCTCTTTAATGTTCTCTAAGTTGTAATTTATTTTTCTTGTAATGTACATTCGTTCTTCTTGTTTTGTTTCTTTTGTTTTCATTTTTGTTTTGTGTAGGAAAATTGAATTGGATCATTCAATCACCAATCCCTGTGGAATCGACCTCGCACTTACATACGCTAAACTACCAACGGTTCGTGCACTTGCGAGTATCACAAGTTGAGGATGCAGTTGAACCCATTTTGGTGCAGCTGAATCTACACAACAAGTTTTTGGCGCCGTTGCCGGGATCGGTAACATTGTTTGATTCTATTTGGTTTTTCTACTTTTTATTTATTTTTATCTTTTGTATAACTGGACAGTTTCATGTTTTAAAGTTAATGAGGTTAATTGATAAGTTGTGTTTGTAGTCCAACGGACAAGGACAATTGCCTGACAAGCAAAAGAACTGGGTTTGAGTCCCAGCTTACACAACACCCAAAAACAAAAAAGGTTCAAGTAGCATGTTGATTATTTCTAGTTTATGGTTTCATTCACTTGCTCTTATTTAATTATCTTGTTCAAGTTTACATAAACACCATATGACTCTTGGACTGATTAGTGAATGAATGGGTAGATATTGAAGACAAACACCATGTTTAAATTCTACTTGGTTCTCTATTAATGGGTTCGGAATTTGTATTTAGACTAAACACCATAGCTAAATGCTTTTTCTGAATACTTGATTAAAACCACACACCATATGGATAATCATATTTGAGAAAGAACGAACTTCATAAGCTAGTTTGATTTACTTTGTTGCTTGTTACTTTGAAGCATGAAATTGGACGTGTGTTGATTTTCCTTTTCATTTTAGTTTTTATTTCCTAATCCTTTAATTCTGTTTCAAGTTTTCTGTGTTTGTTTTAGCAATTTATGACAGCTTAATAAAAATGGAGAGAGATGGTAACCTCAATCATAAGAATGGAGAGTGTGGAGTAGTGGGAGAAGTCGCGACCTCCAAATGCATCGTGCTCGACCTAATCGCTTCAAGGGGAGTATTCCAATCCTTTCTCTTTAGTTGTTTTGTTATTGTTTCAGTAATTTTAATTTTCTATTTTTTTTATTTTAAAAAAAATTAAAAAGATTTTTTATATTAGCTGACTCGTGGTAACTCCAGCTGAGCGTCTCCGATAAATCAGTGTCTAGGAGTTCTTTAGGCGACACCTTCGGTGTCTAAGAAGTTTGGGTTTTAAGTGGGACCTTTGTGACCCCTCCAACCTTCCCGGATCTCCTGGCTGTGTTTTTCTGAGGCCCTTAACTGGTCATCCATGAGTTTCTTGTATATTTGTGTGTTTAAAAAAAAAAGAACAAAATTAAAAAAAAAACTTTAAAAAAAAATTGAAATTTGAGTTTTTATTTATTTTCCTTGTAAATTGCAATTTCGAACTTCTTTGTTTTTTTTTCTTTGTGTGGTCAGTTAGTTGTAAATAATAATAAAAAATAAAAAAATCAATTTGGAACTTCTTTGTTTTCTTTGTTTTGTTTTGTTAAGTTAGTTTATGTATTTATTTACGTGGTGTAGTTAGTTAGTTTATTTCTGAGTGTTAAAAACACATTTTTATTTCATTCAAACACTGCAAACAAAAAAAAAGTTAAAAAGTTAAAAAACAAAAAAAAACATTCAAATAAATTAAAAATAAAAACAACATCTTCATCATCTTCATCTTCATCTTCATGGCATGCCTCTATTCTCTCTTACTTGCAGAATCTCCAGCAGCTCCACATGGTCCTCATTTTTTCTCTCCAGTGCTTCCACGTGCTGATTGGTACAGGTAAAGCCGCTTCTGGAGTCCGCCACCATAGCCTTCAAGGAAGCGATTTCCTCGCTCATCGCGGCACACTCTCGTGTTCTCGCCAGTAATCGCATGCCCAAATTGGTAGCCGAGACCGCATGGAGCACCGTTGTGGGACTCCTCCACTGCTGCTTTGTCAGACCTCCTTGCCACATGCAGGATGATCTGTCGGAGTGAGCTTGCTGCTAATCGTGCCTTCCAGGCAACACTGCCCCGTTCGACACCGCCTCAGAAAAGTTCGGTATTGCCTCAGCAGAGTTTGAGGCTGGACCGTGATGATATGGGGAGTTTGGGAAGACAAGGTTTGTAGGAGCCCTTATCTGCGCATTCGGTGGCGCAAGGGACAATTCAAGGCTAAGATCATCAAGGTGAGTGCATGAGGATGCCATTGTTTTGTTTATGAATTTTTTGATGTTTTTCTTTGAGTTTGCAGGAAAAAATGCTGGGTATCATCCGCTTGAAGAGGTGTGGTTTAAATAGACATATGCTGATGAGGGTGCCAACACCATTTCGGATTTCCCGGGTTTCTCAAGAATTTAATTGGAAGAAGAGACAAAATTAAAGATGCGTCTTGGACACCTGGTGCAAGAATCCCAACTCTTCTTTTAAATTCTTGTTTGAATTGCGTGTTTATTTCAATTTTTATTTATTTATTTTGTTTTTATTTAATTATGTAGTATAATTTAAAACTCATAGGATATTCTTTGAAGGAGCTAAACTTTTGGTAACTCCAGTGAGCAACCGCAGTAGTATACAGTGTCTAGGAGTTCTTTAAGGCGACACCTTCGGTGTCTAAGAAGTTAGGGTTTTAAGCGGGACCATTGTGACCCCTCCAACCTTCCCGAATCCCCTGGCTGTGTTTTTCTGAGGCCCTTAACTGGTCATCCTTAAGTTTTTCTCTTAAAAGAAAAAGCAGTTACTTGTGTGTTTACTTAACTAAAAATAAAAATGCATGTTTGGATTTTCATGTTTTTGTTTGATCGTCGTTCTTTAAATTTAAGGTCATTCGTGTCTTTGAGATAACATAACTTTTTATTTCCCAATTTTAAAAATTTAAAAGAAAAAAAAAACATACACTTTAAAATTAAATAAATAAAAACTGAAATCATTTCTTCTTGGCGCTTGGTGTCTCGACCATATGAGCTTTTAGTTTGGCCATCTGGCTGTCCTCTTCCGGGGCTTCAAGCACAGCCTCTTGGGGCTCATCACTTGAGCTCCCAAAGATCGCAATCTTAGCTTCAGTATAACTTTTCTCGCGATCTGGTTTCTTGCGTTTACCCGGTCGGTCTAGGTCTTCCAGCTGTTTTCGCATGTCGCGAGAGTACAACTCTACAATCTTTGTTAGGTTTTTATTCTCGTCCCGCAACACTTCTAGCTGGTGTCGATTCACCTCCACTATCCTTGACCGCTCCCTTTTCAAGCTTTTTATAGCACTCTGACACTCTTCAACCATACTGTGCTCCGCCGCTAACTGACCTTTCAGCACCTCTACCTCATGGGACTTCGCAGTAGGCGAAGAACCAAACTGCGACACATGCTGGACTCTGCATGCTCAGTGCCAGGGCATCACTCATGACCCGGTTGTCATCCCTTATCCCGAACACACGTATATCTTTAGGAGTCACTAAATTTCTGCCAACTCCAATGGCAACATCGTTGTCCAGGAGTATTGAGTCATTGACAGTCACAGGCCCCCGTGCGGAGGCAAAGTAGGGCATCCATCCTGGTGCTCCTGCTTGGCCTCGTGTTTGAGTCGGTGGAGCTAGGTTGAGATCTAACGAAAAAGGGGTAGGAAGAAGCCATTTGATTTCTCAGTTTTTTTTTCTTGCTTCTTTTCTCTTTTTGGTTTCTGAGTTTGTGTTTTTGTTTTTGTTTTTTCCCCCTTCTTTTTCCTTCTTATAGACATAGTCTTTGACAAACCCTAGCCAGTGCAGCGTCTAAGCATTTTCTGAATCCCCAAGCGTTCCTCGAGTCCCACAACCTTCTCGCTTTCCAACCACACCCAACTCACTTATCACGACGTGACCTTTATGAACGGACGCGTTCAGGCAAAGTCGTCGTGCCTTTCCATGGCCCCGTAATTTCTGCTTGTGGAGTCTGCGGCGCCTCTATGCGTCGACACGTGTCTCGCCCTCCCGTTGGTCCCTTACACTGAACCGAGACATCATGACCCATGTTTTAAAAAAATAATCCCGCTCTTTGTGTTTCTAATCACGGTTCGATAGTTTGTTTTTACAAAACTAAAATAAAAAAAATAAAAAATAAAAGCCGGAAATGAAAACAAATTGTGAGTCGGGTTTCACTTTAGTTTGGGTTTCTAAGTGGGTTAAATTCACCGTGGTTTGTGTTTTGAAATTGTGGGCTTTGGGCTTCAAAATATTTTTGGGTTTCAGAATTATGTGATTAGGGTTTACTGTTTTATTTTTATTTTTTTTTGTTTGTTTGATTGTTTGTTTTGTAATTTTTATTTTGTAATTATTTTATTTTATTTTTGTATGTTTTGTGATTTTTATTTGCTTTAATACCTTTCATTTGTTGTTATGACATTGTTTGTGGCTAATTTTTAAACATTGAGGACAATGTTCATTTCTAGGTTTGGGGGTATTGGAGTTTAGCATGTATTATTTTATTTTTTTTCTTAATTTAAAAAAAAAAATTGCTTGTTTTTCTTCTATTTGAGTTTTGTTTTTGTTTTGAGTCACTTTCCGAACACTTATGATGAGATAGTGATAAATCTTTGCATGACTTAAATAAAAATTGGATTTCATTTTATTTTAGTATTTTTTATTTATTAAAAATATAAATAAATAAAAAAATTGGCATTGTTCTATCGTGATATGTTTGAAACATTTGCACTTGCCATTTGTTTCATAATTTTCCAATTAAAGGATTTGCATGATCTAAAGAATTATATCAAGCATAAATTAGACTTATATAACCATATAAAGTGAGCTTTTGAGCCTTGTCCTTCAATTCATGAGTGTTATATACATACTCTAATTTTCTTGTCGTCAAAGTTGTTGTTTGATCTCATTATTCATTGATTTGGTTGAACACTTAAAAGTCATTCATTCTTATGCAATTTGATTTCATGACATTTAAGAAATGATATTAAGGCCTTCTTTGGATCGTTTGTGCCTTTCAAGCTAACCTTATGCATGCTTAAGCATGATTTTCCATTGTTAACCATTTTGAGCCTACATGTAAACCTTTTCTTTCATTTACCAATTATATTTCCTCACCTTAGCCTGAAAAACAAATATTTACCTTTCTAAGGAACTCATGAGCTTTAATTGGGATGTGTTTTTCATACTAGATTTGGGAAGAGGTGTTACATTTCAAAAAATATATATATTCACACAATTGGTGCAAGAAAAGAGAAAAGTTGTGATTAGGTGGTGGTTCATTGAAATTTTCATTTTTGGGCCTTCAAAATAAATTGGTGTTTGTTCAATTAAAGGGAAGGAGTATGAACCATTGTAAATGAAGGTATAAGGAGTTTTGATCATGTAAAAGAAAAAAATCTAATCGTGATGATTCGAAGTCTTGTAAACAATTATTTTATGCTCTTACATTGCGAGTTCCTTGGACTTTGTATTATCCATACCCTTCATTTCTTACTCACCTTACACCCTTGGCCCCATTACAACCTATGTTAAAGACCTAAATTGATCTTAAATGTCATGTGGTTGAATTGCATCCACTTTCTTACTTTTAAGTGTTTGGCATCCTTCTTGAGATCATATTAATGCAAGTTCTTCATCTTTCTATTTCGAGTTAAGTCCTTATGGTTTAACTCTATTCTCAGGTTTATAACTGAGTGTTGCATTATAGCGCTCTTCTGAGTGATTCATTTGTGAGAGGACAACTTTGGTGAGATTTGAAGTTGAACTTGTGCTTTGTATGATTTTCGAAATTGTGTGAAAACTAAGATTGAGAAATTTGTTGCATTTGGCTATCACACTACTACACTTTGAGCATATTATGTTTTGAACTTTGCCGCTTTGTGAATTATGTCCAAAATTGAGCATTTATTGTTAAAACGTTTAAGTCATGTGCATGAGTCATTTCTCTTCAGAAAATGTTCGGAAGGATTGTTTTGAGTTCTTTTTATTTTTGTAATTGTTTTTTTTTTTTTTTTCCGTTTTTGTTTTTGTTAATGTAATTATGTTTGTTTTTGTTTTTTGTTTTGGTTTTGCTTAAAGACTAACAATCTAATAAGTTTTCTAACCATTTTGTTTTGTAGAGTTAGAAAAACGTTTGTGGGTATCGTATTTGTTAAACCCTCAGGAGACACAACTCCTCCTACTAGGGATGCCTAGAGGTTTAAAGGCTTGTTGCATACGCTAAATGCAATCGAGTTACCTACGAAAGTGATCTAGTTAACTTCTTGTTTTATTTTTATCTTTGTTTTCCTTTTGTTTTGCTCGAGGACTAGCAAAATCTAGGTTTGGGGGTATTTGATCGGTGCATAATTATATATCATTTTGTACCCTTTTAACTTATGATTTGGTTATGTTTTTGAGTTAAACTTGTGCTTTTAATAAGTTTTGTGTTTGTTTCAGTGTAATAAGCTTGAGACTCACTAATTGCATTTTGGAGACAAGTTAGCTCAAAACGGTGTCTGCAGATCAGTCAACTTCACGGATTGGACTGTACTTTCTCAAGAAGAACCAGATAATGAACCATACATCATTGGAAAGATACAGAAGTCTATTTTCTGTAGAATTTTACGGTTTATGATTCCGAGTTTTCTAGAGAAAGTTATACATGTTTTGGCAACTTAAGGTCAAATTCGGCAGCAGCTGCGTTACTGGGCCAAAAATCACATTTGAAGGCCTTCCGGATTTTTCCTTGAGTTGGGCTGCATATTCTTGGAAAGATAAGACAAAGAGCTTCAAGATCCATATTTTTCCAGATTTTTCAGAATGAAGACACAAGCTCAAAACGAGCCCACAAGCTGGCTGCTTTGTTGTTGATTGTGGGAAAGTTTGGTGAAGGATATTCAATACATATTTTTGAGTGGAATTTTGCAGCAGCCAAATGAATTAATTGAAGTTGAAGTGGATGATGCAACACTAAGCTTAATGACAAGAAGAATTGTTTTCAAATGCAATTGTGTGTTAGGTTAAGTTGGTGAATTAAGTGTAGTGTGTTAGGTGAAGTTAGTGTGTTTAGATAATTCAATTGTATAATTCAGATTTTCAACTTCCTAAGGCCTATAAATAGTGAGGTTTCCTAAGCTTGTAATAACACCCCAAGGGGGGGAGCTCTCAAGCACTTCTCTAGAGCTCCCTTCCCTTCTCTCCCTCAAATTCTCTTAGTTTCCCTTTGTAGTTCTCAATTGTTGTAATAAGATCATTCTACTTTTCTTTTCTCTTCTTCTAAATTCTCCAAATACTTCTCTATTCTCCTTCAAAGTTCTCCATGCTCTAAAACATTTCTCATGTTCTCAAACACATGCTCTTCCAAAATCCACAAAGTTCTCAACACCATTTTCCCTTCTCTTCCAAAAGTCTCCATGTTTCAAACACTTCACAAACACATTTCTCTCCCTTCCCTAAGTTATCAAATTCTCCAAGTTCACAAACATTCTCCAAGTTCTCAAACACATTTCTCTTCCCTTCCAAAAATCATCCAAGTTCTCAAATGCTCTCTTCCAAATTCTCAAAGTTCTCAAACACTTTCTCTTCCAAAATCCTCAAGCTTTCCAAACACTTCTCTACTCTCTTCCACATTTCCCTTCTCTTCCAAAATTCTCCAAATCTCTCAAACACTTTCCTTCCTTCCTCAAATGCTCTCTTTAATGTTCTCTAAGTTGTAATTTATTTTTCTTGTAATGTACATTCGTTCTTCTTGTTTTGTTTCTTTTGTTTTCAATTTTGTTTTGTGTAGGAAAATTGAATTGGATCATTCAATCACCAATCCCTGTGGAATCGACCTCGCACTTACATACGCTAAACTACCAACGGTTCGTGCACTTGCGAGTATCACAAGTTGAGGATGCAGTTGAACCCATTTTGGTGCAGCTGAATCTACACAACACCACCTTATTATGACGTTGCACAAGTTTTGGGCTCGAATCCGAAATCCATAGGCCATACAAATTGGACAATTCAAGTTCGTACTCAGTTTGTGCATTAAATGGAGTGGTTGGTGTATTGCATAGTTCTAGCGCTTGGATTTCACTCAAAACTCACCGAATGACTCCTCCCACCTTATTATGATGTTGCAAAAGTTTTGGGCTCGATCCGAAATCCATAGGTGTAAGAAATTGGACAATTCAAGTTCGTACTCTAGTTTGTGCCTTAAATGGAGTGGTTGGTGTATTGCATAGTTCTAGCGCTTGGATTTCACTCAAAACTCACCGAATGACTCCTCCCACCTTATTATGATGTTCCACAAGTTTTGGGGTCGATCCGAAATCCATAGGTGTAAGAAATTGGACAATTCAAGTTCGTACTCAGTTTGTGCTTTAAATGGAGTGGTTGGCGTATTGCATAGTTCTAGCGCTTGGATTTCTCTCAAAACTCACCGAATGACTCCTCCCACCTCATAATGATGTTGCACAAGTTTTGGGCTCGAAATCGAAATCCATAGGCCATACAAATTGGACAATTCAAGTTCGTACTCAGTTGTGCCTTAAATGGAGTGGTTGGCGTATTGCATCGTTCTAACGCTTGGATTTCACTCAAAACTCACCGAATGACTCCTCCCACCTTATTATGATGTTGCACAAGTTTTGGGATTGAATCCGAAATCCATAGGCCATACAAACTGGACAATTCAAGTTCGTACTCAGTTTGTGCCTTAAATGGAGTGGTTGGTGTATTGCATAGTTCTAGCGCTTGGATTTCACTCAAAACTCACCGAATGACTCCTCCCACCTTATTATGATGTTCCACAAGTTTTGGGCACGTTCCAAAATCCGTAGGTGTAAGAAATTGACAATTCAAGTTCGTACTCAGTTTGTGCCTTAAATGGAGTGGTTGGTTTATTGCATAGTTCTAGAGCTTGGATTTCACTGAAAACTCACCGAATGACTCCTCCCACCTTATTATGATGTTCCACAAGTTTTGGGGTCGATCGAAATCCATAGGTGTAAGAAATTGGACAATTCAAGTTCGTACTCAGTTTGTGCTTTAAATGGAGTGGTTGGCGTATTGCATAGTTCTAGCGCTTGGATTTCACTCAAAACTCACCGAATGACTCCTCCCACCTTATTATGATGTTGCACAAGTTTTGGGCTGCAATCCGAAATCCATAGGTGTAAGAAATTGGACAATTCAAGTCCGTACTCAGTTGGTGCCTTAAATGGAGTGGTTGGTGTATTGCATAGTTCTAGCGCTTGGATTTCTCTCAAAACTCACCGAATGACTCCTCCCACCTTATTATGATGTTGCACAAGTTTTGGGCTCGAATCGAATTCCATAGGTGTAAGAAATTGGACAATTCAAGTTCGTACTCAGTTTGTGCCTTAAATGTAGTGGTTGGTGTATTGCATAGTTCTAGCGCTTGGATTTCACTCAAAACTCACCGAATGACTCCTCCCACCTTATTATGACGTTGCACAGGTTTTGGGCTCGAATCCGAAATCCATAGGCCATACAAATTGGACAATTCAAGTTCGTACTCAGTTTGTGCATTAAATGGAGTGGTTGGCGTATTGCATCGTTCTAACGCTTGGATTTCACTCAAAACTCACCGAATGACTCCTCCCACCTTATTATGATGTTGCACAAGTTTTGGGATTCGAATCCGAAATCCATAGGCCATACAAACTGGACAATTCAAGTTCGTACTCAGTTTGTGCCTTAAATGGAGTGGTTGGTGTATTGCATAGTTCTAGCGCTTGGATGTTGCGTAGATTCAGCTGCACCAAAATGGATTCACTGCATCCTCAACTTGTGATACTCGCAAGTGCACGAACCGTTGGTATTTTAGCGTATGTAAGTGCGAGGTCGATTCCACAGGGATTGGTGATTGAATGATCCAACTCAGTTTTCCTACACAAAACAGAAATGGAAACAAGAGAAACAAAACAAGAAGAAAGAAAAGAACTAGGACAAGATGGTGTTGTTTTAGAATCCACCCTAATTGTTCTAATCATGTTATGGCAGCAAGTAAACAAATTGATTCACTCATGAAGATGCTCACAAATAAGTCCATGGTGTTTGGATCAAATTGCATTGAACATCACAAGGACCCCAAGCATGGTGTTTACATTAGGAGACCTAGAAACCAAATCACATGAGTTGCTAATGGATGGAATGAAGATGATCCCCAAACCTTCCCAACAAGAGCAAAATGCATAAAACCTCAGGTGATCAATCAAAGGATGCAAAAACAGCTCCATTAAAATAGTGAAGAAGAATTCATGAATGAAATCAAACTTTATAAACTCAAACCATGATATAAGATTAGCAAGATGTTTATTACAATTAATAACAGAAAACAAAGTAAAACAAAGAAAATACAACAAGAAAATAAAAGACAAAGGGAGGAGAAGAAGATAAGGACAGCATGCTAGAGATGGAAAAGAATCATCTCCATGGCTGCCAGGAGGCCAAAGCCTCCCAGCTGCTGCCTTCTCCCTTCTCTCCCTTTGTGACTCTCAACTTTCCCTCTCTTTGTGTACAATGGAAGTGTAAATGATGGATCTCAGGATGTGTGTTGAATGTGGAATGGAAGTGGTATTTATAGGGAGAGGGGAGTGGGAAATCTGAATTGAATATGGCTAATGGACTCAACACTTGCATTAGAAAATCAGAAATGGTTGCTCCACTAAATCCCACTAGCAGCCCTAGCTCATCCTCATGTCAGCATGACCAAGCTTCCATTCAGAAACCAATAGCTCATGCCTAGCTCATCATGACCAAGCATGCAATGAGCTCATCTTCCTCAGGCATGATGTGTATTTCCATGGGCTCACGAATTGGGTTGGGCTGAATCAAATGATGACTTTAAGATGTCCATTTTGAAGTTCAGAATGTCATTGATCCAACCACACAAGTATTGGCCCAATCCAAGTTCGGATGAAGAAGATAAGTCCAAAATGAACTTCTAACTCAGGCTCCAGTTTTTGCACGTTTTTGCACCATTTTGCTTCAAATGCCTCAAGTGTATTCCATGCATCCAAATGAGGCCTTAACATGCTTGAATTGCATGAATTATGCTCTTTTGCTCTCTTGGCCTACAAAACACACAAAGAGAGGTAAATAACTCAGAATTATAGGAAACTAAGCAAAAGAACTAAGTAAATAGAGCATGTATATGTATGACATTATGAGCTTAACACACCCCCAAACTTAGATTTTGCTAGTCCTCGAGCAAAACAAAAGGAAAACGAAGAAAAACAAAACAAAATAAGAAGTTAACTAGACCACTCTCGTAGGTAACTCGATTGCATTGAGCGTATGCAACAAGCCTTTAAACCTCTAGGCATCCCTAGTAGGAGGAGTTGTGTCTCCTGAGGGTTTAACAATATCAATACCCACAAACGTTTTTCTAACTCTACAAAACAACATGGTTAGAAAACTTAATAGATTTGTTAGTCCTTAAGCAAAAACAAAAACAAAAGCAAAAAACAACAAAACAAAATCGTTAACCTTCCAACCGAACAGAAATTTTAAACTTCATAGACATGGCTCAACAAGGAACAAAACAAGCACTAAGGAAGTTCTAAACATTATTCAAGTGCTACCACAATCTCACACAAATCATGCTCAAGGTGTGTGTGTGAAGTAGCCATGAAGATACAACTCATGCTTCTCAAACAACGATATGAATTCCTGCAAGAATGAACACAAGTTTGCCAAGCTAAACCAAAATCAATAGGACTTTATTCATGGATGTAATGGGGTTATGATAATGGTTAGACAAAGAATGGGTATGGAAACACAAAGTCTAAGGAACAAAGTAGAGCATGTCATATAAACAAGATCATTGACATTTGACATGTAAGGCACAAAAATTGAAGAGCTCACAACACCAGATTTTGCAATTGAATCACTTCACAATTTGATTTTGACATTTACACACTTTGTATAATATTTGGCCCAATTTTGCGGCTCTTCACCCTAGATCGCCTTGATTTCTCCTTATATCACCCTAGGGTCGTGACTACATTGGCCACACTTCTTTTCTCTTTTTCTTTTGGTTTTTTTTTTTTAGCTCATTCATTGCCTTGAATACATGACAATCTCAAATACAATCATACTCTACAAGTCCCCTAGATGGTAGGATGTTTAATGGATGATAAGGTGATAGAAAGAAATGGCTAAGTGTTTGGGCACAAAGGGGTTTACAATGGAATATGTATTGTATGGGTTGATGGAAGAAAAAGAAAGAGGCTTAACAAAGATGGCCTAAATCATATCTTAGTTATAACTTAACATTCCAGTGAATCACACAAGCAAAAATGCATACAATTGGGTAAGACATGCAAGAGTTGTATAATCATGGCTAAAGTGCATAGAAAGCTCAAACATAATTATGTGAGACTTAGCTAGCAAAAGAATAAGATTCAGACCTAACACAATGCTTATCAAATTCCTAAGAGCCATATTAGAAGTTAGACTCATGATTTATCATTGGTGTGGGAAGGAAAACTGAAAATGACTCAAAGAAAAGAAACAGAAAAAGAAAAACGTGAGGTTTCAAATTGCTGTTCTGCTCAATTTCAACATATAATCTATTTTGACATGTAACTTTCAAACCACTTGGTCAAATTTAACGTTCTTAATGTTGTTAGATTCAGCATGAAAAAATGAAGAACACAACGCGGAACAAACTTTCAAAACAGTAGCAGAAAATAAAAATTTTGTAGCAATGAAGAAGCCTACGTTTTCAACACAAACACAAAAACTAAAAAAAACTTTCCTCACCCCCAAACTTAAATGAAGCATTGTCCTTAATGTTTGAATCCATGTAAAGCATGCAATGCACATAAAAATCCAGGGTAAAGGAATGAAATGAAAGAAATGAAAGAAATAAAAGAAAGAGAGTTTAGAACTTCCCCTTGAAGACAATGAGAGGGTAATTCATATAGTATGGCAGCACATGTTCTTCTTTGAATATTTGGGTCAGCTGCTCAACATGTTTCTCCCACATCAAGGAAAAGGAAACCCTAACAAAAACAAAACCGAAAATGAGACACAACTAAGAATGAGTAGCAGTTATTATACAAATGAAAGAGATATGATCGGAATGCTCCCCTTTGAAGTGATAGCTGGAGAGTGGTTGGCCATAGCAGCTGGAGGTCGACTTCTCCGCTGCTCCATACTCCATGCTTCTATGGATTGGGTTGTCTCCTCTCTCTCCCTCTTTCTTATTGAGCTACTTCATAAATGCTTAAAGAAAGACAAGGAAACTTGAAATAGATTTTTAGATTTATTGGATTAGGAACCAGAACATAATTGAAAAGGATAAACTAAACTAAAACATCAAGATTAGGGATTCAACTTCACCACAAACATCTAATTCCATGCTTCAAAGTAACAAGCATCAAAGTAAATCAAACTAGCTTATGGAGTTCGTTCTTTCTCAAATATGATTATCCATTTGGTGTGTGGTTGTAATCAAGTATTCAGAACAAGTATTTAGCTATGGTGTTTAGTCTAAACACAAATTCCAAACCCATTAAGAACAAGAAGAACAATAAGAACCAAGTAGAATTTAAACATGGTGTTTGTCTTCAATATCTACCCATCCATTCACTAATCAGTCCAAGAGTCATATGGTGTTTATGTAAACTTGGACAAGATATTTAATTAAGAGCAAGTGAATGAAACCAGAAACTAGCAATAATCAACATGCTACTTGAACCTTTTTTTGTGTTGTGTAAGCTGGAACTCAAACCCAGTTCTCTTGCTTGTCAGGCAATTGTCCTTGTCCGTTGGACTACAAACACAACTTATCAATTAACCTCATTAACTTTAAACATGAAACTGTCCAGTTATAAAAATAAAAAATAAAAAAGTGGGAAAACCAAATAGAATCAAGCGATGTTACCAATCCCCGGCAACGGCGCCAAAATGTTGCGTCGGATTCAGCTGCACCAAAATGGGTTCAACTGCATCCTCAACTTGTGATACTGGCAAGTGCACGAACCGTTGGTAGTTTAGCATATGTAAGTGCGAGGTCGATTCCACAGGGATTGGTGATTGAATGATCCAATTGAGTTTTCCTACACAAAACAGAAATGGAACAAGAGAAACAAAACAAGAAGAAAGAAAAGAACTAAGACAAGATGGTGAGGTTTTAGAATCCACCCTAATTGTTCTAATCATGTTATGGCAGCAAGTAAACAAATTGATTCACTCATGAAGATGCTCACAAATAAGTCCATGGTGTTTGGATCAAATTGTATTGAACATCACAAGGACCCCAAGCATGGTGTTTACATTAGGAGACCTAGAAACCAAATCACATAAGTTGCTAATGGATGGAATGAAGATGATCCCCAAACCTTCCCAACAAGAGCATAACGCATAAAACCTCCATTAAAACAGCTCCATTAAAATAGCTCCAAACCTTCCCAACAAGATGATCAGTCAAAGGATGCAAAACAGCTCCATTAAAATAGTGAAGAAGAATTCATGAATGAAATCAAATTTTATAAACTCAAACCATGATACAAAACT
Organism: Prunus fruticosa; assembly: GCA_018703695.1. Classification (NCBI taxonomy): domain Eukaryota; kingdom Viridiplantae; phylum Streptophyta; class Magnoliopsida; order Rosales; family Rosaceae; genus Prunus; species Prunus fruticosa. Next base: position 2,253,936 of record JAHHUK010000007.1, read on the forward strand.
AGCAAGATGTTTATTACAACTAATTACAGAAAAACAAAGTAAAACAAAGAAAATACAAGAAGAAAATAAAAGACAAAGGGAGGAGAAGAAGATAAGGACAGCATGCTAGAGATGGAAAAGATTCATCTCCATGGCTGCTAGGAGGCCAAAGCCTCCCAGCTGCTGCCTTCTCCCTTCTCTCCCTTTGTGACTCTCAACTTTTCCTCTCTTTGTGTACAATGGAAGTGTAAATGATGGATCTCAGGATGTGTGTTGAATGTGGAATGGAAGTGGTATTTATAGGGAGAGGGGAGTGGGAAATCTGAATTGAATATGGCTAATGGACTCAACACTTGCATTAGAAAATCAGAAATGGTTGCTCCACTAAATCCCACTAGCAGCCCTAGCTCATCCTCATGTCAGCATGACCAAGCTTCCATTCAGAAACCAATAGCTCATGCCTAGCTCATCATGACCAAGCATGCAATGAGCTCATCTTCCTGTCAGCATGATGTGTATTTCCATGGGCTCACGAATTGGGTTGGGCTGAATGAAATGATGACTTTAAGATGTCCATTTTGAAGTTCAGAATGTCATTGATCCAACCACACAAGTATTGGCCCAATCCAAGTTCGGATGAAGAAGATAAGTCCAAAATGAACTTCTAACTCAGGCTCCAGTTTTTGCACGTTTTTGCACCATTTTGCTTCAAATGCCTCAAGTGTATTCCATGCATCCAAATGAGGCCTTAACATGCTTGAATTGCATGAATTGCATGAATTATGCTCTTTTGCTCTCTTGGCCTACAAAACACACAAAGAGAGGTAAATAACTCAGAATTATAGGAAACTAAGCAAAAGAACTAAGTAAATAGAGCATGTATATGTATGACATTATGAGCTTAACAGTCTATAAGAAGGAAAAAGAAGGGGGAAAAAACAAAAACACAAACTCAGAAACCCAAAAGAGAAAAGAAGAAAGAAAAAAAAACTGAGAAATCAAATGGCTTCTTCCTACCCCTTTTCCTTGGATCTCAACCTAGCTCCACCGACTCAAACACGAGGCCAAGCAGTAGCACCAGGTATGGATGCCCTACTTTGCCTCCGCACCGGGGCCCTGACTGTCAATGACTCATACTCCTGGACAACGATGTTGCCATTGGAGTTGGTAGAAATTTGGTGACTCCTAAAGATATACGTGTGTTCGGGACAAGGGATGACAACCGGGTCATGAGTGATGCCCTGGCACTGAGCATGCAGAGTACAGCATGTGTCGCAAGTTTGGTTCATCGCCTACTTGCGAAGTCCCATGAGGTAGAGATTCTGAAAGGTCAGTTAGCGGCGGAGCGAAGTATGGTTGAAGAGTGTTAGAGTGCTATAAAAAGCTTGAAAAGGGAGAGGTCAAGGATAGTGGAGGTGAATCGAGACCAGCTAGACGTATTGCGGGATGAGAATAAAAACCTATCAAAGATGGTAGAGTTGTACTCGCGACATGCGGAAACAGCTGGAGGACCTAGACCGACCGGGTAAACGCAAGAAACCAGATCGCGAGAAAAGTTATACTGAAGTTAAGATTGCGATCTTTGGGAGCTCAAGTGATGAACCCCAAGAGGCTGTGCGTGAAGCCCCGGAAGAGGACAGCCAGAGGACCAAACTAAAAGCTCTTATGGTCGAGACACCGAGCGCCAAGAAGAAATGATTTCAGTTTTTATTTAATTTTAAAATGTATGTTTTTTTTTTAAATTGGGAAATAAAAAGTTAAGCTATCTCAAAGACACGAATGATCCTAAATTTAAAGAACGACGATCAAACAAAAACATGAAAACTCAAACATGCATTTTTATTTTTAGTTAAGTAAACACACAAGTAACTGCTTTTTCTTTTAAGAGAAAAACTTAAGGATGACCAGTTAAGGGCCTCAGAAAACACAGCCAGGGGATCCGGGAAGGTTGGAGGGGTCACAATGGTCCCGCTTAAAACCCTAACTTCTTAGACACCGAAGGTGTCGCCTTAAAGAACTCCTAGACACTATAGACTGCGGTTGCTCACTGGAGTTACCAAAAGTTTAGCTCCTTCAAAGAATATCCTATGAGTTTTAAATTATACTACAAAAATAAATAAATAAAAAAAATTAACAAAAACTGAAATAAAACCGGAATTCAAACAAGAATTTAAAAGAAGAGATGGGATTCTTGCACCAGGTGTCCAAGACGCATCTTTAATTTTGTCTCTTCTTCAAATTAAATTCTTGAGAAACCTGACAAACAAGAAGAAAACAATTGAAAGAAACAAAATAAAATAAAATAACAACTAACAAAGCAAAAACACAAACATCAGAAAACTTGTGCAAGAACTATGCAATACACCAACCGCTCCATTTAAGGCACAAACTGAAGTACGACCTTGAATTGTCCAATTTGTATGGCCTATGGATTTCGATATCGAGCCCAAAACTTGTGCAACATCATAATAAGGTGGGAGGAGTCATTCGGTGAGTTTTGAGTGAAATCCAAGCGCTAGAACTACGCAATACACCAACCACTCCATTTGTGGCACAAATGAGTACGAACTTGAATTGTCCAATTTGTATGGCCTATGGATTTCGGTATTGAGCCCAAAACTTGTACGACATCATAATAAGGTGGGAGGAGTCATTCGGTGAGTTTTGAGTGAAATCCAAGTGCTAGAACTATGCAATACACCAACCACTCCATTTAAGGCACAAACTGAGTACGAACTTGAATTGTCCAATTTGTATGGACTATGGATTTCGATTCGAGCCCAAAACTTGTGCAACATCATAATAAGGTGGGAGGAGTCATTCGGTGAGTTTTGAGTGAAATCCAAGTGCTAGAACTACGCAATACACCAACCACTCCATTTGAGGCACAAATGAGTACGAACTTGAATTGTCCAATTTGTATGGCCTATGGATTTCAGATTCGAGCCCAAAACTTGTGGAACATCATAATAAGGTGGGAGGAGTCATTCGGTGAGTTTTGAGTGAAATCCAAGCGCTAGAACTATGCAATACACCAACCACTCCATTTAATGCACAAAATGAGTACGAACTTGAATTGTTCAGTTTGTATGGCCTATGGATTTCGAATTCGAGCCCAAAACTTGTGTAACATCATAATAAGGTGGGAGGAGTCATTCGGTGAGTTTTGAGTGAAATCCAAGCGCTAGAACTACGCAATACACCAACCACTCCATTTGTGGCACAAACTGAGTACGAACTTGAATTGTCCAATTTGTATGGCCTATGGATTTCGGATCGAGCCCAAAACTTGTACGACATCATAATAAGGTGGGAGGAGTCATTCGGTGAGTTTTGAGTGAAATCCAAGTGCTAGAACTATGCAATACACCAACCACTCCATTTAAGGCACAAACTGAGTACGAACTTGAACTGTCCAATTTGTATGGCCCATGGATTTCGGATCAAGCCCAAAACTTGTGCAACATCATAATAAGGTGGGAGGAGTCATTCGGTGAGTTTTGTGTGAAATCCAAGCGCTAGAACTATGCAATACACCAACCACTCAATTTAAAGCACAAACTGAGTACGAACTTGAATTGTCCAATTTCTTACACCTATGGATTCCGGATTCGAGACCAAAACTTGTGCATTATCATAATATGGTGGGAGGAGTCATTCGTTGAGTTTTGAGTGAAATCCAAGCGCTAGAACTATGCAATACACCAACCACTCCATTTAAGGCACAAACTGAGTACGAACTTGAATTGTCCAATTTGTATGGCCTATGGATTTCAGATCGAGCCCAAAACTTGTGTAACATCATAATAAGGTGGGAGGAGTCATTCGGTGAGTTTTGAGTGAAATCCAAGCGCTTGAACTACGCAATACACCAACCACTCCATTTAAGGCACAACTGAGTACGAACTTGAACTGTCCAATTTGTATGGCCCATGGATTTCGGATCGAGCCCAAAACTTGTGCAACATCATAATAAGGTGGGAGGAGTCATTCGGTGAGTTTTGAGTGAAATCCAAGCGCTAGAACTATGCAATACACCAACCACTCCATTTAAAGCACGAACTGAGTACGAACTTGAATTGTCCAATTTCTTACACCTATGGATTTCGGATTCGAGCCCAAAACTTGTGCAACATCATAATAAGGTGGGAGGAGTCATTCGGTGAGTTTTGAGTGAAATCCAAGTGCTAGAACGATGCAATACACCAACCACTCCATTTAAGGCACAAACTGAGTACGAACTTGAATTGTCCAATTTCTTACACCTGTGGATTTCGGATCGAGCCCAAAACTTGCACAACATCATAACAAGGTGGGAGGAGTCATTCGGTGAGTTTTGAGTGAAATCCAAGCGCTAGAACTATGCAATACACCAACCACTCCATTTAAGGCACATACTGAGTACGAACTTGAATTGTCCAATTTCTTACACCGTTGGATTTCGATTCGAGCCCAAAACTTGTGCAACATCATAACAAGGTGGGAGGAGTCATTCGTTGAGTTTTGAGTGAAATCTAAGCGCTAGAACTATGCAATACACCAGCCACTCCATTTAAGGCACAAATTGAGTACGAACTTGAATTGTCCAATTTGTATGGCCTATGGATTTCGATTCGAGCCCAAAACTTGTGCAACATCATAATAAGGTTGGAGGAGTCATTCGGTGAGTTTTGAGTGAAATCCAAGAGCTAGAACTATGCAATACACCAACCACTCCATTTAAGGCACAAACTGAGTACGAACATGAATTGTCCAATTTCTTACACCTATGGATTTCGTATTCGAGCCCAAAACTTGTGCGACATCATAATAAGGTGGGAGGAGTCATTCGGTGAGTTTTGAGTGAAATCCAAGCGCTAGAACTATGCAATACACCAGCCACTCCATTTAAGGCACAAACTGAGTACGAACTTGAATTGTCCAATTTGTATGGCCTATGGATTTCGATTCGAGCCCAAAACTTGTGAAACATCATAATAAGGTGGGAGGAGTCATTCGGTGAGTTTTGAGTGAAATCCAAGTGCTACAACTATGCAATACACCAACCACTCCATTTAAGGCACATACTGAGTACGAACTTGAATTGTCCAATTTCTTACACCGCTGGATTTCGGATTCGAGCCCAAAACTTGTGCAACATCATAACAAGGTGGGAGGAGTCATTCGGTGAGTTTTGAGTGAAATCCAAGCGCTAGAACTATGCAATACACCAGCCACTCCATTTAAGGCACAAACTGAGTACGAACTTGAATTGTCCAATTTGTATGGCCTATGGATTTCGGATCGAGCCTAAAACTTGTACAACATCATAATAAGGTGGGAGGAGTCATTCGGTGAGTTTTGAGTGAAATCCAAGAGCTAGAACTATGCAATACACCAACCACTCAATTTAAAGCACAAACTGAGTACGAACTTGAATTGTCCATTTCTTACACCTATGGATTTCGAATTCGAGCCCAAAACTTTTACAACATCATAATAAGGTGGGAGGAGTCATTCGGTGAGTTTTGAGTGAAATCCAAGCGCTACAACTATGCAATACACCAACCACTCCATTTAAGGCACAAACTGAGTACGAACTTGAATTGTCCAATTTGTATGGCCTATGGATTTCGGTATCGAGGCCAAAACTTGTGAAACATCATAATAAGGTGGGAGGAGTCATTCGGTGAGTTTTGAGTGAAATCCAAGTGCTACAACTATGCAATACACCAACCACTCCATTTAAGGCACAAACTGAAGTACGAACTTGAATTGTCCAATTTCTTACACCTATGGATTTCGATTCGAGCCCAAAACTTGTGCGACATCTTAATAAGGTGGGAGGAGTCATTCGGTGAGTTTTGAGTGAAATCCAAGCGCTAGAACTATGCAATACACCAACCACTCCATATAAGGCACAACTGACTACGAACTTGAATTGTCCAATTTGTATGGCCTATGGATTTCGGATTCGAGCCCAAAACTTGTGCAACATCATAATAAGGTGGGAGGAGTCATTCGGTGAGTTTTGAGTGAAATCCAAGCGCTAGAACTACGCAATACACCAACCACTCCATTTAAGGCACAAACTGAGTACGAACTTGAACTGTCCAATTTGCCCATGGATTTCGATTCGAGCCCAAAACTTGTGCAACATCATAATAAGGTGGGAGGAGTCATTCGGTGAGTTTTGAGTGAAATCCAAGCGCTAGAACTATGCAATACACCAATGATCGGTTCATAATTGTATATCATTTTGTACCCTTCTAGCTTATGATTTGGTTATGTTTTTGAGTTAAACTTGTGCTTTTAATCCATTTTGTGTGTATCTTTCAGTTAATTGAGATTTAGGTAATAATGATGGCTTTGGATAGGAAATGATGCAATCCAAGCATGTGAAGGCCTGATTTGGATGAAGGGAAGAAGAGCTTAAAGACAAACTCATTTTTGCTACAGCCCCCTGCCAGTTTCCAGTTTCGTAGGTCATATTGCAAGCTTTGTTTCAGCAACCTACATAGCTCGAATGAGGCCACATTCTTCATGAAAGTTGTTCCAATGGGTGTTTACTATAACATATCCAAAATGCATCTGTTGAGCCTATTCTTAACAACTAAAATGAGTTATTAAAAACAGCAACTTTAATTCTCGCAAGTGCACGAACCATTTATAGTATAGCTTATGTAAATACGAGGTTCGATCCCACGGAGAATGGTAACTTGGTTGCAAGTTAAATTACTTAGAATGATGGACAAAACAGAAAAGGAACAAACAAACAAACTGACAATGACAAGGTCTAGGACAGAATCCTAGCACCACACACGCACTCGAATGGGGGGTTTTTGTTGTTTAAATGAAAACAAGAGAATGAAATGGAAGTGCTGGAAAGTAAACAATGGCAAGAATGAACTAGTTGTGAAACAATGATTTAGAAGTGTTAGAGCCTTGGAATCCACCACTAGTTTTCCTATCCAAGTTATGAATGCATAGAAATTGACTCAAGCTTCATTAACAATAGATTATCGCATACAAGCCTATGGTATCTAGGTGCAGGATGCATGATTCTCCTAAGGCATGTGATTGTGCATGGTATCTACACAACACCTAATCCCTTATATGCAACCTAAGCATGGTATCTACTTAGAATAAAGCATACAAGAGTCATTAAGTTCCTTGAGAATATGATAATCACACAAGTCCTAGAACATGGTATCTGTCCTAGTCAACTTATGGTTATTAACCCCTTGAATGATTCTTAGGCCATTCATGTGTTGCTTGTGAAAGGAGAGTAGAATTGGTGAATCTAAACCCCTTCCCAACCTGTGCTAGATGCATAAAATCCTAGTTAGCTACTCCAAGAAAACATACATCAAGCACATAATAAGCTGGAGATTAACAACTTGATAATGAAAGCAAGGAAATCAATTAACTATGAAATCATCCATAACATTGAATATTCATGACTAGGGCTTCATCCTAAGCCCTAACTAGATGGATTAGTTAAACATAATTATGAATACAGAAAATAAGAAATACATAGATAGAGTAAAGAGAATAGAAGAACTAGCTGGTGGCAGCAAGGTAGTTTCCAGGACAGCTCCTAGCTCTTCCTCCTTTGCAACTAGCTCTCTTCTCTCTTTGTGGTGAATGTGTGTATGGGAGTAATGGATGAGTGAATGTGTGTCTGAATCTGAATGTGAATTGTTGATGAATTGAATGTGGAATGGAAGTGGTATTTATAGGGAGAGGGAAGGGATAAATCTGAATTGAATATAGCAAATGCATACAACACTTGCAATTGAAAATCAGAATGTGGTTGATGCACTTGCATTAGATAATCAGAAATGGTTACTCCACTAAATCCCACTAGCAGCCCACCAGCAGCCCTAGGTCATCAACATGTCAGCATGACCAAGCTTCCATCCAGAAACCAATAGCTCATGCCTAGCTCACCATGACCAAGCATGCAATGAGCTCATCTTCCTCAGCATGATGAACAACTTCTTGGGCTTACGAATTGGGCTTGGCTGAATCAAATGATGACTTTAAGATGTCCATTTTGAAGTTCAGAATGTCATTGATCCAACCACACAAACATTGGCCCAATCCAAGCTCGGATGAAGAAGAAAAGTCCGAAATGAACTTCTAACTCAGGCTCCAGTTTTTGCACGTTTTTGCACCATTTTGCTTCAAATGCCTCAAGTGTATTCCTCTCATCCCAATCAGCCCTTAATATGCATGGATTGAATAAAATGTGATCTCTTGCTCCCATAACCTACAGAACACACAAACATAGATAAGTGACTTGAAATAAAGAGAAACTAAACAGAATTACTAAGTAATGAAGGCAAGCAAATGTGTGAAATTATGAACTTATCAAATACCCCCAAACTTAGACTTTGCTAGTCCTCGAGCAAACAAAATAAAACTACAACTCAGAAAAACAGAAAATAAGCAGCTAGCCTTCCAAACAATATCCTCAAAGAATCACCAAAGTATATGGTTCCAAAGAAACACAACAATCACAATCTAAGTTCCACACATGATTCAAGAGTGTGCAAAGCTTACAATGACATCCTTACGTGTAGTGTGTGAATGCCAAATCAGAACAACACCTGCAACTCAAATAAGTACATGCGCACACACTTAGAGCACAATCAAGAATTTCGAGCCCCATAAGCTCGTTATCAAATCAGCTCTCCACAATAATACCATACAATACCAAGGATCAAAAGGACTTTACAAGGGTTGTAATGAGGCTTAGGGTAGTGGTTGAATAAAAGAGGAGACATGGAGATATAACAACATTTTGAGCATAACTAAAGCATATGTGAAAGCATGAGAGATTACTGAACTATGTAACAAGCAAGGAACACATACATGAGCAGATTTTCAACATAATTTCAGCACCTTCAAATGTGTTAATTTGGCCTAATTTTGTGGCTCTTTACCCTAGATCACCATGATCTTCTCCTTATAACACCCTAGGGCCGTGACTACATTGGTCACACTTCATTACCTCTTTTGATTAGTTACCAAAACCCCCAAACTTATTTCTTTTCAACACTTGGGTTATGGCACTGAAGAATCACTTTTGCTCCTAAGAACCTTGCATTCTTATGACTCTCTTTTGAAGATAGCTTTAATTGCTCAAAAAATAGGTAAAGATAAGAAACAGAGATTTATTATGGTAGGAATGGTTTACACAAAGAAAGGCTTAACGTAGGCTCAAATGGGTTGACTAGGGATGAATACATGTAGAGGGATGGTTAGAAAGGCTCAAACGGTTCAAACATGGCCTAAATCACTTCCTAAGCATTGTATGGCAACAAGATGTCTCAAGAGATATTCAAATAAGTTCTAGAGTACGAAACCAAGATCATGAAATAAGTAGAATTGCATAACATCTCCAAGTAGCAAGAAATTGGCCTAACTTGGCAAAGTGCTCAATAAATGCAAGGATGGCATGCAAGACAAAGTTAACTCAGAACCACACACAGGCCTTAAACAATGACTATCAATTTCTGAAAAACCATATTAGAATTAAATCCAAGTCTTATCATAGGTGTTTGAAAGGATAACGAAACAACACACAAAATCCTGCGTTTTTAGACACTAGACACACTTAAAAATTTTAAAATTTTACAATAAAACAACATAACTGAATCCTTCCCCCCAAACTTAAATGAAACATTGTCCTCAATGTTTAGAGTATAAGAACAAGCAATGCCTCATAAATGTAAGGAAAGAAGATAAGGAAAATACATAACCAAATGTTAGAGTTTAGAAAACAACTCCCCTTTGAAGCGATTAGGACGCAAGCAGCTTCTTGCACGTTCTATCTTCTCCTCGTCACCTTGGGTTGCCTCCCAAGAAGCGCTAAGTTTTATGTCTTCAGCCAGGACATCCAAACTTGTTATAGTGAATGGGGGGGTTTGGGCTCAATTGACACCTCATGCATTGCAAGGGAGTTCACCAAGTTTGTTTTCTTTTTCCATCGTTTCCATGCTGCTTTTGTTTTCCTTTTTTGATTATGAACTGAATAACAAAGAATAGGAGGAATGTTTGGAGTATCTCCAAATTTGGGCAGCCCCTTCTTGTGTGTAGGCATTGTAGCATTGAACATGTGGGCAGCCCCCTGCTCCTCCTTGTCTACTCTTTGCAGCAAGCATGCTTCTAGTGAATATGAAAGACCATCAAATCTCTCTTTCCCTGGATTGTCCAATACTTGAATTTGAAAACAATCTTGAACATCATTTGGCAGATTCGTGGCATCAAACACTTTGAAAGCAACAGTTTCTCCATTAACGGTCATGGCGAGAGTGCCTTGCGCTACATCGATCGTGGTCTTAGCAGTAGCCATGAAGGGTCGGCCAAAGATGAGGGGCAATTCATTGTCAGGAATTGGTGCTTCTTCCATCTCCAAGACTAAGAAATCAGCTGGCAAGATTAAGCCTTCTACTCTCACCAAAACATCTTCTAGAATGCCCTTGGGGTACCTAATAGTTCTATCTGCCAATTGAATGCTCACGGATGTGGCTTGCAACTCACCAAGGTTAAGTTTCTCATAAACATGATATGGCATAAGGTTAATGGATGCACCGAGATCAAGCAAAGCTTTTGGAATCTTGAAATCACCAACAATGCAAGGTATAGAAAACGAACCTGGATCCTTTAGCTTTGGAGGTAGCTTTCTTTGTAAGACTGCACTCACCTCTTCACTTAATGCAACTTGTTCATGCTCTTTGAATCTCCTCTTGTTAGTGCATAGATCCTTCAAAAATTTTGCATACTTTGGAATCTGAGCAATGGCACTGAGCAATGGGATGTTGATTTGCACCTTCTTGAATATTTCCATTATCTCATCCAAGCCTTGATCTTTCTTTGACTTTGATAACCTGCTGGGAAAGGGTGCAATAGGCCTAAAAGCATTAGTTGAAATTGGAACTTGATTAGCATTAGATGATACCTTAGGGCCTGTGCTCTTTCCAGGAGCATTGAGGGGCTGTTTGGTGGAACTTGTGGGCTGCCCTTGTGGTGGCTGAATGATCTCCACGTTTTCTCCCTCTTCTTGCTCTTCATTGGCGTCTCCAACCTTATTATCAACTTGTTTACCACTTCTCAAGATGTGCACCGCTTTAACTTGCTCATGATGCCTTGGATTCACCTCCGTTTGGCTCGGAAAAGTTCCAGATGCTCTATTGCTCATGGAGGATGCAATCTGCCCAACTTGCACTTCTAGTTTGTTCACTGCATTTTGAAGATTCTGATTGGTTTGCATCTGTTGCCCCATGAACTTCTTGAACATGTCTTGCAATTCTCCCATTTGATCACCCCTTTGCTCTTGAACTTGTTGGGGAGCTTGCTGGAATTGCCTTTGTTGTATTTGGAATCCTGGGGGAGGTCCTTGAGATTGTTGTACATTTGAATTATTGCTCCACCTGAAATTAGGATGATTTCTCCACCCCGGATTGTATGTGTTTGAGTAAGGATCATTCTGAGGATTTCTTCCTTGAAGGGCATTTGCTTGTTCTAGCATGTGGTCTGCAAAAGATTGGCCTTGAACTTCCACTTTGTTTCCTAGAGGGCCAGTCACCGCCCGTTGAAGCAAAGAACACATAACATCAAGTTTTGCATTAATCTCATTATTAGTACTTACCTCAGAGACCACAGCTTTCATAGGAGCTCCTCTTCCTTTATTGTAGCACCATTGTTGAGAGTTAGCACTCAAAGATTCAAAGAGAGTAAAAGCCTCATCTGCTGTTTTGTTCATCAGTCCTTCTCCACTTGTTGCATCTACCATCATCCTTTCGGAATCCAGCAAACCTTCATAGAAAGATTGCATTTGCATCCAACTCTCTATATTGTGGTGTGGGCAAGATCTCATCATCTCCTTGTACCTCTCCCAGCATTCATGAAAAGCTTCTCCTTCTCCTTGCTTGAAACCAAGAATTTCCTTTCTAATCTTGTTAGTCTTTTGAGCTGGAAAGAATTTCTGCAAAAACTTATTAGAAAGCTCATCCCAAGTACGAATTGAAGCATTAGGCAAAGAGTATAACCAAGACTTAGCCTTATCTTTTAAACTGAATGGGAATAGCCTCATCTTAATCTGCTCATCATCAAGTCCTTGAATTTTGATTGTAGCACATATTTCAAAGAATTGCTTAACATGCATGTAAGGATCCTCAGTGGTATTACCATAATAAGTTGGAAGAAGATGAATCATACCACTTTTAAGCTCAAACCTGTCAATTGTGAGTTGAGGATAGACGATGCATGAAGGTTGATCGGTGACCTTGGGAATGGAAAATTCACGCAGGGGTTTCCGAGGTTGGGCAACAAGCGCACCACCTCCTTCATCATTATTGTTGTTGTTGTTTGGAATCTCTGCCATCTTGCTTGAACCTTCCAAATTCGTAGCTCTTAGATTCAATGCTTGAAGAACTGTAATTCCTCCTCAAACCAACACGTATAGCAAAACTTCTTGGTGAAAGTGGCTCAGAATCAGATTCGGACATATATGCACACACAAGAACCAAATTAGTGCTTTCAAATGGAGATAACAACTAAAAAGAAAGACTGAATACTGAAAGAAAAACCAATGAAAATAACAAATAAAACTAACAAAAACAAAAACACTCAAAGTAATCTAACTATAGCACCATCGTTACCGTTCCCCGGCAACGGCGCCAAAAACTTGTTGAGCCTATTCTTAACAACTAAAATGAGTTATTAAAAACAGCAACTTTAATTCTCGCAAGTGCACGAACCATTTATAGTATAGCTTATGTAAATACGAGGTTCGATCCCACGGAGAATGGTAACTTGGTTGCAAGTTAAATTACTTAGAATGATGGACAAAACAGAAAAGGAACAAACAAACAAACTGACAATGACAAGGTCTAGGACAGAATCCTAGCACCACACACGCACTCGAATGGGGGGTTTTTGTTGTTTAAATGAAAACAAGAGAATGAAATGGAAGTGCTGGAAAGTAAACAATGGCAAGAATGAACTAGTTGTGAAACAATGATTTAGAAGTGTTAGAGCCTTGGAATCCACCACTAGTTTTCCTATCCAAGTTATGAATGCATAGAAATTGACTCAAGCTTCATTAACAATAGATTATCGCATACAAGCCTATGGTATCTAGGTGCAGGATGCATGATTCTCCTAAGGCATGTGATTGTGCATGGTATCTACACAACACCTGATCCCTTATATGCAACCTAAGCATGGTATCTACTTAGAATAAAGCATACAAGAGTCATTAAGTTCCTTGAGAATATGATAATCACACAAGTCCTAGAACATGGTATCTGTCCTAGTCAACTTATGGTTATTAACCCCTTGAATGATTCTTAGGCCATTCATGTGTTGCTTGTGAAAGGAGAGTAGAATTGGTGAATCTAAACCCCTTCCCAACCTGTGCTAGATGCATAAAATCCTAGTTAGCTACTCCAAGAAAACATACATCAAGCACATAATAAGCTGGAGATTAACAACTTGATAATGAAAGCAAGGAAATCAATTAACTATGAAATCATCCATAACATTGAATATTCATGACTAGGGCTTCATCCTAAGCCCTAACTAGATGGATTAGTTAAACATAATTATGAATACAGAAAATAAGAAATACATAGATAGAGTAAAGAGAATAGAAGAACTAGCTGGTGGAGCAAGGTAGTTTCCAGGACAGCTCCTAGCTCTTCCTCCTTTGCAACTAGCTCTCTTCTCTCTTTGTGGTGAATGTGTGTATGGGAGTAATGGATGAGTGAATGTGTGTCTGAATCTGAATGTGAATTGTTGATGAATTGAATGTGGAATGGAAGTGGTATTTATAGGGAGAGGGAAGGGATAAATCTGAATTGAATATAGCAAATGCATACAACACTTGCAATTGAAAATCAGAATGTGGTTGATGCACTTGCATTAGATAATCAGAAATGGTTACTCCACTAAATCCCACTAGCAGCCCACCAGCAGCCCTAGGTCATCAACATGTCAGCATGACCAAGCTTCCATCCAGAAACCAATAGCTCATGCCTAGCTCACCATGACCAAGCATGCAATGAGCTCATCTTCCTTCAGCATGATGAACAACTTCTTGGGCTTACGAATTGGGCTTGGCTGAATCAAATGATGACTTTAAGATGTCCATTTTGAAGTTCAGAATGTCATTGATCCAACCACACAAACATTGGCCCAATCCAAGCTCGGATGAAGAAGAAAAGTCCGAAATGAACTTCTAACTCAGGCTCCAGTTTTTGCACGTTTTTGCACCATTTTGCTTCAAATGCCTCAAGTGTATTCCTCTCATCCCAATCAGCCCTTAATATGCATGGATTGAATAAAATGTGATCTCTTGCTCCCATAACCTCAGAACACACAAACATAGATAAGTGACTTGAAATAAAGAGAAACTAAACAGAATTACTAAGTAATGAAGGCAAGCAAATGTGTGAAATTATGAACTTATCAGCATCCCCATTGGATAAATCTGAAGTCCGTTACCTAGCAAACACAGAACCATGCTCAGGATGGATCTTATCAGCGCGGAAAATGAGTTAGCAATTTGTTTCGGCCTTAACTTTTTCCTCCGACCTTGGATTGGCCCAAATAACATATGGCTGGAAAGAAGACATTCTGAACTTCAATTTCGAGTGCTTAAAGTCCTAATTTGATTAAGAGAAGCCCAAGTTGTAAGCCCTTGAAGTTGCTGGTCATGCTGACCTCAGCATGTGCTGGTTGGATGCTTGGTCATGGTGAGCTAGGCATGAGCTATCATTTCTGGTTGGAAGCTTGGTCATGGTGACATGAAGATGACCTAGGGCTGCTAGTGGGATTAATTGGTGAAGTGCATCAACCATTCAAGATTTTCTAATACAAGTGCATCACCCATTCAAGATTTTCTATTACAAGTGCATCAACCATTTCAGATTTTATAATTCAAGTGTTGTATGCATTAGCCATATTGAATTCAGATTTTTCACTTCCCCTAGGCCTATAAATAGGGAAGTTCTCTATGCTTGTAAACACACCCCAAGGGGGGAGCTCTCAAGCACTTCTCTAGAGCTCCCTTCCTTCTCTCCCTCAAATTCTCTTAGTTTCCCTTTGTAGTTCTCAATTGTTGTAATAAGATCATTCTACTAAATTTTCTTTTTATTAAATCTCAAGCACTTCTCTATTCTCTTCCAAACACTCTCCAAACCCTAAACACATGTCTCTTCCTTTCCAAATTCCCCATGTTCTCCAAACACTTTCTCTTCCAAGATTCTCAAAGTTCCCAAACACTTCTCCCATTCCTTCATCAAATTCTCAAACACTTTCCAAACACTACTCCCATTCCTTCATCAAATTCTCTAAACTACTCAAACACTTTCTCCTCCCTTGTCCAAATTTCCCAAACACATTTCCTTTCCCTTCCAAAATCCTCAAGCTTCCCAAACACCTTCCTCCAAATTCTCAAGCTCTCAAACACCTCTCTCTTTTTCTCAAAAACTCTCCATGTTCTCAAGTGTTGTACAAAGTTCTTGTTTTGTTTCTTTTGTTTTCATTTTTGTTTTGTGTAGGAAAATTGAATTGGATCATTCAATCACCAATCCCTGTGGAATCGACCTCGCACTTACATATGCTATACTACCAACGGTTCGTGCACTTGCGAGTATCACAAGTTGAGGATCCAAGTTGAACCCATTTTGGTGCAGCTGAATCTACTCAACAAACAACCACTCCATTTAAGGCACAAACTGAGTACGAACTTGAATTGTCCAATGTGTATGGCCTATGGATTTCGGAATCGAGCCCAAAACTTGTGCAACATCATAATAAGGTGGGAGGAGTCATTCGGTGAGTTTTGAGTGAAATCCAAGAGCTAGAACTATGCAATACACCAACCACTCAATTTAAAGCACAAACTGAGTACGAACTTGAATTGTCCTGTTTCTTACACCTATGGATTTCGATTCGAGCCCAAAACTTTTACAACATCATAATAAGGTGGGAGGAGTCATTCGGTGAGTTTTGAGTGAAATCCAAGCGCTACAACTATGCAATACACCAACCACTCCATTAGAGGCACAAACTGAGTACGAACTTGAATTGTCCAATTTGTATGGCCTATGGATTTCGTATCGAGCCCAAAACTTGTGAAACATCATAATAAGGTGGGAGGAGTCATTCGGTGAGTTTTGAGTGAAATCCAAGTGCTACAACTATGCAATACATCAACCACTCCATTTAAGGCACAAACTGAGTACGAACTTGAATTGTCCAATTTCTTACACCTCTGGATTTCGATTCGAGCCCAAAACTTGTGCGACATCATAATAAGGTGGGAGGAGTCATTCGGTGAGTTTTGAGTGAAATCCAAGCGCTAGAACTATGCAATACACCAACCACTCCATATAAGGCACAAACTGACTACGAACTTGAATTGTCCAATTTGTATGGCCTATGGATTTCCGTAATCAAGCCCAAAACTTGTGCAACATCATAATAAGGTGGGAGGAGTCATTCGGTGAGTTTTGAGTGAAATCCAAGCGCTAGAACTACGCAATACACCAACCACTCCATTTAAGGCACAAACTGAGTACGAACTTGAACTGTCCAATTTGCCCATGGATTTCGGATCGAACCCAAAACTTGTGCAACATCATAATAAGGTGGGAGGAGTCATTCGGTGAGATTTGAGTAAAATCCAAGCGCTAGAACTATGCAATACACCAACCACTCCATTTAAGGCACAACTGACTACGAACTTGAATTGTCCAATTTGTACGGCCTATTGATTTCTGGATCGAGCCCAAAACTTGTGCAACATCATAATAAGATGGGAGGAGTCATTCGGTGAGTTTTGAGTGAAATCCAAGCGCTAGACCTATGCAGTACACCAACCACTCCATTTAAAGCACAAATGAAGTACGAACTTGAATTGTCAAATTTCTTACACCTATGGATTTCTGAAACGAGCCCAAAACTTTTGCAACATCATAATAAGGTGGGAGGAGTCATTCGGTGAATTTTGAGTGAAATTCAAGCGCTAGAACTACGCAATACACCAACCACTCCATTTGTGGCACAAACTGAGTACGAACTTGAATTGTCCAATTTGTATGGCCTATCGATTTCTGAATCGAGCCCAAAACTGTGTCGACATCATAATAAGGTGGGAGGAGTCATTCGGTGAGTTTTGAGTGAAATCCAAGCGCTAGAACTATGCAATACACCAACCACTCCATTTAAGGCACAACTGAAGTACGACCTTGAATTGTCCAATTTGTATGGCCTATGGATTTCGAATCGAGCCCAAAACTTGTGCAACATCATAATAAGGTGGGAGGAGTCATTCGGTGAGTTTTGAGTGAAATCCAAGCGCTAGAACTACGCAATACACCAACCACTCCATTTGTGGCACAAAATGAAGTACGAACTTGAATTGTCCAATTTGTATGGCCTATTGATTTCGATTGAAGCCCAAAACTTGTGCAACATCATAATAAGGTGGGAGGAGTCATTCGGTGAGTTTTGAGTGAAATCCAAGCGCTAGACCTATGCAGTACACCAACCACTCCATTTAAAGCACAAACTGAGTACGAACTTGAATTGTCAAATTTCTTACACCTATGGATTTCCGAATCGAGCCCAAAACTTTTGCAACATCATAATAAGGTGGGAGGAGTCATTCGGTGAGTTTTGAGTGAAATCCAAGCGCTAGAACTACGCAATACACCAACCACTCCATTTGTGGCACAAACTGAGTACGAACTTGAATTGTCCAATTTGTATGGCCTATGGATTTCTGATTCGAGCCCAAAACTTGTGCGACATCATAATAAGGCGGGAGGAGTCATTCGGTGAGTTTTGAGTGAAATCCAAGCGCTAGAACTATGCAATACACCAACCACTCCATTTATGGCACAAATGAGTACGAACTTGAATTGTCCAATTTGTATGGCCTATGGATTTCGGATTCGAGCCCAAAACTTGTGCAACATCATAATAAGGTGGGAGGAGTCATTCGGTGAGTTTTGAGTGAAATCCAAGCGCTAGAACTACGCAATACACCAACCACTCCATTTGAGGCACAAACTGAGTACGAACTTGAATTGTCCAATTTGTATGGCCTATGGATTTCAGATCGAGCCCAAAACTTTTGGAACATCATAATAAGGTGGGAGGAGTCATTCGGTGAGTTTTGAGTGAAATCCAAGCGCTAGAACTATGCAATACACCAACCACTCCATTTAATGCACAAACTGAGTACGAACTTGAATTGTCCAGTTTGTATGGCCTATGGATTTCGGATTCGAGCCCAAAACTTGTGCAACGTCATAATAAGGTGGGAGGAGTCATTCGGTGAGTTTTGAGTGAAATCCAATCGCTTGAACTACGCAATACACCAACCACTCCATTTAAGGCACAAACTGAGTACGAACTTGAACTGTCCAATTTGTATGGCCCATGGATTTCGGATCGAGCCCAAAACTTGTGCAACATCATAATAAGGTGGGAGGAGTCATTCGGTGAGTTTTGAGTGAAATCCAAGCGTTAGAACTATGCGATACACCAACCACTCCATTTAAAGCACGAACTCTAAGTACGAACTTGAATTGTCCAATTTCTTACACCTACGGATTTCAATTCGAGCCCAAAACTTGTGCAACATCATAATAAGGTGGGAGGAGTCATTCGGTGAGTTTTGAGTGAAATCCAAGCGCTAGAATCGATGCAATACACAAACCACTCCATTTAAGGCACAAACTGAAGTACGAACTTGAATTGTCCAATTTCTTACACCTATGGATTTCGTATCGAGCCCAAAACTTGTGCAACATCATAACAAGGTGGGAGGAGTCATTCGGTGAGTTTTGAGTGAAATCGAAGCGCTAGAACTATGCAATACACCAACCACTCCATTTAAGGCACATACTGAGTACGAACTTGAAATGTCCAATTTGTATGGCCTATGGATTTCGGATTGAGCCCAAAACTTGTGCAACATCATAATAAGGTGGGAGGAGTCATTCGGTGAGATTTGAGTAAAATCCAAGCGCTAGAACTATGCAATACACCAACCACTCCATTTAAGGCACAACTGACTACGAACTTGAATTGTCCAATTTGTATGGCCTATTGATTTCTGATTCAGCCCAAAACTTGTGCAACATCATAATAAGGTGGGAGGAGTCATTCGGTGAGTTTTGAGTGAAATCCAAGCGCTAGACCTATGCAGTACACCAACCACTCCATTTAAAGCACAAACTGAGTACGAACTTGAATTGTCAAATTTCTTACACCTATGGATTTCGGAACGAGCCCAAAACTTTTGCAACATCATAATAAGGTGGGAGGAGTCATTCGGTGAATTTTGAGTGAAATCCAAGCGCTAGAACTATGCAATACACCAACCACTCCATTTAAGGCACAAACTGAAGTACGACCTTGAATTGTCCAATTTGTGTGGCCTATGGATTTCGATCGAGCCCAAAACTTGTGCAACATCATAATAAGGTGGGAGGAGTCATTCGGTGAGTTTTGAGTGAAATCCAAGCGCTAGAACTACGCAATACACCAACCACTCCATTTGTGGCACAAATGAGTACGAACTTGAATTGTCCAATTTGTATGGCCTATGGATTTCGGATTCAGCCCAAAACTGTGCGACATCATAATAAGGCGGGAGGAGTCATTCGGTGAGTTTTGAGTGAAATCCAAGCGCTAGAACTATGCAATACACCAACCACTCCATTTATGGCACAACTGAGTACGAACTTGAATTGTCCAATTTGTATGGCCTATGGATTTCGATTCGAGCCCAAAACTTGTGCAACATCATAATAAGGTGGGAGGAGTCATTCGGTGAGTTTTGAGTGAAATCCAAGCGCTAGAACTATGCAATACACCAACCACTCCATTTAATGCACAAACTGAGTACGAACTTGAATTGTCCAGTTGTATGGCCTATGGATTTCGGATTCGAGCCCAAAACTTGTGCAACGTCATAATAAGGTGGGAGGAGTCATTCGGTGAGTTTTGAGTGAAATCCAAGCGCTTGAACTACGCAATACACCAACCACTCCATTTAAGGCACAAACTGAAGTACGAACTTGAACTGTCCAATTTGTATGGCCCATGGATTTCATATCGAGCCCAAAACTTGTGCAACATCATAATAAGGTGGGAGGAGTCATTCGGTGAGTTTTGAGTGAAATCCAAGCGTTAGAACTATGCGATACACCAACCACTCCATTAAAGCACGAATGAGTACGAACTGAATTGTCCAATTTCTTACACCTACGGATTTTGATTTTGAGCCCAAAACTTGTGCAACATCATAATAAGGTGGGAGGAGTCATTCGGTGAGTTTTGAGTGAAATCGAAGCGCTAGAATCGATGCAATACACAAACCACTCCATTTAAGGCACAAACTGAGTACGAACTTGAATTGTCCAATTTCTTACACCTATGGATTTCGGATTCAAGCCCAAAACTTGTGCAACATCATAACAAGGTGGGAGGAGTCATTCGGTGAGTTTTGAGTGAAATCCAATCGCTAGAACTATGCAATACACCAACCACTCCATTTAAGGCACATACTGAGTACGAACTTGAAATGTCCAATTTGTATGGCCTATGGATTTCGGATTCAGCCCAAAACTTGTGCAACATCATAATAAGGTGGGAGGAGTCATTCGGTGAGTTTTAAGTGAAATCCAAGCACTAGACCTATGCAATACAACAACCACTCCATTTTAGGAAGAAACTGAGTACGAACTTGAATTGTCCAATTTGTATGGCCTATGGATTTCGATCTAGCCCAAAACTTGTGCAACATCATAATAAGGTGGGAGGAGTCATTCGGTGAGTTTTGAGTGAAATCCAAGCGCTAGACCTATGCTGTACACCAACCACTCCATTTAAAGCACAAATGAAGTACAAACTTGAATTGTCAAATTTCTTACACCTATGGATTTCATATTCAGCCCAAAACTTTTGCAACATCATAATAAGGTGGGAGGAGTCATTCGGTGAGTTTTGAGTGAAATCCAAGCGCTAGAACTATGCAATACACCAACCAGTCCATTTAAGGCACAAATGAAGTACGACCTTGAATTGTCCAATTTGTATGGCCTATGGATTTCGTATTGAGCCCAAAACTTGTGCAACATCATAATAAGCTGGGAGGAGTCATTCGGTGAGTTTTGAGTGAAATCCAAGCGCTAGAACTACGCAATACACCAACCACTCCATTTGTGGCACAAAATGAGTACGAACTTGAATTGTCCAATTTGTATGGCCTATGGATTTCAATTCGAGCCCAAAACTGTGACATCATAATAAGGTGGGAGGAGTCATTCGGTGAGTTTTGAGTGAAATCCAAGCGCTAGAACTATGCAATACACCAACCACTCCATTTAAGGCACAAACTGAGTACGAACTTGAATTGTCCAATTTGTATGGCCTATGGATTTCGATTCGAGCCCAAAACTTGTGCAACATCATAATAAGGTGGGAGGATTCATTCGGTGAGTTTTGAGTGAAATCCAAGCGCTAGAACTACGCAATACACCAACCACTCCATTTGAGGCACAAACTGAGTACGAACTTGAATTGTCCAATTTGTATGGCCTATGGATTTCAGATTCGAGCCCAAAACTTGTGCAACATCATAAAAAGGTGGGAGGAGTCATTCGGTGAGTTTTGAGTGAAATCCAAGCGCTAGAACTATGCAATACACCAACCACTCCATTTAATGCACAAACTGAGTACGAACTTGAATTGTCCAGTTTGTATGGCCTATGGATTTCCGATTCGAGCCCAAAACTTGTGCAACGTCATAATAAGGTGGGAGGAGTCATTCGGTGAGTTTTGAGTGAAATCCAAGAGCTTGAACTACGCAATACACCAACCACTCCATTTAAGGCACAAACTGAGTACGAACTTGAACTGTCCAATTTGTATGGCCCATGGATTTCGAATCGGGCCCAAAACTTGTGCAACATCATAATAAGGTGGGAGGAGTCATTCGGTGAGTTTTGAGTGAAATCCAAGCGTTAGAACTATGCAATACACCAACCACTCCATTTAAAGCACGAACTGAGTACGAACTTGAATTGTCCAATTTCTTACACCTACGGATTTCGGATTCGAGCCCAAAACTTGTGCAACATCATAATAAGGGGGGAGGAGTCATTCGGTGAGTTTTGCGTGAAATCCAAGCGCTAGAACGATGCAATACACAAACCACTCCATTTAAGGCACAAATGAGTACGAACTTGAATTGTCCAATTTCTTACACCTATGGATTTCGATTGAGCCCAAAACTTGTGCAACATCATAACAAGGTGGGAGGAGTCATTCGGTGAGTTTTGAGTGAAATCCAAGCACTAGAACTATGCAATACACCAACCACTCCATTTAAGGCACATACTGAACTACGAACTTGAATTGTCCAATTTCTTACACCGTTGGATTTCTGATTCAGCCCAAAACTTGTGCAACATCATAATAAGGTGGGAGGAGTCATTCGGTGAGTTTTGATTGAAATCCAAGCGTAGAACTATGCAATACAACAACCACTCCATTTAATGCACAAACTGAGTACGAACTTGAATTGTCCAATTTGTATGGCCTACGGATTTCCGATTCGATCCCAAAACTTGTGCAACGTCATAATAAGGTGGGAGGAGTCATTCGGTGAGTTTTGAGTGAAATCGAAGCGCTAGAACTATGCAATACACCAACCACTCCATTTAAGGCACAAACTTAGTACGAACTTGAATTGTCCAATTTCTTACACCTATGGATTTCGGTATCGGGCCCAAAGCTTGTGCAACATCATAATATGGTGGGAGGAGTCATTCGGTGAGTTTTGAGTGAAATCCAAGCGCTAGAACTATGCAATACAGCAACCACTCCATTTAAGGCACAAAATGAGTACGAACTTGAAATGTCCAATTTGTATGGCCTATGGATTTTCGATCGAGCCCAAAACTTGTGCAACATCATAATAAGGTGGGAGGAGTCATTCGGTGAGTTTTGAGTGAAATCCAAGCACTAGACCTATGCAATACAACAACCACTCCATCTTAGGAAGAAACTGAGTACGAACATGAATTGTCCAATTTGTATGGCCTATGGATTTCGGAATCTAGCCCAAAACTTGTGCAACATCATAATAAGGTGGGAGGAGTCATTCGGTGAGTTTTGAGTGAAATCCAAGCGCTAGAACTATGCAATACACCAACCACTCCATTTAAGGCACAAATGAGTACGAACTTGAATTGTCCAATTTGTATGGTCTATGGATTTCATTCGAGCCCAAAACTTGTGCAACATCATAATAAGGTGGGAGGAGTCATTCGGTGAGTTTTGAATGAAATCCAAGCGCTAGAACTATGCAATACACCAACCACTCCATTTAATGCACAAACTGAGTACGAACTTGAATTGTCCAATTTGTATGGCCTACGGATTTCTGGATTGAGCCCAAAACTTGTGCAACGTCATAATAAGGTGGGAGGAATCATTCGGTGAGTTTTGAGTGAAATCGAAGCGCTAGAACTATGCAATACACCAACCACTCCATTTAAGGCACAAACTTAGTACGAACTTGAATTGTCCAATTTGTATGCCCTATCGATTTCGGATCATGCCCAAAACTTTTGCAACATCATAATAAGGTGGGAGAAGTCATTCGGTGAGTTTTGAGTGAAATCCAAGTGCTAGAACTATGCAATACACCAACCACTCCATTTAAGGGACATACTGAGTACGAACTTGAATTGTCCAATTTCTTACACCGTTGGATTTCGTATTCGAGCCCAAAACTTGTGCAACATCATAACAAGGTGGGAGGAGTCATTCGGTGAGTTTTGAGTGAAATCCAAGCGCTAGAACTATGCAATACACCAACCACTCCATTTATGGCACAAACTGAGTACGAACTTGAATTGTCCAATTTGTATGGCCTATGGATTTCGAATCGAGCCCAAAACTTGTTCAACATCATAATAAGGTGGGAGGAGTCATTCGGTGAGTTTTGAGTGAAATCCAAGCGCTAGAACTACGCAATACACCAACCACTCCATTTAAGGCACAAACTGAGTACGAACTTGAATTGTCCAATTTGTATGGTCTATGGATTTCGATCGAGCCCAAAACTTGTGCAACATCATAATAAGGTGGGAGGAGTCATTCGGTGAGTTTTGATTGAAATCCAAGCGCTAGAACTATGCAATACACCAACCACTCCATTTAATGCACAAATCGAGTACGAACTTGAATTGTCCAATTTGTATGGCCTACGGATTTCCGATTCGAGCCCAAAACTTGTGTAACGTCATAATAAGGTGGGAGGAGTCATTCGGTGAGTTTTGAGTGAAATCGAAGCGCTAGAACTATGCAATACACCAACCACTCCATTTAAGGCACAAACTTAGTACGAACTTGAATTGTCCAATTTCTTACACCTATGGATTTCGTATTCGAGCCCAAAGCTTGTGCAACATCATAATATGGTGGGAGGAGTCATTCGGTGAGTTTTGAGTGAAATCCAAGCGCTAGAACTATGCAATACAGCAACCACTCCATTTAAGGCACAAATGAGTACGAACTTGAATTGTCCAATTTGTATGGCCTATGGATTTCTATTCAGCCCAAAACTTGTGCAACATCATAATAAGGTGGGAGGAGTCATTCGGTGAGTTTTGAGTGAAATCCAAGCACTAGACCTATGCAATACAACAACCACTCCATTTTAGGAAGAAACTGAGTACGAACTTGAATTGACCAATTGTTGTGTAGATACAGCTGCACCAAAATGGATTCAGTTGCATCCTCAACTTGTGATACTCGCAAGTGCACGAGCCGTTCGGTAGTATAGCATATGTAAGTGTGAGGTTCGATCCCACGAGGATTGGTGATTGAATGATCCCATTTAGTTTCCCTACACAAAATAGAAATGAAAAAAGAAAGGAAATAAATAAAACAAGGAAGAAAGAAATAAGTAACTCAAGCAAATAAGTTCCCAAGTTCAATTAGATTAATGGATTGATTCTAGCTAAAGTATGATTAAGCCATGGTGTGTGGTCATAACCTTGTGTTCCTAATTCCCTAATTTGATCATTTGTTGTCTAACCTAAAATTAAGCATTAGGAACCCATTAAGCATAGAAGAACAATTTAAACAACCAAGCATGTATCTAATCCCTGTTGTTGAATGTCCATACATACTCTTCCTATTCATAGTTCAATTCGAATTAAAGCATGGTGTATACTCTTAATTCAAACCAAGATAGCTAACATGCAAGCCTAAATGGTGATCAATCATTCAAACTAGCATATTAACTTATAAGCATAATGAATAAGAACAAAAACCATAATTGAAACTTGGAAACTAATTAAACTTGAATACTTAAGAAAGAATGTACATTACAAGAAAAATAAATTACGACTAAGAAAACATTAAAGAAAGCTAGAATTGAGAACTAGAAAGCAAAACTAAGAGAATTTGAGGGAGAGAAGGGAAGGGAGCTCTAGAGAGGTGTTTGAGAGCTCCCCCCCTTGGGGTGTTATTACAAGCTTAGAGAACCTCCCTATTTATAGGCCTAGGGGAAGTGAAAATCTGAATTCAAAAAGACTAATGCATACAACACTTGAATTATAAAATCTGAAATGGTTGATGCACTTGTATTAGAAAATCTTGAATGGCTACTCCACTAAATCCCACTAGCAGCCCTAGCTCATCCTCATGTCAGCATGACCAAGCTTCCAACCAGAAATGATAGCTCATGCCTAGCTCACCATGACCAAGCATCCAACCAGCACATGCTGAGGTCAGCATGACCAGCAACTTCAAGGGCTTACAACTTGGGCTTCTCTTAAGCAAATTAAGACTTTAAGCACTCCAACATGAAGTTCAGAATGTCTTCTTTCCAGCCATATATCATTTGGGCCAATCCAACGTCGGAGAAGGAAGTTAAGGCCAAAACAAATTGCTAACTCATTTTCCGTGCTGATAAGATCCATCCTGAGCATGGTTCTGTGTTTGCTAGGTAACGGACGCCAGATTTATCCAATGGGGCTGAATTTTGGATATGTTATAGTACACACCCATTGGAACAACTTTCATGAAGAATGCTGCCTCATTCAAGCTGTTTAGATTGCTGAAACGAAGCTTGCAATATGACCTACGAAAACTGGGCTGGCAAGGGGCTGTAGCCAAAATGAGTTTGTCTTTAAGCTCTTCATCCATTCATCCAAATTAGGCCTTAACATGCTTGAATTGCATGAATTATTCTCTCTAAAGCCATCATTATTACCTAAAGCTCAATGAACTGAAAGATAAACACAAAAAGGATTAAAAGCACAAGTTTAACTCAAAAACATAACCATATCATAAGTTATGTTATCTCAACGACGATCAAACAAAAACATGAAAACCAAAACATGCATTTTTATTTTTAGTTAAGTAAACACACAAGTAACTGCTTTTTCTTTTAAGAGAAAAACTTAAGGATGACCAGTTAAGGGCCTCAGAAAACACAGCCAGGGGATCCGGGGAAGGTTGGAGGGGTCACAATGGTCCCTCTTAAAACCCAAACTTCTTAGACCAGGAAGGTGCCGCCTAAGAACTCCTAGACACTGGAATAGACTGCGGTTGCTCATCGGAGTTACCAAAAGTTTAGCTCCTTCAAAGAATATCCTATGAGTTTTAAATTATACTAACTAATTAAATAAAAATAAAATAAAAAAAAAACTGAAATAAACACACAATTCAAACAAGAATTTAAAAGAAGAGATGGGATTCTTGCACCAGGTGTCCAAGACGCATCTTTAATTTTATCTCTTCTTCCAACCAAATTCTTAGGAAACCTGTCAAACAAAAAAAACAAGTTAATTTTAAATTAAAAAGAAAAACAATGAATAAAGAAAAATAAAATAAAATAAAAAGAAAAAGGAAAACACACTTCCCCAAACTTAAATCAAACAAAGACGACAAACGGAAAAGAAAACAGTTCCCTAACTAAAATAAACTAAAGATGATAGCCGAAAGGGAAAAGCAAAAACACAAAGCTCTAGAAAATGAAAGTAACGGGCAAAAATATTAAACACCAGAAAACACGGAGAAAATAAAAAAAGAAAAGTAAAGTAAAGTAAAGGTGCTCCCCCTTGAAGCAATTAGGTTCAAGCATGCCCGAAATCCGAAATGGTGTTGGCACCCTCATCA